>CM027588.2:12417246-12857177 GCA_015852605.2 Populus deltoides | reverse complement strand
AAAAGAAGGTTGTTTTGAATAAAAAATTTCAAAGGAGTTTTGGTGAGATGACATTGTGGAAGGGATTCCATTGATGTGGACATGAGGGTAATATTCACCCCAAAATTGGAGTGGAGCTGACATGAAATCCCCAAAGCCAGCTACTTGTAAGATACAATATGACTATTGCCTATGCCCACAACCCATTTTGTTGAGTATGCAAAAACACCGTAAAGAATAAAAGCTCGAAAAGAGCTCCTTTTTCTTAGTGGCTGAGGGGGCGGCGAGGGAATTTTCACAACCATTATCACATCGAAGAATTTACCGAACTTCAAATTGAATGAGAAACATAATTGGAAATTTTTCAGAGTGATTGTGCCTTATTTTTGCTCTCACTTAAAAATCCATGTGAAAACGTGGTAAAAAATCATCAACAATGATAGTAAGGGAAGCAATGAGAATTGAGAGAGAAGGTGTCTATAAGATCCCAAATACTTCACAAATGAATCATCGGGTGTGCTGGTTTTGTAGAGGAAATCACACCAGGGATCGAAAGCAGTTCAACGACTTTACTTTGCCAAATGGCATATAGAGCAAATAGAAGTGTTGGATTGAATGGAAAAATTTTAAAAATTTAGCAATAAAACGTGAGCTCGTGAAGGTGCCGTGTGGCCTGCCGACATGCCAGCAGATTATGGGGGACATGGCAGGCGGTGGCGTAGTTGGTTGAGTGATGGTGGATGAATAAGTATATTTTGCTTTTGTCGGCCAGAGTCAACAACAGGTAAAGCTCCGCTATGTTGTTTTTACCCAAACCAATCATCCTCCCTCAGAACTGCATCCTCCGCAAAGACACCAATAAGGGAAGAAAATTATTAAGCAATTCAAAGTCTCTTGTCGTAAATGATTGACGTATATCAAATCTAATTTCTTAAATGTAGGTACACATGTAACACACAGTGGTGATAATGACGTAATTAAAGAGGTAAAGCATTCCTTTAAAATAATTTTAGCCTTTCTCCATTAGGCAGCATTAGTAATTGGAGGTAATGCGCATTTATTAAGTGCTTGTCGTAAAATAATTTAGAAGAAATGTGATCCTGCCGCCCTCGCTTATTAATGATCCAACTATGGATGTGACTTCAAACAAACCTCGGTTTCTAGTGGATAACATTTGCATGTGAGAGTCGGGTCCTCCTTTATTATTATCTAAAAGTGATAGGAGTCGCTACACAATTCGTTCCCTGTGAAATCTCGGTAGTGGTTGTCCATCTTCCGGAGAGGCCCTTGGACATGATTAGCTACCAGATTTTTTGTTCGAAATGTTTTTGACGCCCGTACCTTGTCTTTCGGCAGCGGTGGGTACTCGGTGACTTTATAGCGGTCTATATCCAATGACACCTTCCCACAGTAGGAACAATACGTCCTCTTCGCTCCCTAGAGCTTAAGTCTGTCATCTTGAAATCATCGTTCTCCTTTGGTATTTTCCGGTGATTTCTCTTGCGATTTGAAGTCATATGACCCATTGTATTAGTGGTGTGAGGAATTCGCTCAAGTTTCCTATTCCCTCTCGCACTAAAATTGCCAATTCTTCTATTGTAGTAGTATGACACCATGGCAGCCATTACTTCAACAATCACTGTAAGTGTTGGAGCTTAGGAGATGTTGTTTCTCTTCTTGTGGATTGGGGAGGATGCTTATGGAATTGAAAGGAGGGATTCATTAGCAGATTTGTCCGCGAATGGCAAGTACTCGTAGGGAATCATAATCAATCCCATTAAAAATTGCATCAATTTTTGTTGTTCTTGTGTTTGTATTGTGCGTTATATGAGGATACAGTTCATCCATAGTCCTTTCAATTTTGTGTAATACTTGAGTCGAGAGTTGTTCTTCTTTGGAGGCAAGCAATGTCTGTCCAATTTCAAAGATGCAGGTGCAATTTTTTGCTTTGGGGAAAATCGTTCATGGAGATCTTCCATACTTCATTGTGGTTGAGAGTATAGATGACATTTCTCCGAGGATTTACGGGCTGGAGAGTGTTGATAATCAAGAACGAACCTACCGCTCGTTGCACCCGGAGACCATCGCATATTCTTCATGATTGATTTCTTCTCAGTGGAGTTTTGATTGTCGCCATTACACAAACCCTCGATTTATTCTGAATTTAAGGCTAGAGTCATGGCTCTTTTCTAAGCGTAGAGATAATTGTCTCCATTTAATGGTTTTGCAATCCAAGATTAACACGGATGATCTCGAATGGTGATGGAATAGGGACTTGAGATATTTGTTTTGAAGAACCATAGAGCACAATGGAAAAGAAAGGTATAAAGTGATGGTAGTGTATATCGTCTCTCAGGATTTTGTAAAAATTACTACTACTTACCAAAGTCTTTTAAATTATGATCTATTTAAGGAATCCGAATGAGATGGTTTATGAAACAAAATTAATGATTAAAACCAAACAACCGATTGATTAAATATTAATAAGATCCAATTGTACCGGTTCTAGGATTTCTGACTTCCACCGTAACTATGCCTATGCGTGAACTTTCTCTATTAAATTAATTACTCCTAATGTTGATATTGAGGTTTTCCTAATGTAAATATTAATCTCTCTCGTTAGCATCAACAAATTATTTCAACAAACAAATTTCATATATACAAAAGTTTGAACTTGTCGAAATTTATTAAGTAAATCTAGTAAACCTGTACATGATCACAAAGAAGTTCCTAGGATATCTCTATCTTATAGATTTCTTAAGGTATTTCAAAATAGCTAAAACAATTATCACTTCTACGATTTCAAATTGAATTCTAAATCATCTGGATGTTGGCCAAACACATCAAGCATTACTACAATAGAATGAAATACTCAACATCTTAATGTAATAATTCAATCGAAGAACTTGTTCGCTATATTCATAGTAAGGTTACATCAAAATTCTAGAATAAAAGTCTACTTCATAGTTAAAATCAAATAGGAAACAAACTTGATGCGATAAACATCACTCAAAAGCAAAAGCGAATTGCAGTGGAAAATAGATAGTTGTCCCTCCCAATTTTCTTTATTTTCGCTTTCCATTCTTTTTACATCTCCTGTCAGTGCCGCCTCCTCTGCTTTTCTGCTTATTTGCTGTTATAGGGTTTCTCCGTGTATATATTCCCTACTTTCCAGGACCCCTTTCTTTTCTTTTATACTGTGGCTTTTCTACCCCTGCAGTAATGAGGGATAGTTTCCTTTCTCTGCATTGAATTCTTTCCTACCCAGACATTGCAGGCCAGATTTGAGGTAATAGGGAAACGTGCGAAATTTAAAGATCTCTATTTCTGGAGAAATTGTAGAAAATAAAATCTTCTTTCCAACGGCACTGATCTTGCAATTTTGGACCTCTGGACCCTTGAGATAAGGGGCCATAAACCGAAACAGTCTTTGCAGTGCAGGAAAGTCCGGGCTGATTCAATCCTTGTTTTTCAACTCGCTTTTGGGCTTTGAAACAACAAAACCAGAGTTATATGCCCTTCATATGTTTTGGTAGACCTTCATCTCAGCTATTTACGATGTTGACGAACATCTAGAACTAAGTTGTATAGCTTCCCTTGCAGCACATAATGAATCACTATTCAGTTTCTAACAGCACCGGTCCCGCCCTGAGCCTAATACTCGCAAACACAATAAATTCCCACGAGGGTCAATAGTTCAAAAATAGATTCAAAATTCTAATTATCTTGTGCTACATATCCCAAAATATTTCAAAATGAAACATGAATAGTGGAAAATATACATGCTAAAAAATTCCCTTATCCATTAGCATAGAACATTGATTAACTATTTCCGTCCAAAATACATTAATGACACCAACGTCGTGTTAGCGTTGGCATTTTCATAAATCTGATTAGTTAACCTAAGCTGGGGAACTAAAAGACACTAATGGAGGTCATTAGTGTCGTTGTCCCTCTTTCTAATGTGGGGAGGAGTAGTTAAAGGAAATAAATTGGATAATCCTCAAAAGGGGTTGGTGGTGGTGTATTGAAATTGCTATGACTCAAGTAGGTAGATGTGTTGTATTAAATTTTCTTTCGGGGAATTTTTGTATTTTAGTTATTTTTAATTGTATGAAAAATTTATCTATCTTAAGGTCCCTTCCATTCACGTCGGGGAGTAGAATTTAGGTTCCATATCCCTTTTGTATAAGTTAGGAACTTAGAGCTTTTCATGTAATTTTGTTATGCAACAGTAAACATGTAACTTCCAGATAGAATAGTATACTCCTTATATTATTTTGTTTCTTGGAATATTAATGTATTAATCTATACTTGGAAAAATTATGGTGTAATAGCTTATATTCCAGTAATGCTAAACGTGTTATGCTATATATGAAATTCCGATTACTTGGATTTGGTCCTCTTAATTACTAACTTATGCATGTGATATGAGATGGAGATTGAGAATGAAGATTTGTTCTAAGTATATTCTCCATTGAATAAAATGTTGAAATGTACCAATTATGGATGTGATTATGGGTAGGATGTGATTATAATTGTATGTGGATAAATTGATAGACTAGTTAAGGATCTCCCGGTATAGAGAGACTCGTAGAAATTTTGTGTAGAAATCTTGGCATGAACTAAAAAAAAATTGCTCCATTCACCCTTTATGTGGGAGTTAAACAAGATTATATTGATTGAATTTTTTGAGGTTGTTACAGGCTCGGAAACACCACATCCATTCTCCTCAAAATGCCTACCGATTAACAAAAACTGCTGAAGAATAAGATGCTAAAGCAGTGAATGACGTTTCTAGTTCAAGATAAACCCTACAAATTAGGGTTTTAATTTGGGATTTAGCAAACTTCAACTAAATCCCCAATCTTCCAACTTCTTTTAAGTTACACTCATAATTGTTTCCCCTAAACTCTTACTTCCATGCAATATCACCTCGGCCAAACTCCAATTGCCAACCTTAAATTAAATGCTCTTTTACAATTTGATCATTGAGTTTTCGATTTGTTCAATTGGAACTCAATTGACCAGTCAAACTTTAATTTTCTTCAATTTGGCTCTTGATTTCACCAATTTCAAACCTTGAAATCTTGCGTATCTTGCAAATCCCTGGTCTTTGATTTTTATTTGTTCAATTGGATCCTTAATTGCCCATCAAACCTTTAAAATTTATACAATTAAGCCCCCATTTGACCAAATTAACTTTTGAAAATTGCAATCTGGCCCCTAAATTTCCTTTCTTATAATTAGAGCCTAAATTGACTTCAAAGGTCAATTTTCTTGCAATTAAACCCTCTATAAAATCCTTAACAAGCTTTGGAAAAATTGAATTGGAGTTCTCTTAAACATCCAAACTTGAATTGTTCTCCTCAAATTGGAGTTTCTTTGTTAATATGATTTTATTAGTCGAAAATATACTCATCAAATCCAATTTTGATCTTCCCTCAAACAATCTTTACCCATTTCTCGTGCGTTCTTATATGGCTCTTCTCTCTAACACACACACACACACACACACACACTATATTATATATATTCTTCCAACATAGCTTTCCAAAAATTGTTTTTATAGTTTTTATGTGGGGTTCCAAAATGGATATCATCATGAGGAATGCGATTTTTCTCGTCCACATCACATACTTTAATTGTACTTGACATCCTATTCTCAAACTTAAGTCCTGTGAGAGAGAGACAGTCTTTTTTGTCTTCAAAATGCCAAAAACTAGGTTGCAAGTCCCCTTGCAGTGCTTTGGAATGCAGAGCAGCAATGTGAATTATTCCTTCTGCGACTGTTTGGAGGGCTGATTTTATATTCATCCCGAATCACCAAGGTGAAGCGTAATACACTTACGGGATTCAATAAGTGAAGATGACTCTGGGGTAGAAATGATTGTGAACTAAACAAGGAAATATATTGGAACAGAAAAATCTCCAAAGCTTAACCGAAGTTTTTCTTGGACTTCATCGATAGCCATTCAAGTAAATTCGATTCCCATTTGTTCATTGTCTGGAAAGAGGATCCCTCAAGAGGTAATATTCTTCTCTTTCTCAGTGGTGTAGTTCAGAGCACAATGAAAGTGAGGCAAATTAGTGTTCCCAAGGACAAACTGAGGTAAGATGCACATACGCAAAAATGATCCTCGAATCTCTTTAGTTCCACTTGCATTATTAAACTTCCATTCTTATTTTTAAGTAGTTTTTTCAAAGTTTGAACATTGGCGAGAGTCCGCGTTAACTCACTAAACAATTAGCTTATGACTCTTTGTTGAAGTTCTTAATTAGATGCAACTTGCTCATATCTTATTAATAAAAATATTTGGTAGGGAAAGCTGTGTCTTCCTTCCTAGCAACCTCCTTCTTATCAAACAAACAAACAATAATTAAATATTCCTGTAAGATTTCTTAACCTTTTCTGATGATCTGTGCTTCCATTTCTGATTGAATCGAATCATCTGGAGCTAAACATCTTCCACTTCTCATCTCATTATAGTAGCATCCCCTCAGTTCGTGCCAGGACTCATTATATATATTCTTCTCTGGTCTGTATTTTCTACTCTTTTTTTTCTAAACACCTGCTTAAGCAAACCAGCATTTGAAGCAGGAACATCTATGAATCCAGGTAAAGTATTTAATTATACTTCATTTTATTGGTGTTTGAATCTTCCAGGTAAAACACAAGTTGTGAGATTTTATTGGAGAAACTTCGGAGTTGGGATCATCAGCACAGTTTCTGGAAAAATATTGATCTTTACCGGTTTCATAATCCATGCCTTTTGCCTCGGAGTTCAAATTAAATTGAACCTAAACCCAATAAATATTTCCATGTATATTTTTTTGGTATAAACCACGCGGTGTCCCGGACACTTTGGTCCGGAACTAATTCACACCTCGCACCGGGTCGGCCCACAAAGGGGTAAAGTGCTCTCCAAGAGAGGGTTCTCCATACACAAGGAGGGTCGAAACCCTGACCTTGCTTAAGGATGAGAGTGCCGAACCACTCGTGCCCTCTTGGGTTTTGGTGTATATATTACTATTTAAATATTTTATTGAATAATAATAATAATCATAAAATTAATATCTATATAGATAACCGAAACCTAATAAATAAAAGTATATATATCTAAATTTCTTGGATATAGATATAAATAAATCTGAATCATTGTCATCCCTAGATAAAGTTGTTGCTTCATTCCTAGCAACTTCCCTCTTATCAAACAATCTCTTCTCATTACATTAGTCTCTTTTTTTTCCTTTCCTCGCATGAGTTTCTTTGGTTAAGTTGCTAGCAAATTGCAATGACCTTAATAGTTAGCTACTCTTAACATTAACTCTCTTCCACTTGCTCTCTTCCTCAGTATACCATTAATTTCCCTCGCCAAATTTCTTAAACCTTTCGGATGATCTGTGCTTCTCCCTTCCGATTGAATTTAATAATATGGAGTTCAACATCTTGCCTATATCAAAGAGCCATCTAAATCCGCCTATATCAAATAATCATTTAAATTTAAAAACTAAAGTTTTTAGATAATATTTTAAGATATAATTTTATATTATTCTTAGTATATATCTTATAACTGTAATTTTATTAAATAGAATAATCATGATAAGATTTGAACCCATGATTATTTGATCATTGAAACATTGATATTATATTAAAGAATCATCTCAACTCAAAAATTTAAACTTTTAATTAGGACCCTAAATTATGATTTTTTATATTATGTGAATTTTACTTTGATTTTTTTTTTTCACTCATTTTGTTTCTACACGTGTTTGTTTTGTTTCTTCCAAAATAAAAGTGCTCATTTGGCTATGTAAAAAATCAATGACCAAGTTGTAGAATTTGTTAGTATTCTAGATTGATTTATCAGGTAGAACTTAATCAATAATTGAACTCAACTGATATTATAGCTTTGTTATTACATGTTCGTTTTGCTATCAACTTCAACTGCTTATCTTAAAAACAAGGTTAATTTCTTCATGTTCTTAATTTTAGATCACTTGGCAGGATTTCTTTCTGACAATGATTTCAAAATCCGTTTTTATACAATATTTATTTGTATCTGCAGGGTCAAAGGAGAAAGTGTATGAAAATGGTTAGACAGAATGATCCATTTTTGGAATCATGTTGAGAAGTTGGATGCTGGTTCTTTCAAGTGTACATTTTGTGGGTGTGAATTTGCTGCTGCTACTTCCATTTCGAGGATCAAATGGCATTTGTCAGGAGTGAGAGGGCGTGGTGTTAAAATATGTGAGAAAGTTCCTGAAGAAGTTCAAGATGCAGCCCGTGCAGCTATTGATGGCCCTCCAGAAAAAGAAATAAATATGAAGCAGGATCGAGCAATAATGAGGTCACTAATGCAATTTCAGCTCCCGCAAAAGATCAGAACAATGAAGTGATACATTTAGAAATGGCACAACAAGAAGAAGCTTTCCCTGGAGCGCTCGAACGTTGGATGGATAGCATCACTGATAAAGATATCGAGTCTATGTTGGGACGTAGTTCTCCTGAAGAGCTTCTGCATGATGCAGTGGAGACTGTACCGAGAACAGAAAAGGTGCAGCATCTGGAGAGGTAGCTCTCATGAGAGGACATCAATTAATCAAGCTGATGAGCCTCAAGGAGATTCATCCGGAGCCAACAGATCTATTGTGTCTTGGCCTTGGAAGATGTTACGATCAACTCTGTTCAACAGTAAACAATGATGCCATGATGAATGAAGTGCAGAACATGGTTAAAGTGAGGACAGCACCAGTGTTACGAGTGTTGGAACAAAAGCAATGCAGTACATGACTGTTTGGCAGGGGATGCTGGAAGGATACCAGTGGGAGTTCAGGGCACGGAACAAGGTGCGGCGGAAGACAGAAGTTGTTCACATTTAGAAGCGGAAAATGGCATGGGAAACACTGGTGAAGGATCTATTCAGCATGTTGACAGAAATTTCTCTCCTCGGAGACACACTGTTGATGCACATGAGAATAGAGGAGAAGAAACACAAAGAATAGATCTAGTGAATCAATCAGCTGGTTTTCAATGGAGGAGGAAAAGGATGTGGAGGACAATAGCGGAAGGTTAGTGCCGCCTGGCGCAGGAACTAGCTCTTCTAGAGGCCTTAAATACAACACAAATGAGACTAGAGGAGATCCAATTCCTCCTAGCTCAACAAAGTTAGTGGGTCGAGCATTTGAAGAGAACAAGAATGTGATATGGTCTCTGTTAATGGATGATAAATTCTCAACCATTGGCATTTATGGAATGGGGGGAGTTGGTAAAACGACAATGTTACAACATATTCATAACGAGCTTCTAGAAAGAAGAGACATTTCTCATTATGTATCTTAGGTGACTGTGTCTCGAGATTTCAGCATTAATAGATTGCAGAATCTTGTTGCTACATGCCTTGATTTAGATCTTTCAAGAGAAGATAATAATCTGCGTAGAGCTGTCAAATTGTCAAAAGAACTAGTGAAGAAACAAAAATGGATTCTCATCTTAGATGATTTATGGAACTCTTTTGAGCTACACGTAGTGGGAATTCCAGTAAATTTGGAAGGATGCAAGCTGATTATGACAACTCGATCAGAAAAGATTTGTAAACGGATGGAAAGCCAACACAAAATCAAATTGAAGCCACTTTGTGAGAGAGAAGCTTGGACTTTGTTCATGGAGAAACTTGGAGATGACAAAACACTTTCTCTAGAAGTGGAGCAAATTGCAGTAGATGTTACAAGGGAATGTGCTGGTTTGCCATTGGGAATTATTACAGTGGCAAGAAGTTTAAGGGGAGTGGATGACCTATATGAGTGGAGGAATACATTGAATAAATTGAGAGAATCAAAATTTAATGACATGGAAGATGAGGTATTCCGGTTACTGAGGTTTAGTTATGATCAGTTAGATGATTTAACACTACAGCATTGTCTCTTATATTGTGCATTATTTCCTGAAGATCATATAATTAGAAGGGATGAGCTCATATATTATTTGATCGATGAGGGAATAATGAAAGGAATGAGGAGCAGTCAAGCAGCATTTGACGAGGGCCACACAATGCTTAATAAACTTGAAAATGTTTGCCTACTGGAAAGGCTTGGTGGCGGTATATTTGTCAAGATGCATGACTTGATTAGGGACATGGCCATTCAAATACAAAAGCAAGAGAACTCTCAAATCATGGTTAAAGCAGGTGTGCAATTAAAAGAATTGCCGGATGCAGAGGGAGTGGACAGAGAATCTTGTGAGAGTTTCACTAATGTGTAACCAAATTGAAAAAATTCCCTCGAGCCATTCACCAAGTTGTCCCAATCTGTCAACTCTATTTCTATGTGATAATAGATGGTTGCGATTTATTTCAGATTCATTTTCATGCAATTACATGGACTCAAGGTACTCAATCTGTCTAGCACAAGCATTAAAAACTTGCCTGATTCTATCTCTGATTTGGTGACTCTTACTGCATTATTGCTGAATAGTTGTCTGAACTTAAGGGTGTACCATCATTAAGAAAGCTCAGGGCACTAAAGAGGTTAGATCTCTTTTATACTAAACTTAAAAACATGCCTCAAGGAATGGGAATGTCTATCCAAGCTCTGGTATCTTAGACTCGGTTCAGTTGGTGAAAAGGAGTTTCCCAGTGGGGTAATACCTGAACTCTCTCAGTTGAAAGTGTTTGTATCTAATACTTCGATAAAGGTTAAAGGAAAGGAAGTAAGATGCTTAAGGAACTTGGAAACTTTGGAATGCTATTTTGAAGGTCACTCTAACTTTGTAGAGTTTCTCAGATCTCGGGATCAAACCAAATCAATAAGGGAATACATAATTTTGTAGGGCTTTGGGATGTTCAAGATTGTTATAAACTGTTTTTGGGAACTTCCAGCCGAAGGAGAAAAGTTGTTTTGAGTAACTTGAGTATCAACGGAGATGGAGATTTTCAGGTCATGTTCCCAAATGACATTCAAGAACTGGACATTATTAATTGTAATGATGCAACAACTGTATGCGACATTTCACCCTTGATAAAGTATGCAACTGAACTAGAGATCCTCAACATTTGGAATTGCTCTAACATGGAGAGCTTGGTTTTATCTTCTAGGTTCTGCTCTGCTCCACTTCCATTGCCATCTTCCAATGGTATATTTTCTGGTCTTAAAGAGTTTTATTTCTGTGAGTGTAAGAGTATGAAGAAGCTGCTCCCTCTTGTCTTGCTGCCAAACCTGGAAAAGCTTGTAGTTCAAGAATGTGAGAAAATGGAGGAGATAATAGGAACAACAGATGAAGAAATCAGCAGCAGCAGCTCCAATCCGACCACAGAATTCATACTCCCAAAGTTAAGAGTTCTGAGATTGAGATTTTTACCAGAACTGAAAAGCATTTGTGGTGCAAACGTGATTTGCGATTCTCTTGAAGAAATTCAAGTAGACACGTGTGAGAAGCTGAAGAGGATTCCAATTTGTCTTCCGTTGCTTGAAAATGGCCAGCCATCTCCTCCCCCTTCTCTTAAAGAAATCTATTCAATTACAGAAGAATGGTGGGAGACAGTAGTGGAGTGGGAGCATCCTAACGCTAAGGATGTCCTTCGTCCCTTTGTACATTTTCAACCATATTGAATTACAGGTAACCATCGTGTTTTAATTACTCTCTCTCCCCCTCTCTTAATCTTAAAACTTGTTTTTCTCACTGATTCCTCTGTTCATTTATTATTTATTTAATGTGGAATGGGATGGCTCTTCATCTTTTCATGGCTTTTAAATATTTGGTGATCTTTTTGTAGGCAAATGGTGAAGGAAGGCAAGCCTCTTATTCAACAAGGATTGAAAAGAAGGCGTGTTGCCTCTTCCGGATTCGCTGCCATCAAATATTGATCCAGAGTTCTTCATTTTACTGTTGAGCAATGCTTTTCTGCAAAGAGCTTGGTTGCTTCTCTTTCTTCAGAGATCGGGATTTATAGCCCTGACTGGATATTATGATTATTTTTCGTTATGATAGAGATCTTTTAATCTTTGATTTTGTGGATAAATAAAATTGAGGGATGGCAGTAACATCAAAGTTCTTGTTCTGCTCCTGGTTCTTTGTTCTTTGATTAAGCTAAGTTCTCTGAATACCCTTTGATCTTCGTAGGGTTGTGAGTGAAAGTGAGGTTTGAAAATGGAATCTTCAAATTGAGATTTTTGAATATTTCGAATGGTGTCAGAGTGGTTATGAATGCGGTGAGTGTCTGTTCAGAATTGATACCATGAGTAGCACAGACCTGTGCAGGGCATGCAATTTGCCAATCCTGGGCTCAATATATTGTTGTCTTGACTGCAGCTTCTACGTTGATGAACGATGTATTAAAAAACATCCCCAAGAAAAATAAATTTTAATATTATTATTTTTGGTGGGTTATTTTTTATTTTTATATTTTTATAAGGCCATGTTTGGCAAGACTTATTTTTTTCTTTAGAAAAAATGTCAAGTAAGGCTTAAGGGTGTGATTGTCAAACACCTTCTTAGGCTAAAGATCCTTTTTTATAAAAAGCTGGCAAACCAAATAGAGCCTTAAAATGTCTGGTCCGGTTTTGACCCGATTATGTTGACGAAAACAAACCAAAAATAAAAAAACAAAATCAAAATAGATTAAACATGAAAAAAAACATAAAAACTCAAGATTTCTTGGATAAAACGAATCAAACACAAAACAAATGAACAACACAAAAAACATTCGAGCTTAAAACTAGCAACGTGCATCCCAAACCAGACTAGATTTCAAGCAAACAAAGGCATTGTTTTATTTGCAAGCATGTATAGATCAAGAATTAAGCAAAAAAATCATCAATTATCACTCAAACGTCATGATTTGATTAAAGTATATTTTGGACAGTCGAAAGAAACCTAAAATCTAAATGCATAAATCTGTGTTATTGATGCTTTTAGACCTAGATTATTTGCTAATCAAGTTGTTTGAAGGGTTCGATGCAAATAAATAGATAAAAATTGGTCCAAATCATAGAGTTAAGGCGATATTCTCAAGAATATGAAGACTACTGCCTTGGAAACCCAAAAACTGCCTAGAAAAAGCCAGTCATTGTCCAACCCGAATAGTCATTTTAGGCCTCTAAAGCATGCTCTTTTTCGTTCTAACAAACCACATTATCATGCCAAGCATAGTTGAAACAAAAAAAAACTAACAAAAACAATAAATTATAAAAAATCATGCAAGAGATTCCAAACTTTAAAACTGCCAACTTAACAAAGCGTAAATATTTATGCATTTTGGATTAAAAATGTTATTTTAAACCTTCAATAAGAGCCGACAAAACTTAGAAACCAGAAACATGCATTAGCCAACACAAAAAAAAACATCATAACCTTGTTACTATATTTGGCATATTTCAAATCGAAATAAAGTTTAAACTTAACATATTTAGACAATAATCATCATATCAACACATTAAAAAAACATTGCATTTAAACAATAAAAAACAATCCAAGGGCCTTATGGACTCCACTTTCAAAGCTTGCAAGAATATACCTTTCAAACTTGAAATCTTCAAAATTAATAGATTTATGCTACTGCCTTCCTTTCTTCTTATCTCTAAACCCAGCAAGAACAAATTGGATCTTTTTGAGCTTATGAGCTTGACTTTTGATCCTTTAAACCTTAACCAAATCTCTTCCCTCTTATTTTCTCCTTCTTTTCCTCCACTTTACTCCTCCTGATTACCTCTCCCTTTTACATGCTGATTAAGAGCTTCTAGCTGAGTTTGTTAAGGTTCTAACAAACCAAAAACTAAGCTAGTTTTATCATAAGATAAATGGTTTTGGATTTAGGTGGTTTTGTAACAAACTTGGAGGCTAAGGTAAAGTGTTTTACCCTTTTGATCTTGAGAGTAGTGTTCTTAGCCTTTGATTAGAACCTTTCTGGGAGTTTTTAAGTGTGAATACACAAAAAATTATGTGGTTTTGTGTGAATGGGTATGTTAGTTAATACTAACTAAGTTGGCCACTTTCATGGCTTCGCTAGAAAAACTCGAACGTCAATGTTGCCTGAGACCACCTAAAGTTAGTAGAGGGAGTGCATACTTTTTTATTGGATCCATTCTTGCTTAATTTAGAGGTCTGTAGCTCCATATTCATTCATTTGAAAGTGTTAACCCAATCAACATAAAATCTAAAAATACAGTGATGAGTGATCGGGGACAAGATATTGAGATCACTGGAGAAAATAGGATATAAACATTTGATTTCATGAAAATAAGGTTGTAGAGGTTGTTTCTTAGTTAAATGATGGTGGTTACAACATCAGAGTGGTAAAGAATATCACATTCATTTGCCTTAAAGTGCTTACTCGATTAGTAAAAACTATCGAAGAAGAAGATACACAGTGACCGAATGATGCGTCGTCTAAGTTAAACCCTACAAATTAGGGTTTTTAATTTGAGATTTAGCAAACTTTAATTTAATCTATAATCTTCCAATTTCTTTTAAGTTCACTTATAATTGCCTCTTGAACTCTTAATTTCATGCAATTTCATCATTGTCAAACTCAATTGCCAACCTTAAAATTGCGCCTTTAAAATTTGATCCTTGGTTTCGATTTGTTCAATTGGACCCCTAATTGACCATCAAATTTTTAATTTTCTTTAATTTGACCCCTGATTTCACACAATTCATTATTTCTAAAAAACTATTCATTTATAGATGTTGTAGTATAACTTTCAGATAAAATGGTCAACTGATTCAACTTGGTCAAAGGGCCAACCTAGTAGAACGGTTATGTAGAATTCTATAATGTAATATACTCATCACTATTTGGTATCTCTTTCTAATTTCTTGCAAGGATTTCATATCAACCATTTAGTTCTTATTCCATATAATCCAAAATTATTTCATTAGCTCACTATTTAGCTCAACAAAATTATTTCTTCAAAAATTATTATTCTCATTAATCTAAAAACTTCATTATCATTTTGATAAATTTATTTAATCCATTTGAAATCATCTTACACACACAAGCAACCTTTTTTTTCCAAACATTAAATTACCATTTATCAACACTTAGGGAGCATTTCAAATAACCATCCCTTTGACCATACTTTAATTATACTAACCTTCCCAACACACAAATCAATATTCAATTGCAATACAAACAAAAATGATTTTTTCCATTTATTCCACCTATTTATGAAATTGCCATTAATAAGTCTACATGGTAATTTTTGTTGGTCTACTACCAATCTTATATGGTTTTTAAAAATTCTGATTGCTATCAAATTATAACCCAAGGTAGATAAATGTGTCATGAAACTACGTGTGAAATTTAAACTTAATCCAACGGTCGGATTAAAAAAGTTAGCCCGATAGCGTAAAACTCGACTATTTGTGATTTTTTCGTTAGAAATCTGATTTTTCTTATTCTATCCTTGCATAAATTGTACCAATTATTTCACTAAATCCTTGGGACCATTTTGTTATTCCAAATATATTTATTTTTCCTTTTACTAATGATCTTATTTACAAACTTGTTATCGGTCCACCGATAACTTTTACCGATTTTTATTCAAAGTTCACATC
This sequence comes from Populus deltoides, assembly GCA_015852605.2. Lineage (NCBI taxonomy): Eukaryota > Viridiplantae > Streptophyta > Magnoliopsida > Malpighiales > Salicaceae > Populus > Populus deltoides. The sequence goes on along the minus strand of CM027588.2, from coordinate 12,841,645 downwards.
AACATTTTTAAGTGCAATTCTTTTTTTAAATTTCATTCTTCATGTTCATTATAATTCCTCAGAATTATTTTTTATTCTCAACAAAAAAATTTTACTTTGAATTTTTCTAATTCTTCTATCCATCGAAACTCATTGTCAGTTTCGCTGACATCATGAATTTTCTTAAAACTAAAAGTCATAATCCTTGTTTTAACTTTTCTTAAAACTAAAAGTCATAATCCTTGTTTTAACTTCAACAATATCTTTAAATTTATTTAGGAGAGGTCATTCCCTCCATTATTTTATTTTCCTCATTTATCTATCTCTTTTAGTTCCGAGCTTCCATTACTAACCGAGGTCTTATTATTTTCGATCATACTTTTACGCGGGGTTTACAGAGATGCTTCCTAGAGGTACTATAATCGGAGAACTAATGATTTGAGATCAGCCTTGGAGATATAACTGGCAAGGAGTATTTTGGAGATGCCCTTGTAAGTGATTCTGATTTTCTGGACTCGCAGAAGTTGAAGATTTTAAGCAGGGGAAGTGACTAGTGAAGAAATAACCATAAAAAAGATAGCATTAAGGTAAACTACTACATCTTTAATCAAGCTTGAAGTGGTTTAATCATGCCAGACTACTGATTTGGATATCACCATTGTTGGGATAACTTTACAGTCATTAAAATTATAGAAATGTGATTATTCGGTCTCAAGAGACCAAGCTTCTTCAATCCCAAATACTGCAGAGCTGACCATTAGTGGCTGAAGCCCTCCTGCTTATTTTCTTTGTTATTCAGTTCTCCATTTCCATTATCACAGAAACCATTTTCTTTTACCTGCTTCTTTGCATTCTCTGCAGCTGATGAATCCTTTTCTTTTGCTTCTTCTTCAGCTTTTGCTTTCTCTTTTGCTTCTTCTTCAGCTTTTGCTTTCTCTTTCTCTTTCTCTTTTGCTTCTTCTTCTGCTTTCAATCTAGCACTCTCCTTCTCCTTTTCTTTTGCTTCTTCTTCTGCTTTCAATATAGCGTCCTCTTTCGCCTTCTCGAGTGCTCCTATTAGGCTCTCCAAGCAAACCTTGGCGTCTCCAGTAATAGTCTTCGGCATCAAATGCTCTGCTACTTCAGCAGGGGTCATTTTGGTTTCCCCCAACAACTCCTGGATTCTGGCAAACAAGTGGTGTGATTCAAGCCGAAGGTAGTTCTTTGCCAAAACCTGGAATGCTTCAAAGCTACAATAGGACAATTCTATGTGCTTGTCCATCCTTCCTTTCCTAATGAGAGCTGGATCAAGTTTCTCCACAAAATTAGTCGTGAAAACAATCAGTCTTTCTCCTCTGCAAGCTGACCAAAGTCCATCAACAAAATTCAAAATCCCAGAAAGAGTGACCTGACTCTGTTTGCTATCTTCTTCCTTGGGCAGCTTCGGCTTTGGATCCTTCTCATCTCTCGGGCCCTCTTCCTCCTTCTTCTTCTTCCTTTGACCAGTTAGGTCAAGAGAACAATCAATATCCTCAATCACAATAATGGACCTGCTTGTTGTCTCCATCAGTAGCTTTCTCAACTCAGTGTTATCCTTCACAGCAGTCAATTCAAGATCATATATATCGTAGTTTAAGAGATTGGCCATGGCTGCAATCATAGTTGATTTACCAGTCCCTGGTGGACCGAAAAGCAGATACCCTCGCTTCCAAGCCCTTCCAATTCTTGCATAGAAGTCTTCAGCCGTGCTGAAAATGACAAGATCATCAACGATTTCCTGCTTCCTCTCAGCCTCCATTGCAAGCGTCTCGAAACTAGCCGGATGCTGAAACACCACATGCCTCCAGTATGATCCACTGTTAGTGTAAAGCTTCCTCTGACGATTCCTCACCTTGATTTCATTACCCTCTTTCAAGACATGATTCAAGTAATCCCCGAGGATGAGTTGCCGGTGTCTCTTATGGAAAGTGAGCTTGTAGTACTTCTTCTCATCCGTTACGGGATAGAAAGAAACAGATTGCGACTTGGAAATATGTTTCCCTGAAGCCCACCTAAGTTTGACTCCCTGGAATTCATCATCAACCTCTTCATAATCATCCATGCTAAGAACAACCGACTGGCTGTTCTTGACAACATCAGCCTTGAGCCGCTTTGCCTGCGTAGATGAACGAGAACCAAGATAATTCTCAATGGCAGAGTAAGCCTCACTACGCATGAAGCGATCGCCGGTGAATTCATTGAAGCTAATTTGAATGTAAGGGTAAACGAAAGTGAAGGCCCTTTTTGAGTATTTATCAAAATATTCTTGTACACTATACGGACAATATTGCTTGAACATGGCCCAAGCAAACATAACACTTGCAATCACAGAGCCTACTTGAGTAAACATATCTGCTGGGTTCATTTCTTTTGTCTATTCGATTCTCCTCCTCCTCCTCTTTCCTCTCCACTTTTGTGTTTTGTGCAAGAATTTTATAGCCCGGCAAGCGGAGATAGCTAATCTTATTGGCTAAGTCAGCAGTGTCAGAAGTGACGCATGCATGCTTGTCTTCCAAGACGGCATGTATAGTGGCTTTCCTGGCAGACATCTATAGCCATCTTAATTCGTATTTTCCTAGATAGTTCCTAAAAGCAAGCTGACACCCGTGGACTTCTGGGACCATGGTTTTGTCTTTTCCGATACAGTTTGGACGGTGGTGTACATCACCGCTCAACCATAGATATTTGACAGATATTACATCCTGTTTATTTTTTTATTTTAAATGTGTTTTTAAAAAATAATAAAATGTTTTATTTTTTTATTTTAAATTAATATTTTTTTAATATTTTTAAATTATAATGGGTTGATATTTTTAAATTTAATAAAAAAAAAATTACTTTAAAAGGCCATGTCTTTCATGAATTTCATGTTTTAAGTTTAAGTGAAATCTTTTTAATTTAAAAAATTTAATTAACTATCAAGTTATTTTTTTAAAAAAAAATTATTTTAATAAAAATAATTAATTTAGGTTAATTTGGATCCTTTTTTTATATTTGTCTCTCTGTTATTACAATTATGACCTTAACATTTGTTTAATCCTACTCTGGCCAAGATGGAAATAAATTTCCTCCGTGACTTTCAATAAATTTTAATTTACTTTCTAGTTGTTGTATGTATTAAGTTTAGAGTAATTCTTATTATTTGATATTAAAAAAATATTTTAAAAAAAATAATAAAATTATTTTTGTTACAAGAAGCACGATATTATAATTTCTAGATTAAGAGAAAACAATATAGTTTTAACCCAAGTTTCAAATTACAGTGGAAATATGTACTAACTACAATCAAATTTAAAATATATAAAAAAAATGAAATTATCATTGTTCTTTTTTGTTAAATAATATATTTATTTTATTTATTTATTAAGGATAAAATAATATTTCCAACTTAACTTATATATAAACTTTTTGTATTTAGATTAAAGTATGGAGAAAAATACAAATTAATTGAAGAGAATTCAGCCTCTTTTTGTATTTATTTTTGTGTTAATTGAATTATTTTAATATTTTTAATAATCATCACAATAATCATGAACATCATTTATTTTAAGAAATCCAAATTCATTTAATTTTGAAGCGAATATAAAATGACTTAGAAGTGTATCTTTTTCCTTTTATAGCTTTATATTAATTTTTTTCCTAGCAAGTTCCTAGGGCAGGTGGAAATTTCTCAGCAGCAGTTGAATATTCATTTAATATGGGGCAGTTGGGAATTTTGAACAATAGATACATTGTCTTCTCCTGCGCTACGAAGCAGTCTTTGGACCATTGGATTAGTTATTTTATTTATTAAAAAAAACACAACTAGGGTATTTTTTTTTATTTTATTATAAAGAATATTTTTGGTTCAACTTATACATTAATTAAAATTAAATTTTCTCGTGCATTCAAATAAATTTAATAAGGTTAAATATACATTTTTAACCATTAAATTAACTTTTTAAAATAAATATAACCAACATTGCATTATTATTTTTCTTATATCATAATTTTTTTAACGTAAAGAAATAGGTGTTGCTGTTGTGTTCTTCAATATAAAATTAATTAAATAATGTAAGGGATAATTTGATGTCAATGGGTTAATTTGATGAGTTGAAAGATAATTTTAAAAGTAAAAAAAAATAACAACGAAAAAATTGAAAATACTAATAAAATGACGGAATGTTTATTTAAATTCATGATAACTCTATAAAAAATAAAGGTAAAATAAATAATGATAATTAATATAAAATTAATAAAACATTAAAAAATAAAATTAAAAATAAATAAAAATTAAAGTGTCTAAAAAAAGTCAGGCACATGAGCCTAATAGCCAAGAACCACGCACCTTGGCTTTGATTAATTTTGTTTCTATTTTTATGGGACGAACGACATGTCTTTTACCTCGTTTTCTTTGAAAAAAGTACAGGAGGTGACACATCGCCTACAATACTCAAATTCCAACAATAGAGATCATTGCCGAAAAGCTGGCCATGGATATTTCACACCTAAAAAATTGATTTTTCAACCAATATTTTACCTAAAAAATACCTAGAGGCCAAAAATAAACATGTTTATGCCTTCACACCAAGGTTGTTAAAATCACGAGTTAACTCGTAAAATCTTATAATTTTATGAGTCAACATATATCTAACGTGCTAAATCGGACTAAAAACTCTAAACTAGTAAAATCAGACTTAACTTGTGCAAAATCGGTAAATTTGGTAAACTCGATCTGATTTTATGATTTTACTAAATTTGTGATATGAACCAAGTCAAGTCCAAATTTGACCTTAAAATGTCTGCTGACTAGTTTTGCGAGATTGTGCATATCTTTCAAACCGTATATTGGATAAAGCTGAAATTTTACAGAAAAATATTAGATACATGAAAATATATTATGGAACATTTTCAAGTCAAATGGAGTTAGGAAACATAATATTTCAAATGGTCAAATTTAATAAACTAATATTGTCAAATATGTCAAACAATACCTTTGTGTCTCGTTTGGGATATATCTAGAGCTATCGGTGGAATTTTGCTTCGATTAAAGTGGGATAGAAACTAAACATCTGAAACTTTCCAACTATATATCGTAGGCCCAATAATTCATCCAAACGAGAGAGAATGACATGCTTGAAATCACGAGAGAACGACATGTTTGAAATCATGACTCAAATCTGTCAAGAATATACAAAAATTAGAGATTCAGACTACATAGAGGAATTTTAACATGAAGAATTTTTTTATTATTCTATTTTTTTATTTATTTAATTTCAAATAATTATCTTTAATTTGATTTTTTTCTAGCTAGCGCATTAGACATTGTTTAGGGGTTTATTTCATTATTGAATTTATGTTAGTTAATTACTAATTTAAACTCATTACTTTGCAACCCAAAAAGGGTCTGTCAAGACTTATTATGATGGGAACAACCAGGTTGTCACTAGGTTTATGTGTGCTTCCTACCTTTCAGTGATTCCTATGTATTGAGAAATTTTGTTTTAAGACTTTATTTCTCCATGTCATTAATTTATTGATTCATACTAGCTATCTCTCTCATTTTATTTAGATCACTCATTGATTATAATATTGTTGACTCTTTTTATCATATTTTAAATGTAATTTAATTTCTTGACTAGAATTATCAATATATAATTAGTTTTAAAAAAATTACTTACGATTTTATGATTTTACAACCGGATTTATCCGAGTTTATATTGTATTTTTTGTGTGGTGTCAAAAAAATATTTTTGACAACCTTGCTTTACACAACTCAAAATATGATCCAAAAATAAAAATTAATTCAAAACCCAAAACTTCTTGAGGTCATATCTATCATCTCGAACAATTTGAAGGAGAAAATGAAGCTCTTTTCATTGAATAGAACTCGTAGATACCCAAAATAATTATTTTAGTGGTCAAAATCGTGTCAATTGATGTTTTTTCTATTTACCACTAGAATCAAGTGGCTTTCTCTCTTTCACCTCAAATAAAGACTGAAAAAAAAATTTTTAGATCAAAAGTGAATTTAAAAAAAAAAACTCAAGGGATTGAAAATGGGTGAGTTTCAAAGTAAGAGGATTGAAGTATATTTTTTTAGTCAATTTTGAAATGACCATATAGTTCTTTTGTTGTTTTCATTTTGATCCTATTTTTTTCAATATTGTTCTTGGTTAACAAATAAGAAGGAATCTGGCCTTCAGTTTGAACAAATAAGGATATAATTATCAAAAAATAAAAAGTATAATGTTTAAATTAAACAAAAAAAAAAGAGAAAAATCCATCGCTCTAATTCAAGTATACAAGAGGATCTACAATGTTTGGTGCATAGTAAAAGCACCACACTTTTCTCTTTCTCTTTTTTTTTAATGTTTGGTGTTAGTCGTGAACATAAGATTTGTTAAGTGAAGAAATTAGATTGGTGATATTCATTAATTTGCTATATTAATTGATTAAACAGTTTTTTTATCAATGTTAATCATACTTTGATTTGATATTATAGTATTTTATTTTTGAAAAATGCACTCTTAATTTTCTCTGAAATATTTTTTTATATTATTTACTTCTTCTTTTTTCAAACATAATCAATGAATTGCCTCATTCAACAAGGCATCATCTAGAAATTAATACATCATTTGTGATATTAATTGTAGTGATAATTAGAAAAATATAATGAATAATTTATCATAAATATGTCTCTCTTGTTCATAAATTGTTTTCTATGTATAATATAAACGTAAATATTTTCATATCAAAACGTATCACATAATGATAGTGGTAATTTATTTTCCAGTATATTATATTAAATACAGTATATATTGGGAGAAACATAGATTAAAAAAAATGTTTTAGTTGAATATATAAGTTATGGTAGACATGTAAAATATATCAACATTAAAAAAAATGAAAACAAGAGATCAATTATTAAAAAAAATGTCATTAATTTTATAAATTTTGACTTTCAATTTACTTTGTGATTGTTGTATATTAAGTTTAGAGTTATTATTATTATTATTATTTAGTATTTAAAAAATCTAAAATTGTAATAAAAAGCACTGAGAAGGACCAGTTTTGTCACCCCCTCCGCAATGATTTTACTTCAATAATTTCTTAATTAATTATTTATGTCTCTTTTTTCAAGGATGTTAATTTCAATACTGTATATATATATATATTAAACAAAAGATAGTAAAATTATTTTTATTACAAGAAGCATGGTATTATCAACTTTTTTCCATGAAAGAGGAACTAGCTAGGAAAATTTTCAATTGCTTGGCCTTGATTTCTTGGTCGTCTTAACCTTGATTTCTCAAACTTTGTTCTATTTCCTAGCTATGGTGGAAATTTCTCAGAACCAGCGAGGCAACCAGCAGCTGCTAGATTCTGTGAACGATGGATATGGTGTCTTCTTCTTTGCTACTTCCTCTTTCATCACGTTCACATTTTTATATATGCAGTCTCTGGACCATTAGGGTTACATATTTTATTTATTAAACCAAAAAACAAAAAGCACGACTAGAGTTTAATTTCGTGATAAAGAATATTTTAAAATTAGTTTACGTATTAATTAAAATTAAGTATTTCTTAAATGATTTTAAAGGTGTATTTTTTTTTTAATAATATGGTATATTCAAATGAATTTAATTATCCATTTACTTTAATTACCCGGGCTATAATTTCATCCGGACGGGAAAAAAAAAATCACAAATTAGATTGATAATATTCATCAATATGCTTATTAATTTGTTAATAGGCAAATGCAACAGGATTAATATTATAGTTCATGTAATTTATCAAAACAAATTAATTAATTTTCATAATATTTAAAACAATTAAATAACTTCTTATCAACGTTAAATATTCTTGATTTGATAGCATTTTATTAAAGAAAAATATAATCTATTCCCAACCATCTTTCCTCTTCAACTCTCGAAACAAGAAATAAACAAGTTATAAAATAATAAAAAGACAGATCAAGCATATTGCTTGAACATGGCCCGAGCAAACATAACACTTGCAATCACATGCAGAGCCTACTTGAGTAAACATATCTGCTGGGTTCATTTCTTTTGTCTATTCGATGCTCCTCCTCCTCCCCCTCCTCCTCCTCCTCCTCCTCCTCCCTCTCCACTTGTGTGTTTTGTGCAAGAACTTTATAGCCCGGCAAGCGGAGTGACGCATGCATGCTTTGTCTTGCAATATGGCGTGTACAATGGCTTTCCCGGCAGACGTGTATAGTCAACTTCGTATTTTCCCAGATAGGTCCTACAAGGAAGCTGATGCCAGAGTACTTCTGGGACCGTTGTCTTGTCGATTCCGTTTGTAATTGTATTTTAGAAGTTTTTAAGAAAAAATTAAAATTTTTTTATTTTTTTATTTTAAATTAATATATTTTTAATATTTTCAAATCATTATCTTTATATTATTTTTTTCCCTCCCAGCAAGTTACTGGGGCAGATTGGAAATTTCTCAGCAGCAGTTGAATATTTATTTAATTTGGGGCAGTGGGAACTTCTCAGTAGTAACGACTAACGAGGCAACCAGCTGCCAGATTCTATGAAGAATAGATACGTATACGTTTTCTTCTGCTCTACGAATCAGCCTCTGGACCGTTGGATTAGTTAGAATGTTTTTGGTAGTGTGGTTGTGGGTGTTTTTTAAATAATTTTTTTTTACAAAAATATATATCATTAATGTTTTTTTATTTTTTAAAAATTATTTTTGACATCAAGACATCAAAATAATCCAAAATGTATAAATCATATTAAATTTTAGTAAAAAAAAATTTCAATTTTTTTAGGAACGATGCCCACGTGCGTTCCCAAACCTTACCTTATTTTATTTATTAAAAAACACAGCTAGGGCATTTTTTATTTTATTATAAAGAATATTTTTGGTTCAACTTATACATTAATTAAAATTAAATTTTCTTGTGCATTCAAATAAATTTGATATGATTGAATATACATTTTTAACCATTAAATTAACTTTTTAAAATTAATATAACCAACATTACATTATTATTACTATTATTATTATTTTTATATTAAAATCTGTTAATAATTCATCTATTAGTGGCTAACTAGATGGGTGGCCAATATGGTTATGGTAGGCAACAACAACTTAAATAAGTGTTCAAATCTATCTAGCTGTATTATCTCCTACATTTATGGAGAGTGACGTGGTGTACTGCTTTCCTTATCAATGCATGCAGCTTTCAATTGAACTTTTTTTTTGAAGGGAGGATAGACAAGGAATATAAATACAATATGCCATTCACTATAGATATTATCAATGGATTTGATCTCGTCGGTGTATTTTAGAGGCGAAAGGAATTGTTCACACATCATTGATGGAAACACTAACAATTTTGAGTCCATCGATGTATTCTAGAGACAAAGAGTATTGTTCACACATCACTTATGGAAACACTTACGGTTTTGAGTCTATCAATGTATTCTAGAAATGAAGGGAATTGTTCAGTACCAAGAAAATCACCGACAGAATAATTAATAATAATATTAATTACTAGTCCGTTGGTGCATTTGTATAAAGCAAAGCGGGGTGATTAAATTATTTATGATTTTTTTATCAAAAATCTGATTTTTTTTATTTTTCCTTGCATAAATTATATCAATTATTTTACTAAATCCTTGGGATGATTTTCTTATCACAAGTATATTTATTTTTTCTTTTTACTAATCATCTTATTTACATACTTGTTATTGATTCGCGATAACTATATCGATTTTTATTCAGATTTACATCAATATTTTTTCATGCAATTTTTTCTTAACTTTAATTCTTCATGTCCATTGTAATTCCTCAAAATTATTTTTCAATCTCAAAAAAACATTTATTTTAATTTTTTCTAATCTTTTTATCCGATGTCATGAAATGTTTTTTAAACTAATAGTCATAATCTTCATTCCAACTTCAACAATGACTTTAAATTTATTTAAAGGGATCATTCCCTACATCACATACAATATTAGTATTTATTTTCCTCATTTATCTATCTCTTTTGGTCCCCGAGTTTTCTTTAGATAAGCCTCGGAGATATAACCGGCACGGAGTATTTTGGAGATGCCCTTGTAAGTGATTCTGATTTTCTGGACCAGCAGAAGTTGAAGATTTTAACAAGGGGAAAGTGACTAATGAAGAAATAACCATAAAAAGATAGCATTAAGGTAAACTACTACATCTTTAATCAAGCTTGAAGTGGTTTAATCATGCTAGACGACTGTTGATTTGGATATCACCATTGTTGGGATAATCTTTACAGTCATTAAAATCATAGAAATGTGATTATTCGGTCTCAAGAGACCAAGCTTCTTCAATCCCAAATACTGCAGAGCTGACCATTAGTGGCTGAAGCCCTCCTGCTTATTTTCTTTGTTATTCAGTTCTCCATTTCCATGATCACAGAAACCATTTTCTTTTGCTTGCTTCTTTGCATTCTCTGCAGCGACGAATCCTTCTCTTTTGCTTCTTTTGCCTCTTCTTCAGCTTTTGCTTTCTCTTTTGCCTCTTCTTCAGCTTTTGCTCTCTCTTTCTCTTTCTCTTTCTCCTATTGCCTCTTCTTCTGCTTTCAATCTAGCACTCTCCTTCTCCTTTTCTTTTGCTTCTTCTTCTGCTTTCAATATAGCGTCCTCTTTCGCCTTCTCGAGTGCTCCTATTAGGCTCTCCAAGCAAACCTTGGCGTCTCCAGTAATAGTCTTCGGCATCAAATGCTCTGCTACTTCAGCAGGGGTCATTTTGGTTTCCCCAACAACTCCTGGATTCTGGCAAACAAGCGGTGTGATTCAAGCCGAAGGTAGTTCTTCGCCAAAACCTGGAATGCTTCAAAGCTACAATAGGACAATTCTATGTGCTTGTCCATCCTTCCTTTCCTAATGAGAGCTGGATCAAGTTTCTCCACAAAATTAGTCGTGAAAACAATCAGTCTTTCTCCTCTGCAAGCTGACCAAAGTCCATCAACAAAATTCAAAATCCCAGAAAGAGTGACCTGACTCTGTTTGCTATCTTCTTCCTTGGGCAGCTTCGGCTTTGGATCCTTCTCATCTCTCTCCCCCTCTTCCTCCTTCTTCTTCTTCCTTTGACCAGTTAGGTCAAGAGAACAATCAATATCCTCAATCACAATAATGGACCTGGTTGTTGTCTCCATCAGTAGCTTTCTCAACTCAGTGTTATCCTTCACAGCAGTCAGTTCAAGATCATATATATCGTAGTTTAAAAGATTGGCCATGGCTGCAATCATAGTTGATTTACCAGTCCCTGGTGGACCGAAAAGCAGATACCCTCGCTTCCAAGCCCTTCCAATTCTTGCATAGAAGTCTTCAGCCGTGCTGAATATGACAAGATCATCAACGATTTCCTGCTTCCTCTCTGCCTCCATGGCAAGCGTCTCGAAACTAGCCGGATGCTGAAACACCACATGCCTCCAGTATGATCCACTGTTAGTGTAAAGCTTCCTCTGACGATTCCTCACCTTGATTTCATTACCCTCTTTCAAGACATGATTCAAGTAATCCCCGAGGATGAGTTGCCGGTGTCTCTTATGGAAAGTGAGCTTGTAGTACTTCTTCTCATCCGTTTCGGGATAGAAAGAAACAGATTGCGACTTGGAAATATGTTTCCCTGAAGCCCACCTAAGTTTGACTCCCTGGAATTCATCATCAACCTCTTCATAATCATCCATGCTAAGAACAACCGACTGGCTGTTCTTGACAACATCAGCCTTGAGCCGCTTTGCCTGCGTAGATGAACGAGAACCAAGATAATTCTCAATGGCAGAGTAAGCCTCACTACGCATGAATCGACCGCCGGTGAATTCATTGAAGCTAATTTGAATGTAAGGGTAAACGAAAGTGAAGGCCCTTTTGGAGTATTTATCAAAATATTCTTGTAACCTATATGGACAATATTGCTTGAACATGGCCCAAGCAAACATAACACTTGCAATCACAGAACCTACTTGAGTAAACATATCTGCTGGGTTCATTTCTTTTGTCTATTCGATTCTCCTCCTCCTCCTCTTTCCTCTCCACTTGTGTGTTTTGTGCAAGAATTTTATAGCCCGGCAAGCGGAGATAGCTAATCTTATTGGCCAAGTTTGCTGTGTCACAAGTGACGCATGCATGCTTGTCTTGCAATACGGCATGAATAATGGCTTTCCTGGCAGACGTGTAGAGTCAACTTTGTATTTTCCCAGATAGGTCCTACAAGGAAGCTGACGCCGGAGGACTTCTGGTTCCGTGGTTTTGTCTTTTCAGATTCAGTTTGGACGGTGGTGTGCATTACTGCTCAACCAAAAGCCATGTCTCTCATGAAATTTGTGGTTCAAAATTTATGTTTCAAGTTTAAATGGAAAATACATTAATTCAGTGAAATCTTTTTAATTTAAAAAATTTAATTAACCTAGCTAAACTTGATTGAAATTTAATCAAGTTAATTAACCATTAAATTAACTTTTTAAAATTAATATAACCAACATTACATAATTATTTTTATTATATCATAATTCGTTAGTAGTTCAGTTATTAGTGGCTAACTAGATGGTTGTCAACATTATAAGGTGAAAATTGTAATAAAAAGCACGAAAAGGACCAGTTTTGTAACCCCCTCAAAATAAGCAATAATTTTACTTCAATAATTTCTTAATTAATTATTTATGTTTTTTTTTCAAGGATGTTAATTTTAATAGTACAATGTAAACATTTATTTTTCAATAATTAATTAAAATTATTAATGATCTATTTATTATAAGTGTTTAATGTTTATTTATATATATATATCTAAATATAAAATATATAGGTTAAACTAAAAATACTACAATATTTTTAATAAATAAAATTACATAAATATTATTTAACACAAATTACAATCTAATCAAATTTGACTTGAAAGATTAAAAAAAATATTATGGATCTTATAATTAATTAATAATCATGGTACATAATTTGTTTTAAGATATTCAAATTCATTTAATTTTGAAGAAAGCGTAAATGACATGATGTGTATCGTTTTTCTTTTATAGCTTTATATATTTTTACAATTAATTTATTATATATTATAATTAGTTATATTGAATTGCTTAGCCTTGATTTCTTTGTCCTGGCTCTAATTTTTGTTTTTTAATGTTTTTTTAAATGTATTTTACTTGAAAATAATATTAAATTAATTTTTTATATGTTTTTATTTTTATTTTTTTAATCTAAAAGAATTATTTTATATATTTTAAATAAAAAATAATTTTAACCTAAACTGACTTGTTTGGAATTATGATAATGGTGGCGATTCAAAGTGTTTTTTTGCTTAGAAATACATCAAAATAAAAAAATATATTTTTTAAAAAATACTTTTAATATTAGCAGATCAAAACGATTTGAAAATATAAAAAATATTTTATTTTAAACAAAAAAAATTAAAATTTTTGAAAATATGATTTACATCTTATTTCCAAACGAACATAAAATAAAATTTCTCAACGTTTTCCATGAAAGGGAACTATGTTGGGAAATTTTCAATTGCTTAGCATTGATTTCTTGGCCGTTAACTTTTTCTCCCAAAAAGTTGTCAGCTTTTTCCTCTTTCCTAGCTATGGTGGAAATTTCTCAGAACTAGCGAGGCAACCAGCAGCTGCTAGATTCTATCAACGATTGAAATGGTGAATACGTTTAGCTACGCGTTAGAGTTTGCGTTTTTTAAAACGCACGAAGCAAATGTTTGGATAACAAAACAAAAATGATTTATTGTATATAGTCCCACCATAAATTACGATTACGTGTGAAGGAAAGCAGAAAAAAGCTGCTTTCTTGCACGGCTTTTTGAATTCAACTATGATACAGTGTTCAGTGAACAGTGTATCATGCTTCCACTGTTCACTGAATAGTAGAGGGAACATTTGAACAGTGTAAAAATTGCACTAAAAATTGAACTATTAATGTAAATTAACTATGTTTAAAAAATTATAAAAATTATAGTTTTTATGGATGAATTTTGTATGTAATGATATTATAAATAGTTTAATGGAATAATAAAAAGTATTTTTACAGTATTTTTTTATTTCATGATGTAGTAGAAGTAATTAATTCTATAATATTTAAATTTAAAACCATTAATATTAATATATATTTTTAAATTATTTTATAACCTCAATTTCAAAAGCATTCTTAACCAAACACTTTAAACTACTTTTTCTTTAACCTCAATTTCAAATACAGTTTTAACCAAACATCAATTTTTTCAAACCAATCTTAACTAAAAGTAATTTTTATAAAACAACTTTTTTCAAACCACTCTTTTCTATGGATTTTTTTTCCCACAGATGTATCTGTCTCATGAGGGTAATAATTGGTATTTTTTAAAATATTTTTTATTTTAAAATATATTAAAATAATATTTTTATTATTTTTTAAAAATTATTTTTAATATTAAGAGATGTAACAATATCAAAATAATATTAATTTAAAAAAATTAATTTTTTTTTAAAATACTTTCCATCGCAATACTGGCTCCTCTTTCATCACGTTCACAATTTTTTATATGCAGTCTCAGGACCCTTAAGGTTAAATATTTTATTTATTAAACCAAAAAAAAAAAGCACGACTAGAGTTTAATTTCATGATATATAATATTTTTAAATTATTTTATGTATTAATTAAAATTAACTATTTTTTAAATGATTTTAAAAGTGTATTTTTTTAATAATTTGCCTTGCAAATAAAACACTTTAATTCAAACTCTTAAATTATAATTAGATGAGATATTATAAATATTTTTTTTTATATTAATTAGTCTTTAACTTACTACATGTTAATTATCCATTTACTTTAATTACCCAGGCTATAATTTTATCAGGATGAAAAAAAAATCCATTTACTACATTGGGATGAAAAAAAAAATATAACTTCAGAGTTACTGCAGGCTTATATAGTAGTTAATTTCAGGACTCGTAGGATTAGTCAATATACACTCAAGTTGATCCAGACATCCATGTTAATAAAAATAAATAAATTAATAGCCTTTTATTAAAGAAAAATATAATCTATTCCCAACCATCTTTCCTCTTCAACTCTTGAAACAAGAAATAAAAAAGTTATAAAATAATAAAAAGAAAGAACAAGCATAATTAGATTTAAAAATAAAAAAATTAAATTAAATATTTAATTTTGAAGCAAGAAAATTAATCAATCGTCAAGTTTGAAAACAAGCAACCATCAAGTTTGAATGCAAGACTTTCTATTGCTAATCTTTTCTCTGCTTCATTTGTATGGAGCCACGTCATTACTTGACCCATAACGTTAGCTTTAAGATATCTCTCATACTTATCAAGACCCATCTTCCCTATTGTTAACCACAATATAGTAAAAGTTAGTCCCCTTTTTTTTTTCCTTACAGTTACAGTTGAATTAATTTTTTTAATTTCATCCTTTATTTAATTTATTTCAGTTTAATTTATATTACATATTCATAAGAATAAAAAAAATATCAACATTATATTAAAGTTTAATATTATAAAATAGAATTTAATTTAATCAAATAAAAATTTAAAATAATAAGGATTAAAGCTAACACATCACAACCATTTTTACTATTCATGAGGGGCATAAAAAGCTATAGTGCACTCCCTACTATTATTGGTCTTTTATTTTCTTCTCCTAATCTTTTAAGGATTTCACATTTTAGTCTTAAAATTTATTTGTTTTATGTTTCGATTTATAGAATTTGAGAGAGCAAAGAGAAAGTCATTGAAAAATAAAAAATGATATAGAAAATGTTTGGTCAGCCACATTTCAAACATAAAAATGTTGATCTTAGTGTTATAGCTTGTTTGGAATCCCTTAAATTTTGAATTTTGTTTTTTGCTAAAAATTATTTTTTTTATGATTTTAGATTATTTTGATGTGCTGATATCAAAAATAATTTTTTAAAAATAAAAAAAATATTATTTTGATGCATTTTTAGACGAAAAGCACTTTGAACTGCTACCGCTACCATAATTTCAAACAGACCCTTAGGAAGTTTGTTTTAGAGAGAAGGGTTCAATTGAGATTGTGTTTCTCTTTGAACATGTCATAAAATATAGATTGGAACCATAAATTTGTTTTTTATTCAGATGGATTTTAATTTTTAGAGTGAATATATGTTTTTTGAGGGTTTAAAATGGGTTGAGGTTCATAAGGTTTTTTGTGTTTATTTTCAACTGAAAACAGGTTGAAAATTAGGTTTGGGAGATCTAAAAAGAAGGATTATAACTTTCCTACCATTAGAGATGGTCAAAAGTCAACAAGAAAACAATGTGTCATTTATCCAAGCAAGCGACTATTGTCTCTTATATAAAAAAAATCGGTTCTTATGCTAGTTAAAATAAAGGTGATAAATACTTAAAAGTGAATTTTTATTAAGGATTTATATCATCATATTGCACGTATCATTAAATTCTCTAACTCAAGCACGTTTTATAATGACAAGTTTGATAATATAAGATATCTTTAATTTATAGTGAATGCTCGATTTTAAATGTAGGTTTGTAAAATAGACATATCTCACAATTCAAAATACTAATTGATATGTTTAATTAATGAAATTGAGGTTTATATGAAGAGACAAAGAGATAGCTGAGCTTGAAGAAGAAATCCTATTTAGGCTAACTCTATTTAACTAGAACACCATTTGGTTTTCAAGTTATAACTGAAGCTATCGACCTTGGATTCAAGTGTGATTTATCTTGATGTAAAGCTAAGATGTATGCCTAAAACATTCATGAAGAGCTCAAGACTTAATATTGCTGCTTTTATGTTTAAATCTTAACAATAAAAGAGAAGATTGAATTTGTCGTACAACCCAGATATTATTTGGTGTTCAACCCAAATATAGAGTTATAGAAACCCAAATAAGCTCTTTCTTTTTTGGTTGGAAATATAAGATAAATATCTACAACTTTTATACAAGCCATCTATTCAAGTTATAATATTATCAATGATGTTTTCTCTAGCTACCAAATCAATAGTTAACCACCATATCAATAGTTTTAAATTTTAGCCTATAGAAGGAAGTATTTGTCATATATTTAGACATCTTGGTTTTCATATCAAGATCCATGCTTTTGTTTTCTTTGTTATTTTTATAATATTCAAGTTTTATTTCATGTTATATTCTCATTAATCTCTTGTTTATGTTTATCATTTATTTTATTTTACTTCGTTAATTTATATCATAACTATGTTCTTATTAATGAGTTTATAAGTTTATTTTTTCTTAATTATGTTTATAAGTTTATTTTTTTCAATGTGAAAATGTTACACTAATGGTGTACGAATAAGTATAGTACAAACTCAATATGAACTTTATTGTTTAAATTCAAGAAAGTTTTCTATTAACATGTGTTATAATTGTTATCTTAATCAATCTTAATACCCTCCTTGTTAAGTGGTGTGTCTTGATTCGTGAAATACAATCCTTAGCACAACAACTACTTGATTCTCATGGAAAACCGGTACTTTTGCTATAAAAGGATCTTAATTTGTATTGATATAAGTTAGCATCGTGAATACTTTACAACATTTACAAGTGTTAATGTTACTCAAATAATATAATTAAAGATAATTAATATGATCATATTAATAACTTAAAATGAATCATTAATTATAAATCATCGGATTGAAATTTCATTTGTGTATGGTTTCTAGTTGAGTAATATAAATAGTTTGGACTATACTTATTTGAAATATCATTAGTGGATCATTTAATCTTAGCAATCGTTTTATCTATGTTAAATATTTACATTAATAACACATCTTTTAGATCTCTTTAATTTTGTTTCTTTTATTATTTGTGGTTCTATATCCTTAATCTTCATGTGGATCAACCTTGATATTATCAGGTTATTTATTACTTTAACACTTATGCACCTGGAAGAAAACATCAATTATTTAATTATGTCAAGTTTTGGTTGTTGTTTCCCGGGAGGTTAGTATGCATACTATAATTTTTTTTTCTTTTCACTTTTATTTTTTATTTTCTTCTTTTCCTTTTTTTTTCTAAATTTGCATGAAAGTTTGGTTATGCACATTAAGTGATAGACTTTCTAGAAAATCTTCATATTCTTTAGAAAACATGGCTGAAGAAAATAACCAGTCACTTTACAATGATAATAATTGTCCTCAAATACTTAGAGACCACATGAATCTAATAAGAATAAGTGCACCATCATGTATATTTTTTTTTCTCATGATGCATCTCACTTTATTTTTAAGTGAAGTATTATTCAACTTTTACCAAATTTTCATGGCTTAGATTCAGAAAATTCATACTTGCATTTGAGAGAACTTGAAAATGTTTTTAGCACTTATAATGACTTAAATTGTAGCATGAATACCATTAGATTAAAGTTTTTTTTCCTTTTTTATCTTAAAAGATAAAGTTAAAATATAGATACAAAATCTTAGGTCAGGATCTATTTGTACTTGGGATGGAATGCAATAACAATCTTTAAAGAAGTTTTTTCCTTCTCATTGAACAAAATTTTCAAAAAACAAATTATCATCTTCACTAAAAAACCAGGAGAAATATTTTACCAGTATTGGAATAGGTATAAAGACTTGTTTAATACTTACCCCCACCATGGTTTTAAAACATAGAGATTAGTTTCACATTTATATGAAGGTTTTAACACCTAAAGATAGGCAAATGATGGAATTGATATGTAAGGGGACTTTTAAAGATAAAGATCCTGATGAAGCAATTGAGTACATATACTTGTTAGTTAAAAATGCTTAAAATTAGGACATTGCAAGAACTTGTGAAGCACCGAGTAAAACTCACCCCTATACATCAAGTGGAGTCATGTATAACCTTAAGGAAGATCATGACCTTCAAGCCAAATTTTTGTCTTTAGTTAGAAAAGTCAAGGGATTAGAATTGAAAAAAAAAGGCGGTCAATTAAAATTTATTCAAGAAATTGTGTGTTAAATTTGTGTAACTAATGAACACTTAACCAATGATTATCCAACTTGCCATTTTTCATGGAATGTCTTCATAAACAAGTTAATTTTCTAAATAGTTTTCAAAGACTAAATCCTAATCCATACTTGTAAATATACAATTTTGGTTGGAGAAACTATCCAAATTTTGGTTGGAAAAGTAATAACAATAATGCATAAACTTCAAACATACTATAACTTTCAAAATTCTCAAAGATATGCACTTTCTTATGTTCTTCCTCTAAGAAGAAATCTTGAGGAACCACTATATGCATTCATTAAAAAGCAAAATCAATTAATACTTAAAATGGTCAAACTATGGCAGATTCCAAAACAACATTCTTTCAAAT
Organism: Populus deltoides; assembly: GCA_015852605.2. Lineage (NCBI taxonomy): Eukaryota > Viridiplantae > Streptophyta > Magnoliopsida > Malpighiales > Salicaceae > Populus > Populus deltoides. Next base: position 12,822,330 of record CM027588.2, on the reverse strand, counting down.
TTCTCATATGCTTTCAGTTTTCAAGAGAAATGTAAGTTTTCTTTTCAACCACAGCAAAATCCAAAAGAAAAAAATACAACTCAAGTATGGGTAACTTAGGGAATCAACACATGAATCAAGTCAAATCAGTTATGATTCTTCGTAGTGGTAAGGCTATAGAAAAACATATTCTTAAACCTCGTGAGAAAAATATGATAAATCAATCTTTGAAGATAAAAAAAGGGTTGAACCTGAACATTGCAAAGAAAAGACCGATTCCTCACCAGTACTTTCATTTCCTCATGTCATGACTAATCAATGGAAAGTGAATCACAATTCTTAGTTTTTTGAAATTTTCAAATAGGTAAAGATCAATATACATTTGTTGGATGCTATTAAATGGATACCTTTTTTATGCTAAATTTTTGAAAGACTTGTTCATTGTAAAAAGAAAACTAAATGTGAAAAAAAAGTCTTTATAGCCAAACAAATAAGTATCTTTCTTCAAAACAATAATGCTTTGAAATATAAAGATTCTGGTTGTCCAATAATTTCATGTTTTATTGGAGAACACAAAATTGAAAAAGCTTTACTTGATCTTGAAACTAGTATGATTTATTTTCATATTTAGTTTTTCAAAATCTCAATCTTTCTAGATGAGTTAAAACCAATTTCTATAACTTTTCGAGCTACCATGTCATTTGTGATCGGTGAAGAGTTATTTCCTCGGGCTTTTCTGTCTACCATTGCAAAGAAAGTCGCTTCAACCTGGATGGCAAAGTGCTCTTTCAACTGATGAAAGTAGCCAAACATCAACAAGAAGAATTGTAGTGGATGCAAGCTGTAGCTCTCAGGTCCTGCCTACGGTTGCATGGACTGCAGATTCTTCCTTCACAAATCCTGTACAGAACTGCCACAAGAAATTCTCTACTGGTAAAACATCAAGTGTCACTGGATTGATCTCTATTGATTTGTGCCAAGTATCGGTCCTCTCCATCGAATCTCTCCATGCAAGATCTGCAAAGGTGTTTGCGAAGACTCCTTCTACGTCTGCTGGGAGTGAAACTTTTGTTATTTTCATCCACAATGAATTCCACTACCACCTAATGTTGAGCATGAACACCATTTCCATTCGCCCTTCCATGTCCATTCATATGTTGAGGATGACTCTCCGGCGTGTAGTTTGTGAGAAGGAAAGAGATTTAGAACTATTTGCCAACAGCATGCTGTGTATCAAATATCTCGACGCCGTCTAATATCCTAATATCCTTTTTCTAAGTGAACATTATATAAAGTTTGATCTATCAGGGAGACACTTCACTAGAGATACTTGAATGCAAGAGGATCGATTTAGCACTGGGCTTAACGAGGGAGTTGAAAATCTGGTGAATTGTGGGAATTTTTATCCAAGTGATTATGAACAGGAGCATGATGCAAACGTAGAACAGCCTGTAATTGCTGAACTAGTTGAAGAAGCTGGTGAAGATCTTCAGTTAGAGATTGAAGAAGTAACAATAAGTTAAGAGGTCCCAACTGTTAGAAGCAATTCGTGAGGGGAAATGGCCACAAGAGTTACATACCTGTAGACCTCTGTGATGATGTTTAAAATTACCTATGTGTGGAGTGGTGATTGGCATGTTGAAACAATTGCATTTACCGTAATCCCCTGAACTGAATTGATACAACACCAGTTCATTTGAATTACTGTTTCATTGTACGCTACAAATTCTTTCAATAACTAAGATTGCATGAGAACAGAAGTAAAAGGTCCACAACACTAGCATATACTGTTATCCCCTAAACTGAAAAATGTCACTAGTTAGGAAATTCGTTGTGGAGAGTTTGATTCTTTGCTAGACGGACAGTGTTAACATATGCCATGACCATAAATGTTTACCCCAAAGAAAACATAACTTGAGCTCCAAACTTTCCTGGTCTTCAGTGACTCTGCATCATCTCATGGGACATGTAACTTCTATTAAGGCTTACTGCATCATCTCCGGGAGCAGCAAACTGTCTATTGCAGTAAACATGTTCAATTGGATGCAGGCTCGGCTGACAATGCTGTTGCTTCATCTGTTCTTGGTCGTTTCACTGGTGCTAAACTGGTCTTCTCTTCATTTTTGTCTACAACCTGACAGTTTCGGTCCTCTGGTGCCTTTTGCTTTCTGTTTATACTCTGGGAGCTTTCTTCTAGTAAAGCACTCGCATTACATGTGTCAAACCTTGTTTTGACACAGTCCAGATCTGAGGTTTCTAATTTGTCATTTGCAGGTGACTGCTCTAACTTTGATTGTAGAAGGGAAGGGTCGTTTTGGGAGGGGGGAGGAGCCTTTGACCTGTCACCCTCCATCTTTTTTTGTTTCTCAAACATCTCTTGAAGATACCTCCCCTGTTCCTCAATCCTCAATTGTAAATTTCTCTGGATCTATTGGGGATAAAACATCATTATCAGAACATACCACGCAACAGTAGTTACAAAAACCATGCACGCATTTGTGCAATTTCCACTCCATGAAACTAATATTAATGGTTACCAACTTAACTAATGGTGAGCATTACACCTAGACTGTTCCATAAAAGGTAAAAGAAATTGGCATTTAAATTGTAAAACACGGACATAGAAGCTCAAATACCAATAGCATACCTCAAGTTGTTCGTGGAGTTGCTTCTGGACTTCCATTTGCAATCGCAAAGCTTCTGAGATCTCCATGCTCCTGTTTTAGAACAATAGGCCAGCCTAAATTCAGCTTGATAGTCCATTGTTATAAAAAGCACTCTGGTTTATGAGTGAAGGAAAAATGATGTATTCATATTTTATCTGGTGAGAAACCATGATAGAGAATAACTTACGTCTTCAAGTCTAGAGATTTCATTTCTTCAACGGGACTCAACTTTTTTTCTGAAGTTCCTGACAATAGCACAATCATGTTCGTAAACCACATAGAAAAGAGGGGAAAGGGTACTCCATTTTTTTTCCATGCTATACTTTAATCCAACAATAAGAAATATAGGGCGACAAAGATACATACAACTACAAAAGGCTTTTGGATAAAGTATGTGCGAGAGGTTAGCAAAACTTGTGCATAATGTGAGAAAAGACAAGGCAGTTAGGGGTTACCTTCAGATGACTCTGGTTTATATCTGGCTGTTCTGTACTTCTGAAATTCAAAGATGATACAAGCTAAATAAGTAAAATATAAAACTAGATTTTTTGAGGAAACAGTATAAGGCAGGGGATTTACATACCTGGAGGTGGCTTTTGACGTGATAGATAGTCAAGCCTTCAACATTCATCTGCTTTAAGACACCCTTGGGAGTAGCCCCTGTAATTCAAAAATCAAAGTGAGCATGACAAGATGCACTCTAGTTTTTTTCTGACATAAGGTACAATATAACAAGGAAGACTACGCACTTTCACTACCCCCAAGCTGATTGACAGCTTCCACAAAAGCTTCATGAAGTTCTGGTGTCCAGCGCATTCGAGATTTTGTTGGTGGTGCAGCCAACAGTGGATTAGTAACAGCACATACTTCTCCACTATGAGCAGTTTGATGCTGATGAATTAGGGGTTGTTGGACTGAGTTATTAGGAGACAACATCTGGTATATTATATACAGTTTTAAGTAAATGAAAGTAACAAGAGAATGTGAAAAAAACAAGAATAAACATCAGGTGGATAAATTTTACATTAAAAATGTTGGACACCAAGGAGGCATCTTTATGCTGTGTATGCTGCTAATTACTGTATAGTAACAAAAACCATAACAATAAGAGGAATAAACCTTCTGTTTGGAATCTTTCATGTTGACATCATTCAGAATTTCACTCCAATTTGGTTCCAGTTCATCATCAACAGAGATCAACTGATCTGCCCACTCTTGCCAGTCTGTTCTCTTAGCATGATCCTCCGATGCAATGACACCAGCAGTGCTTTCCACCTGACCATTTTGGACAGGGACATTTTCAACGAAATTAATGAATTCCTGAAGTGGATCTATAGGCCAGGAGAGACCCTTGTTGTCATCAGAGTGGTTAATGAATGCTGTGGATTGCCCTTCTGAATGAGAATAATGGGTTGGTGGAAAATTTCCTCCATCCCTTAGTGACTGAGAAATGAATGGAGAATTATGAGACTGCTTTCCTTGTGGTGAAACTGGTGAAACACTCATATCATTTGTAAATCTAGACGATGATGAAACCAAGTGCCCAACACTCCCATTACCAGAACTCAATGGTGATGCCTGCTGAGATGCTGGATTTCTAATCATTTCCCTTACTGAAGAAACCTGAAAAGAATCAATCAATTTGGCATACTTTTCTTCAACAGTACTAGGAAGAACTAGAAAAGATGACAACATCAACTCAGAAACACAGAAGTTTCCCAGTTGATTTACACCTAAACACGAGTAACTAAGGCAGCGAATGAAAATTGGCTCACACCTTATCACCGAGTGACAAACGCAGAGAATGAAACCAGCGCCGGCAACACAAACACCAGACACAAATTTAAATGTTTCCCATCATGGAACCAATAGAAGACACACCAGGAATGAAATTTGATTCTGGCACCTGTGAGAAGAAAAAGACCAAATCCAAAATGGTGACATTCATTCTGGTCACCAAAGCTGTTAGCCTACGGCATTTCAAAAATTATACAGCCTACTTTCCAGGAGCTGTAAAGTGTATCCAGCTAAATACATTACTAAAGGACATCGAAAAGCAAGTTAGTTCAGTGAGATAAGATTGGCATGGAAACAGTCAGTCTCAACATCTCATCAATTTAATTCAACATGTGTTGGAAACGTGAAATATCATAAGGAATTAAGAAAGCAAAATTGTTCAGATGATAATCGTTACATAAACACTTGAGAAAGAATTAGCAACAAAAACTGGGGAAAAAAAGCAACAAAAACAAAGACACGATCTTATAAATCAATCACACTACACAATCCAATTCAATCGGTTACAATTAGCTCAAAACCAAATAACATCCACACAGACACCCTAGAAACTAAAATCTGCAGCAGTCACTAGCATAAACCATCAAAAACTCCATCTGATCATCAAGTTCAACACATCAAAACCACAATTTCCACACACACACAAAACCAATACCAACCATCCCAAAACAACTCCCATCACTGAATTCGACTAAAGATGAATCAAATCAGATTAAAACACCATGACCAAAAAAATTCGAAGTAAACCCACAACACAAAAGGGCAATAAATGAGCTAGCAATCCAACTCACAATCAGCCAAAACCTCATAAAAAAACACAATGAAATTGACTAAAAGAAACAAAAACAAAATCTGGGCATCAATCTTTATTAGCTAAAACAAACAATATCATCAAGATTTCATGATGATTCACATAAAGTATAGAACTTCAAACCCAAAAAAAGCTCTAAATAGGCTCATAAAAACTCACCAAAAACTGAATGAAAGCAAAGATTGAAGCTTTCTCTACTATTGGATAAGAACTCAATATTCTGGAAGAAGAAGAATATTGAAAAAAGACGCAAACTTTTGTCTTCTAAATTTCAGGAAACTCGCAAGACAAAACTCTTTCTTGTTGTCTTTCAATCATGAGAGTGTAATTTAGTTTTCTAGTGTGTGTTAGGTAATACAAATGTATGTCTTCAGGTTTTGTCTCATTACTTTTCAACCGTTGATTTTGATTTGAGATGGTTTGGTGGATTTTCGGGTCAGTTTGGAGGGTCATGTTTGGAGGACGCAGAGAGGAAAACTCTGTGGTGGTTTGTGGGAATTTGACGGCTGCTAAAAAAAACATGGTGGGGCCTAGCTCAATTGTTTGTTTCTTCTGTACCTCTCTGTACGCCGGCAGCTGTCTGCTCTTGGTATTTTTAAAATATTTTAAAACAATTATTTTTTTTATTTTAAATTTTAAATTAATATTTTTATATTATTTTAAAACATTAATATTAAAAATTTTAAAAAATAATATTTTAATCTATTTTAAGTAAATAACATTTTAAAAACAATTATTATCACAATACTGACTCTATGTCAAGTTAAACTTTTATTACTATTTTTATTTTTAATTTCAAAGGTGATATGTATAATTTTATGTAAGTTTGTGTATTTATTATTATGGTGAAGAATATTTTTTAAAAGTATTTTTTATTTTAAAATATATTTAAATATATTTTTTAGATTTTTTTATTTTTGATATCAGCATATTAAAATTATTAAAAATACTATAAAAAAATATTAATTTAATTTTTTCAAATCAAATACACTCAAATTTAAAAAATAAAAACAAAAACAAACAATCTTCACTTCAAAAACAAAAAAGTTAGGATTGCTATGGATGTGTTTGTTTGTAAGGTTTAACCTGTTTTCAAACTATCCTTAATCTAAATAATTATTAAATTAATATTTTTTAATAGTTTTAATATACTAAAATTAAAATTATAAAAAACAAACATCATTCATTTTTTTCTTTTGTAAAAACACTATATGTCTTAATAAATATACATTAATTCATGAAATTATTGGATTGATTATTTATATTAAAATAATATTTATTTATTTATTTATTTATTTTCTTACAAAGCAGTGACTTGGCTAGCTTAATTAAATTATTAAAAACTAAGCAAAATCAACTAAATTTAACTAAGTTAATGTCTTAATTAATTTAACTAGAATTTGATCCAAATTAAATTATAGCATTTCCATCTTGAAACGGAAAAGAAAATACATTGTTTACCTTTCTATGACAAAAAGATAATTAATCGGAAGAGAATTAATGTGGCTAGCAAAGTCTTATAGGTACTCACAAAATTCTTTTCTAATTATAATTTAGGTTGCAAACTCACAAACATTCCTTGCTTAGTTTGTTGGTTTTAAATTTAGACGATTTTTATCACTTGAAATTTGTTACAAAATTTGGATTGTTTTTAATTAATCGAGAAAATTATTTTGCTATCATCTCAATCTAGTGGCGGAGGCGGGGGCTGGTAGGGGCTTCGACCCCTGTAAAGAAATGTTTTTTCCAGCCTTTCCTTGTCAATGTTGATAATGTTAATAGTAAAATACATGAAATTTTAGTTTTTTTAAAATAATTTTTTTAATTTAACCCTGTTAATTTTTTTTCATTCCTTTGCCCCTACCTCAATCGTACTTGAATTAAAATCTAAGTTTGATTTAGATATTACATGAGAAATTCTTTTATTTAAAAATCATATTCATGTAGATTAATTTTTTAATCTACAAGTAAATTTATTGAATCATCAAAAACAAGTTTTAAAAAACCCAATACAAATATCAAAGTGCTTTTCTCTATTTTATTTTCCTTTATAGCCTTTAACTCAAAAGTACCTTCTATATACTTGAAACTATATTCATTGAACTTGAAGGCATCGACGACTTGGTCTTGAAGTTAACTAAAGTTAATTATTTTTTTTATTAAAAAAATAATCAAAACAACATTGTTAAGAAAAAAAATTAAAAAGTTTTAAATTAATCACAAGTCAATCAGATTAATTTTGAGTTGAATTTTTTTGAAATCTTACTCAGGTCAATAAATAAGTTGATCAGGTCTTAGATCAACCTACCAAACCAAGTTTAATAATAATATTTGAGGCATGAATGAAACTTTATATAATAGACTTTTATTTTTATTCTTAAATTAGTTCAATAAACATAACTTGGATGGATAGCATCAAACAATATTTTGCGACAATAAAAAAAAAAAATTGTTGTCAGTTGAGACGACATCTCATTTTTCTTGTGAATTTGTGTTGTTTAAACTTTCACATTTTTAAAAGAAAATATTGTTAGTTTAATATGCTATATAACCAATTGGTTAGTTACATGTGATATTATTATATTCATGTAAATACATATTTATTGTTAATAAAAGATTAATTTATCTTTAATATTTATAAAATATTATATTAGTGAATCTAATATTTAATTTATGAATCTATAGTAAAGATAAATTAAGTCCATGAGACAAAAATATTTTGTAAAGAAAATTATAAAGTTGTTATAATTATAGAATTTCAATTGCATCAAAGCATTGTTCCTAAAATGTTCTTGATCGATGTTCTTTTAAATATTAGATATTTATTAGAGTCATAGAGACTAATACATATTATTTTCTTTTTTTTATAAAAGGAAGCGGTTATTCTCATAAATTGAGGCATAAAGGATACCTAGACGATGCATACAGACTGATACATATTGATAAAAGGATATTAATCATATTGAGAAACTGGTTATTGAAAAGTTATGTAGAAAAATTACGCCAATCACATGATGAAGAGCTAGCACTTTACGCACAATCTACATTTTCTAAATAAAGATTTAGAAGATTTCTCACTAGTTGTTCGTGTGGATTATCGTTGGGGGTCGGATAATTAGACGATTTGTAATTTACAATAACCCAACTTTTAAAAAATTATTCAACCTCAAAAAAATTTAATTTTTAAGTAATAAATTCCCTAATAATTTTAAATATGTGGAATAAGATTTTACAAACTCCCAAATAATTTTATTTTATTATTTATATTACGAATTAGCAACCCGGCATTTATGAAGGTAACAAACAACGTAGTCAATTATTACAAGACAGAGATGATGATTTCTTCATATTTACCAACCTTTCTGCTTTGTCACAGAATCAGTCAAAGACAACGACGACATCATGATTGTGTGTGTGTGGTTCTGGAGCTTTGACCATGGCAGACCTTGTTCAACATTTACCTTTTGTTTTTGCATGTTGTGTTTATTTGTCATTTAAAAATATATTTAATTTAATAAATTATTAAATTAATATTTTTTATAGTTTTGATGTTCCTTTTTGGTAAATGTTTTCCCAACATAATTTTCTAGGGGAATTTCAGTCAAAATTTTGTCCTTTTTAATTTATTTAAAAAAATTAATTAAAAATAATAATTTCATTGGGAATTAATAAAATTTCATCGGAAACATAAATACAAAAATAATATATATTTGAAATTAACAAAATTTATGAAACACAAAAATAATTATTGGAAAATTAGAAAGCTCTTATGTATCAGTATAAATTTACATGTTTTTCTTTTTTAGTGCCACTTTATCTTTATTTTTCGTTGGTATTTAATTCAAGGTTTCTACATCATAAAATATAGACTCTTATAGTTAATTTAATGTAATTAAAAAGTGATAAGAAAGAGAAATTAATAACAAGTCTTGCAAAATAAAAATAAAAATTGAATGAATTATTTGCATAATATATTTATTGTTGAATTTTGTTTATTATAAGTTTTTATTTAACGTAAAGTTTTAAAAATATATCAATCCATTTTAAGGCCTTTTGAGTTGTTTAAAAACTTGTTATAGTATAAAGATTAAGTTATGTTATAATATAAATGAAAATGCAATTGATTTCTTTGATACAATTTAAAATGGATTTAATAAAAATAACAAAGTAATTCAAATTATAAATAGACTTACACAAATTGGGTGTTAAATGCATTGATATTTTGAGTGAAAAGAAAAATAAACAAAACAATTTAAATTATAAATAGGTTTGTTAGAGTTGAGTGTTAATTATATTAAGATTTGAGTAAATTCTTGGTGTTTGACCTAATTCCATTTTTTTCACATACACCCATACACTAATAACATTAATTAACATAGGTTATCATATAAAAATTTAATTGTACTAGTTATACATATTATGATTTAAAATATTGTTATAGTCAAATTAAAACATCCATGACCCTTTTGTAATGGAATGAAATAATGAGATTAAAAACCTTTTTTGGACCATGATTCATTACCTATTAATTGATATTGTACACGAAATAACACCTCATTAAACTAAAAACAATCAAATATAACTATGAGGGGGAACTCAACTGATCAGATTTTAGATTTGCACCTAATAGTCACGAGTTCAAGTCCCCTCAAGGCTATTAAAGGCTTACATGACCATTAACTTCAGGATCCGTGAGATTAGTCGAGGTACGCGCAAACTAACCCCATAGACACCCACGTTAAAAAAACAAAAAAAACCATCATACATGCTCATAAATCTTCTTAATAATATTTAACCATCAATTATATCATAAACAGCATTGCATTTAGGAGGAAATCAATCATCAGAATTATCAATTGATCTTACAGGAAGATGAGAAATCAAAAGGAAAAAATATTGTAACAGCATAATAAGAAAATTCTAACTTCAGGTCATAATCAAATCATCAAAAAAAACATCTAACATAATAAAAAAAATTACAAGGAGGGGGAAATGAGGTCCACAGAATTCTGGCATCTGTAAGGAGAGAATATGCAGAAATTGTTGGAAAATAATAATAAAAATAAAAAATAAAAAAATTTGGAGATGCAGGGGATCGAACCCTGTACCTCTCGCATGCAAAGCGAGCGCTCTACCATTTGAGCTACATCCCCTACATGAAATTGAAAGCAGCTAGGATTTATTATTTATGACTTAATGTAATGCCCCACAGGTAAAACAGAGTTTATTTAGAACAAATCAGATTAAATTGTTAAGGGGGAAGGCATAAATACAGTACTGTGAGAGTTCAAAGATCAATTTTGTGTTCTTTGCGCTCACTGTAATCAATGATCTAATTAATAATCAATTCTGTAGAGAAAACACACCAAATTTTCTACACAATGATTTCCATGCTTACTTCTTCAGAGCAACATTGTCTTCATTAGATAACAGGTCTTCTAACAAGCTGTGGTTTCCGCATCTGCAACGAGACCCTTTTCTCTAAGCTGCACTGCCCTTGAATATTCATCCTTGTGCTGGAGAAATCCTCTGATAATAACATTATAAGAAAATTCATTTGGAGCACGGCCATGAATTGGATCTTTATTGATTTTTCTTGTTGGCTTTTTATATCTTATTGATTTTTAATTGGAAAATATAATTTGTTTCAGTTTCAGTTCAAGTTTATCATGATTTTAATCAAACATTTTTAAATAAAACAAATATCAAGTCTTCAATCTTCATCAACAACACTCTTCTTTTGTTTTTCCATCATCAACAGCTCTTCGGCTTCCTCTTTGGTCTTCACCACAAGTTGTTCTATTTATAATGTGATATTTCCCAATCCTCTGTATTTTTCCGGTTCTAATTGCCCATGATTTTGAATAAAAATTATTTCCTTTTTAATGTTTTGCTTGATGGAATGATTAGTATGATGATTTTGAAGTGATTAAGTAATGAATAGGCAGTAGAAATTTTGAAGTGATTTGTAGATTTGGTAATGAATTTTTATTCAAAAATTCATGTTCTCGTTTTATACTCTCTTCTGCCTATTTTATGCTCTTTGAGTCTCTGCCTCTCTCTCGTTTGTTTTATTGATGGCAAATTTAGTAAAAGGAATGTGTTCAATTGTTCATAATATTTTGTTAATGGTGGAGAGAATAAAAAATAATTGAGATGTCAATTATTATTGAATCAGAGAAATAATTACTCCATTAATTCTCTTGATTAGCACTAATAAACTGTCATTTGAAACAGATAAATAAGTTTTTGGTCTTCCCTTTTGATTTTTATCATTGCAGATTTTTGGGAAATAAACAGTGTGCAGGGAAGGATTTTGTTGTGCTCGTGGCTAGGCTGCCTGTCGTGGAATTCTTTTTAAGGTATGATTCTTTTGAGATAGAGGTTGACATATAGATTTATAGGTGTGCACAACTTAATGTGTACATGTTACATGGACAGAATGCATATAGATTTACAGGATGTGGTTATTTATTTATTTATTATTAATGTGCGGTGTAGGTGGAAAGACTGTCGTAAGCACTTATGTGCAAATCCTATACACCACGAAGCCAGAGCTGAAGTTAATGACCATACAAGTTTTTAGTGGCCCTGAGATTTGTGAGACTTGAATTGATGATTTTTAGAAAACAAACTTAAAATCTGACAAGTTAAGCTATATCTCTCATTGACAGGAGATGGTTTCTTGGTTCAGTAAATGCTACCTGGCTTGATTTAATGTTGGGTTTTAAGTGGTATTTCTTCCCCTACCCTGCCGATAATCAGGTCAGCTGTTTAGGTAAGTGTAAACAACTGCTGTTATGGGCTTATCTCCAAAAAACAATCTTGATTTTCAATTGTAATTCTTGGTTGAGATTCTGAATTCTTTGTCCATATAGTTTGAATTGATATCCAGTAATGAACCTTGATGATGAGAAGTGACAGATTCCGAACTCTCTCTCTCTGCGGGAATTGGCCTGCTCTCAGTTTATCACTTGTAAGTTCATGCCTCTCCGAAAACAACCTGAACCAGCACTAGAAATGCGTCAAAAAAATTGATGAAAGAGTGTCATTTCAATTCAAAATAAAAGCCAAACCCAGTTTTCTCAATTAAAATACACTTCAGGAGATGCATATAAAGGGTTATTATGAGTATTAGATGATCCTTTTTTCTTGAAAAACAAGTCTCCCACAAGAGGGACTATGGGCTTCTTTTTCATTGCCTTCCTCTCCTCCTTTCCTCGGGAGCACCCTTTCTCCTCCCCAAGACTCAGTATTTGAGCCAAGGTTGGAGAATTCTCCATTCTTATCATCAATTCTGTCATCCTTTCTTCCTCTTTAAGAAGAAGATCTTCCTTCTTTTCCCTCTCAAAACTCACCGCTCTCATCTCTACCGCCTCTTTAGCTGCAGCTGCCTCTGCGTTAGCCAACTTTAGACATATTCTTGTGAAGCTCGGCATTCAAAGAAGCAAGTGCAATTTCAGTCTCGGACTCTCTCTCCTTTAGTAACTTCAGTTCAGTCTTTGTTTCCTCAAGTTCAGCCTCAAGTTTCATTAGAGCACCAAAGACCTCATTTTGTTCATGATGATGATCTTCTTTAGGGCTTCTGTAGCTAGGATTTGGTGATAAGAACCTCCATGAAATGTTTTCCTCTCCAGGAGGATTATAATAAGGCTTCGAAGAGTATATTTCTCCTACGAGAAACCGCTTGCCGAAGATGGCAACAGCTTCTTTGACTGATCGAAATGGGCGAGAAGTGTCAACCGAGGAGCTGTAGTCTTTTGCTGGTTTTGGAGAAAGAGTAGGGGTTTCCATATTGTTGAAGAATGACTAGACATTGGTGGTGTTTTGGAGGGGTGAGAGGGAATATTTTATAACGGGATTGGTTTGGTCCAGGTTTTCTTTGCTTTTACTTCAAAATATTACAGAGAGTATAAAAAGGAGAAGCTATGGGAGATGGAGGCTGTTGTTTCAAGACAATGTAGAAAGTTTGTATTAGGAAGACAGACTAGAAAACTACCACTACAACATGGATCCTTCTATTTTTCATCCATTTTTTAACAGTCCTTTTTCAAAAAAATAATAATTTAATAATCAAATTTTGTTTTTCAAATAAAACTACTAAGATATATATTTATTAAAAATCGATAACACAGGAACTTCTAGACTCATTAAACATAATCAAATGCATCGAGTTTTGGCGAAATCTGCAGGCCTGTAACAAAGGATGGATGAGCTGTGCAACTCGCCTTCCGTTTTTACTGTTATCCCAGAGGGACTAGCAAACCTTCTCCCATGCAGTCCATTTCCGATATCTTATTCAGACGACTAAGTGATACTCGATCTTCTTGGAGTTGGGCAAAAACAATAATCAGCAGATAAGAAAGTATAACGAGGATCCTACACTAAATTAGTTAGTATCAGCAGCTATATTTCGAAGAACATGGCGAAGATGGTTGTGTGAATACAAAATGATTTGCAATTTCAATTTCCTCAAATTGGATTTTCAAAATACCAGTATCCAACGACTGCATCCTTCTACACTGCACACAATCTAATGTGGTATTCATACAGGTATTAAGAGTTCAATGACTCCTTTTATTTGATAATCTCATGCTCTGGACTAGAAATCTGAAAGTGTATCATAGGAGTTGAACTGCAGCAATGGCTGGAATTTTCTTGCGTAATTTCTGGGTGACAGCCACTCGTACAGTCATGACCCCAGCTGCTGGCCCTGTTAATCGGACTTCAACTATTGGTTCCTCAATTGCAACTAGTTCAAGAGATCCTCCTGCTGCCCCAACAAGGTGTGGATTATTTCTTCCAGTACCTGGCACAATAACAAGAATAAAACCAGCTGACAACAATGAAGCTTGAGAAGGAAATGGCCATCATATACTTCCAATTTGGGCTTATTATGGGATTGGAGAGCAGGGGTGTTTGTATGCGGAAGAAAAGGAAGATACAGAAATGCCGCCCCAGCCATAAGGCTATGAGGTTACGGGCCCTAATGAAAAGCAGAACATTGCCAATCAGAAACAGCTCAACATCTCTCATCAGGCATTGCATCTCAAAGGCAGTAACTTCAGGGGCCTCAATAAAATGAAATACACCAGCACAAAAACACCATTGTGCTTCTGACCATCTTATAGACTTGACAGAAGCAAATATGTATATTGATAGAAAAGTATCCTATAGTATCAGAGAACAGGGGAAAGATTACAATACAGGAGAAAAGAGACTTCACCAAGAAACAAAAGCAGAAAAGAACCAACCAAAAACAACAGAAGAAAGACATCAAAACTCTTCAATTTCACTGCAAACCTGCTGAAGAAAATCTCTAGAGTGACAGCACCAATTTTAAGCTAGTAGAACTAGCTTATCCTAAAGCAGGACAAAAAAACAAGAGCTTCCAACCTAAAAAATTCTAAAGTTTCCCTCCTGCCAAAGATTCCAAATCAATGACAAAGCACAGTACCACAAGACTTCCTCCTTATAAATTCCCAACACCCTCAAACCTTTGTTAAAAGCAGCTCTTATAAGGTATAGAACACTCAAGAATATCCAGATACTTTGAAAACCCTATCCCAAAGTATAATATCAATTGAGGCTATTACTGATAGACATCACAGCCAAAGTTGTTACATAATGATTAACTATCATGTGTTATGACCGCGTCACAGAAAATGCAGCAACCTATTGGGATATAAAAAAGTCAAATAGAATCTTATTGACAGTTTACGCGACTACTTGTCTGTCTGCCTTGATGGCAGTGTGTGAGCCACATAAGCTAATTATCTGACAATAGGCCATTGAGGAAAGAACCTGGCCCGTATTTACAATTCCATTTTCCTGCAAAGGCAAAACTCTCTTAGAAGGGAGGTAAGCCTTGGTATTAGAGTCATATAGGCTTGAATCATAAAAGCAATGGCAGTTATAGTTAACTTCTACTGCCACTTGGAAGATACAAGATTGTCTTCATTTATTGGATGCCAATTTTTCCTTATTGCCAAAGTGTAAGGTCAGAAGTTTGGCCTGCATAGATTGCTTCCCTTTACTGGAACTAGCTTGATCTTTGTCAAATTCTATCACCCCCTTCTGCTTGTCTTTGTTTTGAATACTGCCATCTTGATGACAAGAATTTGCATCAACTCTTCAGCGTCATCTGATCAAGAAGAGGAATAAAAGACCTCTTCTTATGTGAAACTCCATTCTTCAGAACAAGATGAGGCACTGAATTCATTGTCAGTGGAGTCTGCCGCCCCTTCCGCATCTGAAAAGTCTGCCAATTCTCTGCTATCAAATCCTGACACAAGAGGATGATCTAATAACATCTCAGCAGACAATCTGAACATAGGCTTCCTCACTAGACATCTCTCGCGTCCTTGGAAATATCAGGAGGAATTTTCATCAATTCATGAGCAATCTTTCTCAGAAGTTCTTCTGTGGTGGTTTCAGGATTGAAATCCCAAACTGGCTTCCCTATAAGCATCGCAAAAACTATGCATCCAAGATCCCAGATGTCAGAGGGAGCCTCCAGTACATAACAAGACTTGCTTGGTAAACATCTTGTAGGTGAATTGCATAACAACAACTTTTTGCTGGCTACTGAAAATATAATAAAGAAATCTGATTCAATGTAAGGCCAGAAACATTCATCAAGATGAACTATTAGTTTAGCAATTCCAATGATTTAGTGGCAAATAACCAGTGTCATTGTTAAGATGTTGACAAGATTGAACTAAAAATAACTTCCACATTGACAAAAAAATACTTGATATTTGCCACATGAATTCGCAGCATGGAGAAATAAAAATTTACATCACCTTTTCACCTTGACGAACTTCATGTAAGCCTAGATACTTCTTCAGAACAAGATTGTCTTCATTCGATAACAGATCTTCTACCAAGCTGTGGTTCCCTCATCTGCAACGAAACCTTTGTCTCTCATTTCACCAATAAGTTGCACTGCCCTCGATTCATCCTTGTGCTGGAGAAATCCTCTGATAATAACATTATAAGAAAATTCATTTGGAGGGCAGCCATCCTCCTCCATCTTTCGGAAAGCTTCCAATGCTTCATCTAACAATCCTTCTTTACAAAATCCATTTATTATTGTTGTGTATATCTGAACATCAGGCTGCAACCCTTGGACAAAGAGTTCTGAAAATAGTTTCCTTGCATGGTTAAGATTCCCAGATTTGCACATGGAATCAATCAAGATGGTATACATCACCAGATTAGGCTTCAAGTACGTACCTTGCATTGCTCGAAACAGTCTGAATGCCTTACCAAGATACCCTTGTTTGCAAAAGCCTTCGAGCAATACTGAGTAAGTACATAAATCTGGGAGGTATCCATTAGCGTGCATATCCTTGAAAAGCTCTCGTGCTTCCCTAAGCTTGCCTAATTGGCAAAAGGCATGAATAAGAGTAGTGTAACTAACAGTGTTCGGAGTTAAGCCTTGATGAATCATTTCATTAAAAAGCTGCTTGGCCTCATCTATCCTTTTGACCATACAATATCCATTAATTAAGATGCTATAACTAAAAACATCTGGTTTACAACCCCTGGTTATCATGACATCAAACAGCTTTCTAGCTTCAACAACTTCCATCTGCAAGGAATATCCATGCATCAATGAATTGTAAGTAATAACGTTAGGCTCCACGCCCATTTCAGTCATTGTTTTTAACACACCTTGGGCCTCTAAAACATTGCCTTCTTTACAGAATATATCAATCAATAGGCTGAAGGTGACAATATCTGGCATGATATTCAAACTCGTCATTTCATTTAGCATTGCCGAAGCCTCCTTCCATCTGCTGAAATTGCATAAGCCCTGGATTAAAGAGGTGTAACTGACAACTGTTGGGGAAATGCCTTTAGCCTTCATGTAAGAGAAGATATCCAAAGCCTCATTCACCAGCCTATCTTTGCAAAGACTGTCAATGAGTGTACTATATGTCACCACATCCGGCTGGCAGCCTACCTCTCCCATTTTCTTAATCAATCCAGCAGCCGCCGCAGTTTCCCCCATCTTACATAAGCCATTTATAATCGTAGTATAAGTGTAGACATCAGGTTGACACCCTCTTGCTACCATGTCATCAAATAATTCCAGGGCTTGGGCAAATTCACCCTCTTTACAGAGCCCATTGATTAAGGTGGTAAAGGTGATAATAGTGGGTTGAAGACCAAGTTTAATGACTTTGGCCAAGACAGAGAACCCCAGATTAACATGTTGCATCAGGCAGAAGCAATTGATCAGGATATTAAGCGTACAAGTATTAGGAGAGAGCCCAGCTAATTCCATTTGTTTGGAAAGGGAAATCACAGCATCGTAGTACTGTCTCATTCTGACAATTGCAGACAATAATTTGTTGAATTGGATGATACAAGGCAGGGGTTTCCTACGAAGCATGTGATTGAAAGAAGCAAGGGCATCATCAATGTTTCTAAAAGAAGAAGAAGCATCATCATTTTTGTGTTTATATCTACTTCTACTGCTACTGCTACTGGTAAAAGAAGAAATGGAGTTGTAGTGGTTGGTAGACGAGAGTGATGAAGTGATTGGAGATAGAAGAATCATACCCATTATTTTCATTTGGCATCGCTGAATAAAAAAGGCTTCTGAACCTCGACGTCTCGCCGCCGCCAACATCGACCTTCCGCTGTGTTCTTCCTTCTCCTTGTTGTCTGGTTTTTTAGTGACCAAAACGACATGTACACTTTGCAACAAATCTGGAAGATTGAAGAAAGGGATTTGGTATTTTTACTGCCCAAACCGACAGAGACTCTCTCTCTCTCCCCCTCTCTCTCTGACAAGGAATGCAGAAGCTTGGGGAAGATAATTAGTGGGGATGAACGGTTGGGATCATGCCTGGGGACGTGAACGGCTGGATTTACCTGGCAAAGGAAATGCTGACACAATCAGGTCCATATTTGCTTTTAATTTTTAAAGCTTTTCAAAGTGCTCTTAAGAATACGTTATAAAAGGCGTTTCTCAAAATATATTAAATTTTTTTATTTTTAAATTATTTAGATATGCTAATATAAAAATATTTTTTAAAAATAAAAAATAAAAAATATTATTTTAATAAATTTTTAATTAAAAACAACTATTATTACTTTTTTCAAAAAAAAAAAAAAACCCAAGTCTTTTTTAAGTTCAAGCTATTTCATTCTATTAGAATTTTGATTTATATATTTTTCAATTACTTCCTTCTTTATCATAAACTATTAATATCCCATTTGAAATTATAGGTCAATCTATATTTTTAAAAAATTTAATTATTTTTTTTTGTTAAAAATTAGTTTATTTTATATGTTTTAAATCATTTTAATAAGTTAATTTCAAAAATAATTTTTTTAAAATAAAAAAAATATTATTTTAATACATTTCAACATGAAAAATATTTTAAAAAATAATTATAACCACGCTCTCAAACATACCAAACTCAATTTAAAATTAATTCTAAATAGAGTCACAATGTGGATTGATTTTTGGTATATTTCATAACTTAATGGTCTGTTATGTTGCACTTAGATTTATTCTTTATTTTTGTATTTTATCATAATATTTTTTTAATTTTATACCCTATGTTCACAATTAAAAGCTTCATATTAATTAGCTTATATAAATATCAGTATTAGGATAATAAGCCTATACATATTTTTGGGTAGAGTTTAGAGTTTTTTTAAATTAAATGAATTAGGCAGCAGGCATGAACTGGGGCCTGTGAGAAAATATACTATAGATTATAATAGTAAATTGATTATTTTTTTCTTCACTCCATAAATGGAATTGATTTATTTTAATGATATTTTTTATTTAGACATGCCATCTTTTTTTTCCTCTTTTCTTTTTAATTTCTGTGCTGGCCCTATAAAATTTAAAAGCAGTCTTTTAATTTATTATTTATTTATATTTGGTTTTTGTTTTTAATTATTATTTATTTTATTTAGAACGATTTATAAAATTAAATTTTTTTTTTAATTTCATCCTTTTTATTTTTTTTATTTTTATATCTGATCTCCATTCTTTTAATTGATATTTATTTTATTTTAAATGATTTTTAAAAGTTTTTTTTTGTGATTTAGGTTTTTTCTCCTAATTTTATTTGTTTTTCTATAAGATTTTTCACTAATTTTAATAATAACATGTTTATTTTATGTTTTTTTATTTATTATTCTCTATTAATTTTAGATATTTTATTCTTCAATTAATGATTAAACAGTACTCATAGTATATCATCATATGGGACCTTATTGTTTGAACATTTCGTTAAATGTGGAGGGTTTGGATGTCTTCTCGATTTTGTTCTTCAGGTTGTTCTACCGTACTGTTTTTAGCTATATTCGTCATTGACCGATAAATTGTAGGTCGAATCTTCCAAGTCTCAGGTGCTTGTCATCTGAATTTAATGGAGAAGGAGACAAACTCGCAGAAAATTCTCTGTCAAAGGGTAACACAATCAAGGTCTAAAAATAGACTTTAGATGACTAATTTTCCCCTTTCATTTCGCTGCACCCCATGAACTATAACCCAACAAAACTCCTTCAAGTGTTTCTTCATTTTCATCTATGATCATTGTGTCCCTTCTATGCTGGCGCGGGGCAAGACTAGCGAAGAGGCTACCATTCTCGCCCTCCAGCCAGCGCTAGCCCCACGACCATAGGAACAATCAGCATGACTTTTAATGCGCACCCTTTTCAGCTCTTAGAAATCAATGTTATATCAGGCCAAGACCTGGCTCCTGTGTCCAAATCTATGCGTACTTATGCAGTAGCTTGGGTGCATCCAGGAAGGAAACTGTCTACCAAGGTTGACCAAAATGGCCACATCAATCCTCAATGGAACGAGAAGTTTGTGTTCCGCGTTGATGACACGTTCATAAATGCTGAGAACTCTTCTATCATGATTGAAATCTATGCTGCGGCATGGCTACGCGATGTTCAGATTGGGTCTGTAAGAGTTCTGATAAGCAACTTATTTCCTTCTAACAACAACAACAACAAAATGCGCTTTGTTGCACTTCAGGTTCGCCGCCCATCAGGAAGACCTCAAGGGATCCTTAACATGGGGGTGCAGGTGCTGGACAGCACAATGCGCAGCATGCCTTTATATACAGAACTTAGTGCGTCTGCAGTTGGCTTCAATGACCTCATTAATGCCAAAACCAACGGGAAAGACCTAGAAGAAAAGGGTGCAAAATTGCGACGCACACAGAGTGACCGAACTGACCACACCACCACTGATGAATCTGGACTGAAAGAGGGTGGTGTCAGGTCACTTGGTGGCTCGTTGATTAACTCTTCGGTGGCTAAACCTAGTGTTAAAGACAATGGCAATGGCAGCATGGTCAATGGATCTCTTTGCTCTGATGTGGGGCCTTCTGCGTCTGTTGTGGCAGCAGCAATTGCTAAAGGATTGATTAAAACACCAGCAAATGCTGGTCAACAAGATACAGATGGTGCAGGGAGCTCTATTCTTGAGGATTGGACAGAAAATGATAGTGCCGAAGGCTTAAGAACAAAGCTTGAGAGATGGAGAACAGAACTTCCTCCAGTTTATGATAATGATCTTCGGAAGATGCAATCGAGAAGCAGAAACAAGAAGCACAGGCGCAGGTCAGAAGGTGGGCGGTTGTTTTCATGTTTTGGCAATGCCTTCGGGTGTGAAATTTCCATTACTTGCGGTGGGCGCAATAACAAGAAAAGGTGTGGAAATCACAAAGTCTGTCATCTTAGCTCTGTGGACAGTCAATCATATTTATAAGACGACAACGAGATTTTTTGTCCCGTCTCTTTTTAGCACAAAACGAAAGTTGGAAATGACTTGAAACAAGTCATGGTGCTTGTACGTCTTTTTCTTTAATGGTCCCTGGTTGCTAGTAGACATTTTGCTCCTGTATACTGTGAGAGAGAAGGTTGTTTCTTTGTACATGATGAATGACGTACTTATTGTTTGTTGGGGATTTTTGTGCATAATCCTAATGGCCAAGGCTGGTGAAGGAGGATTTGCACTATAATATCAAAGGATAATAGATATCTGTTTTTCTTTTTTGCTACTCGGGCTCATTTTTCTATCATTTCTCTTGTTAATTCGCTGTTTCTTCTGGGGATACAAGGAAACTTTAGAGGCACAAGCCCTCAATATCCCTTCTGTTGAGTCACAATTTCACTTGTCAATGATAATGGCAGGGGCAGCCATGTAAGGTTTGTACAATATGACTGTAAATCTGCCTTCTCTTCAGGGCATACAGGCCTCATCACTTGATGAAATTGTCCACCTGCTAAATGACAACGGTCTGCTGTCAAACCCTGAAACCAAAACACTCTGACATCATTATTGGTGTGGACAGGATATATGATTTTTCAAGCCTGTTTTTCGACATCATTTCCAGTACTCCTTTTTTGGCTAGTTTTTCTTCCCCTAAGAATCCTTGCATGCTTGAGTATAAATTAATTTACAATGACAGAATCCTGCATTTTCAAAGAAAGAGTCAATGGGAGGGAAATAAATGCACCAATTCTAGGTGGTGCCATAAGCTGACAAAACTTTCTAACAACTTGCAAAGTAAACCGAAGAAATCGGCAAAAGCTGTCTCTCAGTGATCTCGACAGATGCATCTTGATTCCTTTGGCCCTCACCAAACCTTCGCCTTTTCTAAACCATGCAGCAAATAGCACCAACCACATATACTGTCGACAGTAAAAGCAAGTGTATTCTACAACTATAATAAGTTATGACACTTGCAAGAATTGTAGAGAAAAGACAGACATATTAGCACAGATACCCTTCCAGCCCTCTCCCATGGCTAATAGTGATTCAAAATCCAAGCCTCTGAATGAAGAATCAAGAATAATCGCCGAGTATAGAGAGTGTTGGCGGAACCATGCCATCTTGACTGGTGGCCATGCTGTTGATGGCTGTGGAGAGTTCACTCCAAATGGAGATCAAGGGACTAAAGAGGCTTTCATCTGTGAAGCTTGTGGTTGCCATAGAAACTTTCATAGAAAACAGGTGATCATGAGGAATGGTACCATTCTTCTTGATACTCATCATTCACCTCCTCCTCCATATGGACTATATGGAGCTCCATACACCTCTGTCAGCGATGAAGAGTCCCTGTATAATGGAAGCAGCTCTGAGAAGAAAATGAAGGCAAGAAAAAGGCCTAAGAGAGGCACCTCAATGCGCAACAAGAAATGAGGTGAGGCCATTTTCTTCACCCACCACAATAAATTAGACTTCTCTGGTCAGCTTCAAAGGTCGTAATGTTACCCCACATATTGGAAGGTCATAAGTCTCTCTAATGAAGACTTCACTATAATTTCGTTAAATAATCATGCATTTGCCAAAAGAGGAGGCAGCTCCACCATAAATTACAGTAAATAATGAAGAGATGTTGAGCAGCTTGTATGGAATTCTTGTTTTGTTTGGGATCATTAGTTGCAAAATCTCACACACCTAGCGGTTGAACTCGATGGCTTGTTTATCTAAAACTTTGCTCGAACCAGATTTTTTCTTTAATTATTTTTTTTATTAAAACAACATTATTTTATGTTTAATCATTTTTTTTTATTTAATCAATTTTATTTTAATAAAATAACAAAATGATATTGTTTCAATTTTATAATGAAAAAAATCTCAAATGACATTATTTTAATAAATAAATAAAAGTTATGGGCAGCGTCCATGTCATTAAGAAAGCGCATGAAACGCTTTACAAAAATCAAATCTGGTCATCCATTGTATAATTAAATAGATAATCATGCCCTTTTCAACATAAATCAGCACATGTGGACATATAATTATTCTTTATTTTTTTCTTGACAATTAAAGTACACAATTATTATTTATTTGTTTATTATTTGTTTGGGTTAGCATTGTTGTTGGTGGTTTTATTATTATTATTATTATAACCTTCCGAATAAATTGAGTCCGATAGTCGCATCAAATTCAATTAACTTGGATTTGGCAAGGTCTATAATGCCTGTTAAATTCAATTTACAGATGTGGTCCCAAAACATTTAAAACATTCTCTGTATACTTAATATTTTTTTATATTAAAAAAATTGATATTGATTTGCTGGAAAACAAGGTGATTATACTTCTATGTATGCATGTGTAGAGAGAGAGAGAGAGAGATCTATGAGAAAGGCGGCCAACCATTACACAAGTGAGGCTGGCTGCTAGCGAGTACCGTCATTGACCTGCGTGTAACAATCCTATATCAAGATTGATGCTTGTTCATCAAGTACCAACGCCCTCCACATGAGAAGAATTGGCGAAAACCCTAATGAAGACGCGTGCAGAAAATGCTACGAACTTGCTATGACTGTGTTGCTAAAACGGTGATAGATGCTTTTCATCAGACAAGCAAGTTTTTAATTACAATGACAGAAAAAAGCTAATCTTGATGCTGAAATGTAAGCAGCGTGTAGTTGCTCCAACTCTACCAAGAACCTGCCACAGGAATCTAAATTGCGCATTGGAAATAGACTCGGGAACATCCAGTGAAACGATGGAAGAACATACAAGTACATTTATTTACATATTTTGAAAGGATTAGTGTTGGAAATTAGTGGAACTACTTTCTTGACTATAACTGCCTCCACAACAATTCCTACATCAAAAAGGATCGTATGAGCTGAGATTTACACAGCCTCATTCCCTCCAATTTATCTACAACCATCCCAAAATCCCTGTTTCTCTGACCCTCAAAGAACAAAAAGGGACCAAAAAGATGAGCTAGAATGTGCCTGCCAATATTATCTACCAAAACAAATGAATTTGAACTTACAGCTGCTTCCCTT
Organism: Populus deltoides; assembly: GCA_015852605.2. Classification (NCBI taxonomy): domain Eukaryota; kingdom Viridiplantae; phylum Streptophyta; class Magnoliopsida; order Malpighiales; family Salicaceae; genus Populus; species Populus deltoides. The sequence continues at coordinate 12,798,273 of CM027588.2, read as the reverse complement.
TACAATCAAAATAAATTACACTAGATATATTGTGTATATGATGGGAAAAAAAAAAAACAAGGGATGATGCCTTTACCATGCTGCCTTACCCTCCCGATTCAGATCTTCCCAGCTTATCTCCTGGGCACATTCCCCGCAGACGGTAGTGCACCCAGCTTTTGTGCCCTGACTTCTTAGGGTTAGCAAATGAGAGAGATTAGTGCATTTCCGCTGCACCACACGACTCCTTAAAATGCTCTTGGATGGTGCTACATTGGAAGCCTCAGATGCAGGAGGGGCCATGCTGCTAGTGTCTAGGGCAGAAGATGCCCCGTTTGACATTTGTGGCTTTCGCTCAAATGTAGAGTCATCAAGGGAAACTCGCTGCACTTCTTCCCATTCTAATGATCTCTTGTATACTTCCCAAGCCATGTCTTGCTCCTCCTTTGTTAGTTTTTCCTCTTCATTCTCTTGCAAAAGGGTCTCGTGTTCATGGTAATCAAAAATCCACCTACAGACAAGGAAGAACATCAGAAGCTAAGCTTTTATGAAGTGAAATAAATACATGAAAGAAAGTACCAATAGGCAGACGAAGTTATTACTGTATTGAGTGATTCAAAAACCTACTCCAACTGCTGGAAGAAATTATAATTCAGTCTATGACATGTTAAAAAAAAGATTGTGGCTCAGAAATCAGTTATGAATATACTCTCAATCAGATATTCCTACGTCCCAACCTTGTTTCAAATGACAGGGTTGAATGTAAGCATCCAAAATGGACTGAAGCTAAGAAACTATTTTTCTTTTCTAGCAAAAGAAAAAAAACACTACCTCTGACGGTGCTTGTCAAGCAAGCTTTCCATTAACTTATCAGATGAGCAGCTTCCATGAGAACAAGGAATGTTCTCTTTCAAAGAATTTACGGTTTGGCAGGTAACATTACTGGTATCTGCATGTCTATATTCTTGGCCAATGTCATTTAGTGTGTCAGATTTCTCATCATCACCAAATTCAAAAAGATGCAACATTTCTTCTCTGGACATAGTCCTATATACTTGTTGTCTATCAACCACCCTTGCAGCAAGTCCTTCCTTTGTGACCTGATTAAATCATTCTCTTCATTAGAAGTACTCAGAATACAGGCTAATTTAATGCTACAAGTAGTAATTCTATCACCTGACGCTTATATATTTTTTCCTCCATGGTTCCATGTGCCATTAATCTGTAAGCAAACACTGGCTTAGTCTGGCCATACCTGAAAAATGGTAATTTTAGGTTCAATCATGACAAAAGAAGGCATGTTTCAGTTGAATGAAAACAATAGATGGAACCCACCTCCAAGCCCGATATATGGCCTGAAGATCATATGTCGGATTCCAAGAACCATCAACAATAATCACCCGGTTAGCAGCATAGAGATTAATCCCGAGAGAACCAGCCCTAGTAGAAATCAAAGTACATTTGACCCGCTTATTCTCGGGATCATTGAACCTCTCAACCAACCTTTGCCTTTCAGAGCTCTCTGTTCTTCCATCTAGCCTGTTGGGTACAGGAGAGGAAGTAAACTATTATTCTCTTATTGCAATTATGAAGACATATGAAGTCCATATAAAGAACTTCAAATCTATATCATGAAAAAGCAGAGAAACCATGAGTGAAAGCAGTTCACAGCTGTATATGCGCACCTATACCAGTCTTTTCCTTTTCTCCAGAATTTCCCCTTTTTCCCATGTCGAGTTAATCTTGAAAGATAAAGCTCTATAAGATCTAAAGTGGGTATGCTCTGGCTAAAAACCAATGTCTTATCACCCACATTAGAAGACATGACTAAAATGTCAAGCAGCAATACCATTTTGCCACTATAATCAATCACTTTATAATTATTTTCATGCAGAAGATCATTCCACCAATCCTGGAAAGGAAAAAAAACAAAGGAAAACATTTATTAAATCAACAAGAGGGAGAGAATTCAGCAATTTCAGAAAACTTGAGTAAAGAATAGTGATTGATTGGTGTTTGTTTATGCTCACACCTTTTGAAAAAATCCATCATCACTTTTCCCTTGAACGAAATCATTTTGATTCCTTGACTTCTCTGCAAGCACAGAAGGCAATAAAAAATAGACACATCACCACACATGGAGAACTTAGGTGGATCTGGTTGTAGAAGAATGATATCCATGAATTCTAAACACAAGCATGAACTGCTAAGCAATATGATATAATTGTGAAATAGAGTACCTCCAACAATTGTATTGTAATCTACATTTTCATCACTAGAGCAGTCATCAGCAAGAACATTCTCAACATTGTCCTCACGGCCAATGTAATCTCTACCTTTCCTCAATTGCAATATTCCAGGATGGTTCCATATCTACAATGAACAATGAAAAGCTCATTAAAACAAGAGAACAAAAGGATAAATTAATTTAAACATGCATTATTGAAAGCTGATTCAGCCAGCCTTTCTAACATTGGCTACAATATCTTAATTGCAAATAAGACTGAGAATTGGAATGAACATAATGACAGCATTCCATCTTGCTCAGTAAGATTTGCCAAAGATATATGGAACCCACTCCATTCCTTCAACAATTTAGTGAACAGTTAAAGACAACATTAATAAAATTTGAACAAACTCCCTTATTCTCTGTAACTAGACTCTCAGAGAAACTGTAGTAACCATTTCAGATGTTTGCTTCCACTTGATATTGTAAAAAAAATGGCTAGAAGCCTCAACATATCACCTACCAAAGTCATCTAAAAGTGAGGCCACAGAAAATTGAAAATACAAACAAATATAAAGACACAAGGTGCCAGATACTAGCAATCCAATTACAAATATATTTTGTTGCAGGAATCATTAGATAATTTTTTCCAAGTCGAAGAACCAACTATGCATGAAATCTTTCACAAATCAAAATGAACTCACAACAACCTTATATACAACATTTTACTCCCATCACAACGAATCCTATTCACTTAAACCTTCCACAAACTCTGTGGCACAAATAATCTGTTGTACCCTGTAGTTTTCTAAATGCTCACTGCAACTTCTACACAGTGCTACCCAATTCATGAAATCACTCACATTTTTCGTTTCAGAATTATTTTTTCTTTTTTTCTAGCACTGGGTTGGAGTCCCTTTGAGAAGATAAGGAGTCTGTTTTGAATTTTGTATATTAGAAGAAAGAGAACTGAAGGGGATGGGGAAATTGTAGAGATAGTGGGATCAAGGATGTGTATAAAAACAGAAAAAAATCCTAATCCTTTCCAGGGGCAGTGATATAATATCCTTTTTTGGTGTCATTACTCCTATATTTTATTTACTTGTAACTTGTTTACTCATTTTCCAACTTTTAATAGAGGCCCGAATCATTTCAACAAAAGTAAAAGAATATCATATTGTTTTAAGAAAAAAAAAAGAACTAATTAAGGAAGAGTTTTTCTAAAGTCATGTAAATTTAACTAGGTAATGATCAAAATATAACCAATGGCCTACTACTAACCACAAATCAGTGTACTAAATACCCCCTAAATATCATGAATTCACATGTGTGCAAATGTAATTCCCAAACCCTGTTCCACGACCCAAATGTCCCATGAATTTGGTAACAATATCTACAGTAAAATGATCATATTCTTTCCTAGTAGTTGACACAAGTTTGCACATTAAAATTGAGCAAAAGTTATAGCCAATTTTGGTTTTCTAAGTTTTCTTTCATAATGCCAAACTATTTACTATGTCAACTTTAGCAATATTCTTCAACAAAAATAGTCAGGGAGGAAATCTCGGTAATTTGGTTTTGACTGCATGAAAGAAAACTGTGAAATAATGGACATATAACTTTAAAGTTTAAGCAATTGAATGTCCAGATACACCAAATCAATTTTACAAGACTTTAAGACAAGGGTATTACTTTTAAGTTGTATTGATGGGTGTTACATATACATACACATGGTCATGTTTCACATTGTACTACCAAAATGGGTAAATGGAGCATAAAAGACATGATATCATGTGTAAGTGTGTGCCCATCTATCATAAAGGAAGAGCTTACTACAGGCATGACGGGCATAATAATCAACAACAAACCTGAGCCAATGCCTGGTAACCAGCAAAAAAGCTCTTCCTCATCTTTTCATTCGAAACCCTGCCATTTGTGAACCCATGCACATCAAGGAATCTCTTGTACAATTTCCTCTGTAATGGAGAAAGCTTTACAGCCACTACAAATACAGTTTTCGGTGGCAGGTCTTTCTTCACCACACTCATGTCCATTCTTTGAACAAACCCTTTCAATTGTTCATAGAGAATATGAGATCTTTGGTTCATAATCTTTACATCATCAACCATTGAATTAGTATGTTGTCCATTTTCTATAGGATTTTGGAAACTGCAAGCATGAGAACACCTAATTAAGATGTACTGGAGCTGGTGAAAAGGAGAAAGCAGCCAGAAAAATGTCAGATATAAAGTTTACCGATTCCTGAACTCGTGGCTGCTGCCAAGAAAACCTTCTCTTACAAAATCAACCATCTGTTTCGGATAATAAATCCTATAAGAAGCATACCCTTGAATAGAAAATCAGAATCTTTAATCATCTTGACCAACTTACACAATAATACTCCATTAGATTGTTCTGAAGAGGTGATCCAGTTAATGCTATCCTTCTCTGGCATTTCACGAGTTTCAGTGCTTGGGTTGTATCAGCCCTGGTATTCTTGATTATATGAGCTTCATCACAAACAAGTATATCAGGTCCATCCTGATATTAGAAAAGCAATTTTCATCAATGCAATGTTTAAATGTGCGTATCAAGATCAATGATTGGTCTTGAGTGATTCAAAGCAGACTGAGTGGAAGGTTAAGACACAAATTACCTGCAAGGCATTACAAATTTCTCTAGCCAATTTTGGTTCCTTCACATTCTTTCCAAGGGTTAAGTTCCGAAAGGCAGAGTAGCCAATCAAGAATACACCACCTTTAGCTCTCCACTTTGCAAGCAATTCTGCTCTTCTCTCCCTAATGCCAGAAACCCCAACAGTAAATTAAAAAGGTTCAGAATGGAAGATCCAAACAGAAATAGAGAGAGAAAGAGGGGGGTGAGGGAGTGGGGTGGACTTATTATCTAATCTTATACTGGATATAATGACACTGCCTTGACTAAACCTTTCTATGTAAAATATTCAAGATATTCTGTCGGATACCTAAACTATCAATAGTTCACAAGAGCCAGACCTAGACTAATTAGATGTCAGTCTTTCCATTTTTGTATCTTTTCCAACAAAAGAAACACCAAAATTGATTTTCCCCCCCAATTGCGCTCAAACTCTAAGAAAATAAAATGGATTTCGATATGTTAAACCTTATAAGACAAGTGTAAAATTAAAGTGAGCTCACAGATTAGAACACGGGTAAAGAATACATGACAGCCTGATCAGTTGGTGGATGCTGTAAAAATATTAGCAATCTTAGCTTTTCTTTTTATATTTGGACATCAGGTACATTTGCTATTCTTTTAGTAAAATACCCAAAACTCATTGACAATAATTTCCACAATATTTTCAAGGGATAAATGCCGAATTGCTGTTATCATTAACAATTCATATAAAAGAACTTGCAATCTAGCTTAGTTAAGAGCATATATTCAGATAATACTACACTTGAAACTTCACGAGTAAAATTAATTTGACAATTTCCTTTGTCATTCGGTCAAAAGAAAGAAAGGGGAAAGTTATGTGATAAAACCTCGACACATCCTCCAGCATGAAAACACGGAGTGGTTTTACTTCTGAAGGTGTCCACTTCATGAACTCCTTGCGCCAGTTATGCAGCACATTCACAGGAGTCACAATGAGCACTGTTCTCAAACCCAGATCAACACGTCTCATGGCAGTGTACAGAAAAGCTATGACCTGTAGATGCAATTCATTAAATCTAGTTAACTATCCAACCAAATTAAACAACTATAATGCTATGCTGCACAATTAAATTATGGCCTGGCGGTCAGCATTCAAGGGTTCCTGCTATTACTAGCACTGCCACTAAAACTACAACCATTAAACTGATTGTTCACCATGCTATAATTAAGTACATAATTATATAATTTAGAATATTTGGAGTTAACATTTAATTGCGGACATCAGGGGTAGAGAGAATAACTTCTCTAGAAGGTTGAAATAAATTGGCAAAAACTCACCAGTTAACAATTTATCAGATTTAGTGGCAAACATTCTCAACACCACTCACATTATATCCCCTCATTTATTACCCATGGGAAGTGGATTCAAAAGAGGAACCGAACAGAGTACCTGAAAAGTTTTACCAAGGCCCATCATATGCGCTAAAATGCAACCAAGACCTTTATCACCAGACCTTGCTTTTCCAATTGACTGTATAATATTTTCCCACAAAAATCTTATCCCTGCCACCTGCAATCTCAAATCAACTTGGGTAAGCAATAAAAAGAAACATTTATAATAAAATAGAAATAAGAACGAAAAATCAGTATCAGTGAAGAGCTGTAACATTTGATAAGGAAGCACATCAAATGGACCCCCATTCAGGCCCTCGCTTCCTACACTTTAAATGCCCATATTTAATGCCTGCTGATGTAAAATGTGCTGAAATCTTAATTGCTGGAATAATAAGAAAGCAAGTTGAGAACCAAATATTAATTTTGAGCAAGGTGGTGGGTTAAGAACCCCAGGGTAGTACACTAAGTTTTCAAGCACTGTAATTACAGTTTGGATACAAGAAATAGAATGACGCAACCAACTAATGAGACCACTAGACTAAGTATGGAAACCTACATAAGGATAGAATGAAACCTGATGGGCTTTCAATTTAGACGAAATGCTTGGAGGAATCCTCACAGCTTCTTCACCTTTTTCCCTCACGACATTCACAATATAACCTGTTGTGGCATCACCAAGCACTTCAACACTAGCACCTTCAGTTAAGTTTCCACTGCAGCTTGCAGGATTGATCATCTTGGATTTGTCAGAAAACTGTACTTTCAGGGATTTCAAGCGTTCTTGACGTTCCTGCATAAGATCACAACACAATGCATAATCAGTACAGACATGACTGATTTAACCAAATCAATCATTAAAAAAAAAGAGCACCTTTTCGATAGCAATTTTTCTCTTGGTCTCTTCTCCTAATTCAGCATCGTCAATGATCCTTCTAATCTTCTTCTTCTTCTTTCTCTTAGATCTGATACAAAGTAGCATAATTTGAGAATTACGTTTGGGATACAATCTCATAACAAATTTTAGATACAGTAGGGAATAATTCATAAAACTACAGACAAAGGTCTGTCTCATAAGGAACAACAGTATACCTGATTGTAACACCACCATCTGTATCTGAGGACTCTGAATCACTATCAGAGCTCGTGATCATTGTATCGCCAGACCCCACGGCTTTCTCTAACTGTAATGTAAACATTTGTAGCAGACTTGGAGAGCAACAACAACATTGCCAACCAGAAGCTGGAACCTTAGGCAAGTACTCTTCACCAATGTTCCGTTTTATACAAGCAGTGCAGAATAATGTTCTGCATGACTTACAACTTACTAATTCAATGTTCCGTCCACACCATCCACAGTAACACTCAGAACAGTCAGGATCCTGCAACAAGTTAAGCTCAGGAATGGAATTGTGGAAAATATAATAAGATAAAAAGCATTTAAAAAAAAAACAATTAGTTAGTAATCTTTCACTTTTTGCAAACTCCATGATCCTAGCAAGATGTAACAGTCTGCAGGGAGAAATTCAAAGATTTAAAAATGTTTCAGACTCCAAGCAATCAAAGTTCTAATTTGTTGTTTTTGTTACGCATGCTAAAAGAAAGAGAGACAACTGGTTGGATTTGTCATAGCCAATTGTAAGAACCAGCAGTCTTATAATCATCAGACTTCTATGGCTTGTAAAAATGGAGGTAAATGTTCTTGTTACATCTTGAGTTTTTATTAGCTACTGACTAGGGATAACAGTAACACTGATAATTCCATAAAGGTTAAAATTATTGTGCTTCCATTGTTCTCTGATGAAATGTAAAACTATTTTACATTTCATCAATATATCACATCATAAACGCAACAAAAGAGAGAATCTTTCTAAGGTTGTTTAAGTAAAACAAGAATCCTAGTAAGCTGATCCACTCATTAGAATTATTAATGATGGCTGACCAGAAAACCACCTAGTTATGACAATAATCTTAGGTAACTGCTTACAAGCGTATCTATGAAGCGTGATACTTTAGCATTTTAAAACTTATTTGAAGCAACTTGGTTATGCACAGGCAAAAATTAATGTTCATACCTTCGCATGCATCTTTTCCTCCATTAAGAATTTACAGTCTTTGCAAACTATTACTTTCAAAAGTGGATGTGAGTGCGCTTCAACAGCCACTTTATCACAAGCAGTGCACAGAAACTTCTCATTAGAACCCTGTGAAGGATTGCAATCAGTTGTAGGGTCCCCAGTGTTCTCTTGCAAAGTTGATTGATCCTCAACTTTAATGTTGTATACTGATTTATCCTCCAGAATGTCCGCTTCATCATCACTGTCTATGATAACAGTCCGAATCTTCTTATCATTGATGCTTAGATCCTCACTCTCATTTGGACGCTTGGACCTTCTAGGTTCAGTGGCATCAGGTAGCGCAGACTCTGGGAAAACTGAATTGCTCTTACCTGTAGAATGTTCCATTACAAGGTCTACAGAAAGCTTGTCTTTCTTCAAATCTTGGCATGTGACTTCATTGTAATCGTCATCCAGAGGCAGTGGCTCATCCATGTTCCTTCCCATTTCCTGGATGACTGAGCTAACACCCTAATTCAAGAAGAGTTCAAGAAAAAGGAACATGACCAGTCCATTTCAAGAGAACATATAGTTTTACACTAATTACAAGGAATTCAATATTGAAGGATTGCCTTGAGATTATATGCTCTGTAGCATCCCCACCAACGAAAAAAAAAAAGAACAGTTGAACTATTGAAGACATAATAGCTGAAGCATACACTAAACAATGAATTAAATTTCCTACACCTAATTCAAACTATAATAGTTTAATTAGAAACAGTTGGACTTCAAAAACATGACAGAATCAGCATATGCAATCAATTGAGTTTCCAAGACCTAGTTTAATATGGAACAATTTCAGACTCAGAACAACCAAAATTTTATAGCCTTCCGCTATTAGGAGATCATGTCAAGAGTCCCATCATTCACCACCAGAAGATAGAATTCATGGCTTAGATAACAGGAAATGGCAAACGAAGAAAACAATGAGTGGAAGTCTCACCTGTTTACATCTCTTACGCTGTCTCCTCTGTTTCAAATGAAGTTGAAGTTTCTGATCAATCTTTGCATCATCTTCCTCTTTGACCTTCCAATGTACAAAAACAAGAACCTTTCAATGTACAAGTACAAGAAATATACAATTTAAATATCAACAGAGCATACAATCAAAGAAGCTTGACAATCACTATAATCTACCGGACACAAATTGCAAGATGAAATACCAATACATTTCTAGAAACAAGAAAATTATATTGACTGACTGAAAAGAAAAGCAAAAGCATGTTGGACAAAAGTCATCCTCCAAGAGATGAAAGCAAACGGAATATCATAGAAGGCCAGCCCAATCCCACTGAACCTCAGCTAAGAAAACTCCCGTGAAACAACAGAAGCATGACATCACAATGAAGCTAGAAAAATTATCATACAATAATCCCAAGGTACCATGAAGGTTTGATTTTCTGGATTAAGAAATAAAAATTACAATCACAAAGTTCCAAATATCAAAAAAAATCTCAATCACTAACAAAAAAAATTCAAGGAATCCCTAAAGCACCAGTAGAAACACTGCTGCTTGACCACCAATGGGAATGAGAATCAATAGGAACTTTAATTGTAATAAACTAGAGACACTCAGATCACCTCATCAGAGCAAAGATAGTTCAAGGAAAGCAGCATTTTGACCCATCTGATTATTGATGGATTAAGTTCTTCAATGGCTGTGCTAGTTATTCTAATGAACTAGCTAATCATTTTAGTACTAGCCTTATTAACAGGAATAAGGCTCCAAAATGCAAGTAATTCAATGTCCAGAATCTTAATCTTAAATTTTCAGGAAAGGAAAATCATAATATTCAACATAAGAATATTGACCAACCTTTCTATAACTTTTTCTCTGTTCCTCTGAAAGAACAAGTTCCTTTTCATTTGCCACGGCCTCTGCAACAAATGGATCAATGGAATCCTCATCAATGTCTTCAATCTCCTCAACCTGACAAAAAGAAAATCTCAAAACCATTGGAAGATTCAATCAAAAAGAACATTGTCGAGTTGGAACTTTAGAATAATGGTGACAAAAGGAACTGTAACAGAGAAACCAAAACCACAAAACATATGTCCAACCAATCCTGACAGTAATTGTCAGTCAATTAGAAACTTAAAAAAGCCAGAGTCTATCACTAAACTCAGCTAAAAACATTTTCCCATGAATGGGTGAGGGGATACGCTTCTTCAAACTTGATTCAATGTTTAGATTGCTTTGCTTTGAATTACAAGGGCAGAAAAACAGAATTGGAAAAGAAAACCCCATTTAATAAAAAGACAAGTCCTGAAAGTACAGATGGTTTATACTAAGCATGAAGACAAAACATAATGAACCAATAGATCAGATCAACCAGAATCAGATAAAAACATTTAGCACTTGTCACCCAGTAATATTTTGAATCAATTTTCATTTCAAATGATACAACATCAAGCTGCTGAAGGGTTGAAAAATGCTTAAGACAGAAGGCATTAAGCAGAAATGTCATAATGTGGCTAATTATACACTCAAATTTAATTAGTCACCTCATTGACTCCGGGAAATTTAAGTCCCATAAGTGCAGCTTCCTGGGGAGTATTGGCCAGGTAAACAGAAGCCCAATGCTTACTACCAAATGAAGCAACATCCTCCCCACTGCTAGTTGAGAATAGTTTCTTCATAGAGACCCAATCTACTTCTCCATTTTCTACAATAGCCTCACTTCCATCCATGGAAAGTTTTTTCTGCAGAAATCCACTTGCACCCTCCTCCAATAATTTACCATGACGTCTAAACCCAGAAAGTATATCATTTAAATGGATTTCAAACCTTGCACAATTCACCTTGCTGAAAAATGAAAACCTTACCGTCTAGCAGGCCTATGGATTTGAAGATATTTCTCAGCATCAGCAACTGAATCAATAGTTTCCTTGGTCACCTGAGATCCCACCCAGTGTGCCCTCCTTTTCCAAGCTTCAGTGCAGCAACCATTAGGAGCCTGACTTTCGATCCACTTATAAAGGCTTGGTAGCTCAATACCAGATCCATCAAGTTGTTCCTGTTAGGCAAAGCATGTGAATTAGGGGAAGTGAAAGGAAATATAACATGACAACTTCATTTCCTATAGGCAATGATCAAAGATGGTCACTTCACAAAAATAAAAAAGAAAAAGAAAATGGCTCAGTCCATGCTAGCAACCATGTTACCTTAACAGTTACAGTCACCATAAACATTGACACTAAATCATAATACTTCCTTAACAATCCAAAATCTAACGGTTCCATAATATGTGAATTCTGAAGAATTGCTCATACTTCATGGATTAATGGATCAGTTAGATTTAATGATTGTGATCTAGTAGCTCTTCTACAGCTGGAATCATTAAAAAAGGAATGTAGTCAACAACCACACTCCAAACCATTCAAAACAATTCCGAGAATCCACACTCCAGAATCAGACAGATAAGAGTCTTAAGATTCTACCAATTCACTTTCCTTTGCAAAATCAACTGCAAATGATTCAGTCAATAACTCCATAAGAATACAATATATGATATTGCATCTCTGGCTAGCTTAATATGGAACACCCCTTTCAAAATCAAAGAGTTTAAATCTGATTTCTTGGAACAGGCCTTAGTTATATCCTAATAAGGCCTACATCGAGTTTTTTGTGATCCTTTAATATGTCTTTTGGTCAAGTATTTAACTATCTACTTCCCAAGATTCTAATCCTAATGATGCTTCAAAACTGCTTTAAATACAGGGTGTGCAGGGGTTGAGCAGTCTCCATGTCTATGTAAAAGCCCTAAAACAGCTGATTTCAGAATTCAAGTGCGTTTGAAGACATCTGGAAGCTGCTTTTTGATCTGTAGTTACTTTCTTCAAACTATTTATACATCTTTGGTCCTCCTCCTTCATTCTAACACTCCTAAAACAGCACTTCTAGGTAAATGTGCACTCACAGCTAATTTGCAAGCCCTACAACCCTATATATACTATTCTTAAAACCATTCTGTCTCACATCGTATCACATCACAAAACAAGAGACTCAGACCTGCTTGCTGCTAACTACAATGCTCAGCTGTTCCATTTCAGTCAGTCTGTTTGACAAATTGATAGCTTGTATGCATGAACTCAAAACCACGGAAGAATGGTAAAAAGCATGAGTTGAACGATGCCCATGCAGCCACTGGCCAAATTGAATATGCTAGAATCATATAAACAACAGTAGCAGCAATATCCTGATGCAAGAAGTTCAAAATAGAATAGGAGCAACAACAAGAGAATGCATTTAAGTCCCTCCTGTGTAAGCTTCATATACAATGGAATTGCATCATGGATATTGAAGGGCAAGACAACAGCAAAAAAAATACAGCAATGGCTCATGAATCAAAGAAACTTTTTGCTGCGAAAATGACATGGGAGATGTATCAAATTTGGACCTTGCCTGGTTAATGTCTCAAGATACATGCACTGTATTTCAGGAAAAAAAGGATGTGTGCACTGTAAAATGCATTAAGAACAGAAGAATTTACTCAAACTGAGGAAAGAAGCAGACCAACAAATGGTAACTCTCAGTCTCAAGCTCATCAAGCACATTTTCCCACTCTTCCCTGAAAGTTGTCATCTCATCTTCAACAGCCGCCTCCAGCTATAGACATGGATAAGAAAGAAAAGCATAAATGGTAGGCAAGGTTGATATAATAAGAACTCCAAAAAAAGTTAAAAAGCAGCACAAGAAACTAACATCATCACCCTGAAGACTTTGTGCCAACTCCCCTCTCACATCACTCTCAACTTTTGCAAGAGACTCTTTTTCCAGTGCTTCTTGAGCCTCTGCAGCCTAAAGTAAGTTTCAGTGAATCTTTTCAAATAATAGAAAAAAAAAAAGAAGAAGAAGAAGCAGAATGCTGAGATTAAGCCAAAAAAAAGATACCTTACTCTCAACTTCCAAGAACTCGGCAACCAATTCCTCTACTTCTTGATCGGTCAAAGGCACCTGCACAATGAAAGTAAAAATGGAACTGTTTGCTCTACAAGATTGACAGGTTTTAAACTTACAGAAAGTTTAAAATGATCTCTTATTGTGGACATAATTCACCTATAACTTCACATGGTACCATATCCTACCATGGAAAACAACAATTGTTACTCTCGCTAGTCCTATTGTTAACCTAAAACCGTTTGTTCCTCTTCTTTCTGCCCTTTTATCAAGCATGTCTCTTTAAGCTTCCACTTGATGAAATATTCATTAACTCAAGATTGGTCATTGGAAAATCCGCATCAAACCAGGCTCTTATTTCACAAGTTTAAACTGCTGGGTTCAAAGCTATAATACCAATATCCAAAAATAATAGCATTCACATAAAAAAAATAGTATACTTATCTATCAAAAACGGTGATAAATAACACTTAACAGTAACAAGAAGAAAACATAAAGCAGCGAAAAAAACCTGAATACGGGTCCCATCATCTTGTCCAGATGTAGAAGGCTCATCATTCTCATCATCATCAATAAATGAATCACTTGAAGCACTGTCAATGTCCTCAACTTCCTCATTTTTTTCCTCCATTTTTACTCACATTGGCTATCAATATAGCCCCTCCAAATCTTAGCTTTATGTGGAACTCAAGCAAAACCCAGGAACAGAAACAGCAACAAATCTTAAAAGAAACAAAAACCAGAGAGGAATCATGCTTATAATGCCGATTATTCCTTCAAATTTTCAAATTTAATGTATTACTACAAAACCCAGTAATGTTCGTTGTTTTTTCAATAAAAAATAAGAATTTTTAATTCGAAACTGAATCGAAATCGATGAATAACAAAAACACAACAGAATTTTTGCAGGAAAGTAATTTACTTTGGAGAATTAGCCTCGAGGATTGAATGTGACTTCTGATGTACAGGGAAGAGGATTTGGGGCTTTTAATTAATTGGTAATGTGTTTGAGTAGGGTTTTTATGATTTTGAATTTAACTTAATTATAATTTATGTTTTAAGATGCAATTGGTTCGTAATGTTTAAGAAGAGCAAAAGTTGTCCTTGTACTTTTATTATGTTACAAAGTAGTCCCCAATTACATTGTAATCACAGAATCATCCATTAATGTAAAAGCATGAAATATATGCTTTTTGCAAGGTACGTCGTGCAGGACCTTGCAACCAAACAAACCCTTAATATTAAATTCATAAAAATTAAGGCTAGGAAAGTAGTTTTGGACCAGACATGACACTTGCTGCTTTGCGGGTCTTTTTTTTTATATATAAAATAATTTTTATGTGCCGCAAATGCATTTTAAGAAAATAATAGAAACGAACGACTTGAATTATAACCTCATTCAGGTTTACTAAGCTAAATTTATTTTTATTAGATGATAAAGAAATAGAAAATGACAGCATGTAGATAAAATTTTATTAAAAAAATCACCGATACCTTAAAAAAAAAACTCTAAAAGTAGGAAATTAAATAAAAAATAACAAAAAAACCTAAAATAACGAGATAAACATGTAACTTGGATAATAAAGAACGAATCAATCTGAGTTAACGTATAAAACTTGTGGTCTAAGTCATAAGATTAGAATAGCCTGAAAGAAAAGTGATTGAAGAAAACCACAAAGCCAATTTAAAAAAAATCAAACCATGAAATCAGGAAATAAAAAACGGATGTTGACCCGTATTAACTTTTTAAACTTGTGACCCGAGTCATTAAACTAAAAGCACTATACATGGAAAAACTATGAAACTCAATTCTCAGCAAATCAAACGCTAAAAAATGAAATTGAAAAAAAAATACTTGAAAAGATCTAATAAAAAAGTATGATAATTAAAAGGTTAAAATCAAAACAAAAAATAAATTTGAAGGCAACTCAATATTTTCGATTAGAAGGTTAAATAACTTTAACTAAAGAAAAAAAATCAAAATGATAAGGAACAAATTTTAAAAAAAAAATAATGTATCATAAATTTGGATTGAATTGTGAAATTAAAACTTTTACAAAATAACCAAGGTAAAAAACTAGAAACCAAAACAATAAGCACTGAATTGGAAAAAAACAAATATATGACAAATTAAAATTAAAGGACTAAATTGAAGACAATTAAAACTTGTGTAAAAGGGCTAAAATCAAAAATTAAAAATTAAAAGACTAAAATTAAAATATAAAAAAAAAGAACAAACTTTTTTTTAGAGGAGAAAAAAAATAAAAAGAAAAAGAAAGGTTTACCAGTGACAAACTATCTGGCCACTAACACATGCCGCACCAGTGCTTTGAACAACACAGAAGAATGATGAATTTGGTTATTAAGAGGCTCCGTATGCACCATCCAAAAAGCATGGACATCTCTCACATGCTAACAACATGGAAAGACCAACTTAAACTTTATATTTCTGGAATTTACAAAAATAAAAACCTAAGTGAAAAGACCAGAAGGCCCCGGGTTTATGATTTATTCTTTCTTCATTCCGAGGGTTATGATGGCTTTTCATTTATTTAAAAAATGTTAAAAGAGATAAATATCATCGGTTAATAAATTAAAATTTCTTTTTAACTTGGAGATAATTAAGTTATTTAATTATTTAAAAATATAAAAAAGGATGTATATATCCCTGTACAATTATTAAATGATTAATGATCGTTTAACTATTTTAGTGAATAGTAATTTCATAGTGTTTTCCCCTCTCATTTTAGTCTTTTTTTTTTTTTTTTTTAATAAGATCTAGGAATCCAAGTTTCAAGTATTAAGCAATAATCTAAAACGCCTGGGGCATCCATGGTTGAATGATACAGATGCATTCTCTTCCTCTCGAGGTAAAATCATAGGTGTTGAGATCCACAATAAAATGTTCTATAACGTTACAGTGATGACACTTTTTTTTTTTCTTCACAATGTTAAATAAACTAAGTGTGTGTTTGGTATTGCGGTAGCTGTTGTGGTTATAGTTTTAAAAAAGTTGTTTTATAAAAAATATTTTTAATTGAAGTTGGTTTAAAAAAATAGGTGTTTGGTTAAAACCGTGGTTAAAATTGAAATTGAAAAAAAATAATTTAATATGTTTGAACCGGAATTGGTTTGGCCGAAACTGTATGCATGCTAATTAATTAGCATGAACAGTGTGCTTAATTAGCATGTAGTGCGTAAATATGTTGCCCATTGTTTACTGTTGAAACAAAAGCGGCGGGATCTTTCGCGCTGACATCGAGTTTGCAACGCAGTAAAATGGGGGATCCATGAACAGTTAACAATGTTTTTTTCTGTAACCAAATATATGTTTGCTGCGTTTTATTTCAACCGCTGCTGCAACCGCGTAGAAAAACGAAGCCTAAAAGAAAATTAAAAAAAATTTAAAGAGGCTTAGTATTTTACTATACAAAGACAAATATCATAGTAGATTGTTAAAGTGAAATTATTGTTTTGCTATTCCCATCAAAAAAATGTTACACTAGCTATTAGAAGTAAAATAATCATTTATTTTTTATATTTCAACACAATAAAACTATTAAATTATCCTTAAAGATTTTAATAATTGGAGTTTATAGGGTGTTTTTGTATTTTTACTTTCTAAAGTAGAATAAAATTATACTCTCAGATGCCAAATTTCTTTAAGTGGGGTGTATGGGTTTTTTTATCTTTTCAGCATGATTTTTTTAGTTATTATCAAGTTTATTAATGTGTGCTTTAGTAATTTAATAAATATAAATTTTATTAAAAAAAAGGTTAAAACATGCATTGCACTCGTCAGTGCGCGGGTGGTGCAAATGATCTTTAAGAGATGTGTTCGAAATAGCACAACCGCCAAACCCTGGCTTACTAGGAAACATTGGAATCTTTTCAGTGGATGCCTAAACAATGCATGTTGTCAACAAACCTTTTATTTGGCATTGATAGCTTTCTTTTCTCCCTCATTCTTGATTTTTGATTTTTGTACAGACCTTAAGTTTTTAAAAGTAGCTATTCAATTTATTTTTCAAGTAGATATGATTTTTATTTTTTTAATTATTATTTATTTTATTTTAAATAATTTATAAAATTAATTTTTTTTTCAATTTCATCCTCCTTTAATTTTTTCATCAATCATACTTGTTTCTATTTTTTTAATTGTTATTTTTTAATCATTTTCTTGATTTATTTTTTTTTCAAATTTTATCCCTTTTTGTTTTATTTAATTTAATTTTTATACCAGATTTCGTCATTATCTTTTGATAACTGTTTTTTTGGTTAATTTTGGATGATTTGAATTTTTTTTCATGATTTTTTCGGGTTTACGTACCTTCAATTAGATAATCTGAATTCACGACTTCGGTCATAAAGTTGGAAAATTAACCTGATTTGACTTCAATTTTTTGAGGTTTTTTTTTTAAATTGATTTTTAATTTTTTTTTATCATTTGACATTAGGTTTTGAATCTTTAACTTCATGATTTTTATCGCTTTTCTTTATATGAGGTTATCTCGATTTATATCATGGGTTGCGAGTTAGTCGAGTTAATTTTTTTTTCTTGTTCGCCTTTTATCATTTAATTTGCTTAAGAGTTGACTTTTATCATTTTATTTAATTTATTTTGTATAGGGTTATTCCGATCTCACAATCAATTTGTGAGTTTGGCATGTGAACTAGAGTAAGGTTTTTGTGTTTTTTTTTTTAAATTGATTTTTTCTTAATTTGTCCTTCAACATTTGATTCGGTGGTAATTAAACTTATGATTTTTGTTTATATTTCCTCTATGAAATTATTCATTTTTTATTTAATTTTTATTTTATTATTAAATAACATCATTAAGATTTTTATAAAAATATTTAAAGAATATCTTTTCATAATATTCGTAATCATTCATTCTTTTCTATAGTCATTGTAACTTTTTTTTTGTTGTTGTTTATTTGTCTGTATGATAATTGCAACAGACAGCCACCTTACGACATTCCTGCAATTTACAAAGGGGTATTCCCTATTCTTTTACAACCTTAAATATATTGGAGGACAGAAATTTACGTTGTGGCTCAAATCATCGAATTCTTGAAAAGATTGCTGAAGAATTGCTCGAATTTGAGATCTTAACTGGCAAGGTAAAAGCTGTTACACTAAAACCATTTAAGCTGCTCTACCTTGAAGACACCTTGTTCAGTCTCCAGTTATCAGGCATTTAAATCTGTTTTACGCTTCCTGAGCAGCTTTGGAAAAACTGGTGAATGCTACTTCTGAAGCACTTATGCCAGGCTTCCATTTTTGCTAATTTGTTCAGCTAAGATCTTGACCCAATTTTTCTCTGTTAATTTTTCATACCATTCTGATAAATAATGAATTGTCTTATCTCAACAAACCTTTGGTATTTTACTGCTTAACAGTGTAGGTTTTGCTGATTTCACTTGAGCCTATTAATATAAAAGTTGATTCTGTTTGTTGTTATTGCTGTAATATTAATGTTAATTATGATAAAACTTCATTTTCTTTCAGGATTTAGAGAGAATGTTTGCAGATAATGGTGGCATGCGAGAGAAAGAGCCCTTTTCTCTTACCAGAGCTAATTATACAAAGGTAGGTTTCAATCTTCTTTCTCTGTCTCCCCCGTAACCTCCCTTGAGGGGAGGGGACAGGAGGATTGCAAATGTTGCTTTCTGTAAGAATTTGTGACCAAACTTATTCACTTTGCGGATGATCATCTGTTTTCCTGGAAAATTGTTGAGCAGTAGTATTATGCTTTAGTAGTTACCCTTGATCAATCTAAAGATATCTCTGGCAAAATCTCACATTAGGCAGCATGAGTTGGAAGGAAAAACAATGAACTTGCTGTCCTTGAATCACTGACCGAAAGAAACCGTTTTTTCTTTCCCTAATCTCTTTTTTTTTCAACATTAGAGCTGCACCAAATGATTTTTTCCCTAATTGTCTGTGTTTCAACTTAGTGCCTTCATTTGTGTGTATATGGACTGGTCTTGGCTCTGTTCTATCCTTAATCTTTTTCAGCCATTGTCTAGCACCTTTCTAGATCAGGGAAATGGAGCAGGACCTGCTCTTTTAGGTGTACCTACCTAGGATGAAGGGAACGTGTGGTTGTGCTACTGAGACGAAGGCCGATTCTATAACCAACTTAGTTCGCTTGTTCATGTATGAAATGTAGGTTTCTGTTCTTATTAATAGCTTAATTTAAAATTCTTTTTGACCATTGAAATATCATGAAATTAGTTGTACAGGAAGGAGCTAGGCTTGACAAGAGGCCCCAATTTTTTTCCTTCTCAACTTTAGTGATCTCAATCTTTTAGGTTGGAGGACATTGTGGCTCCTCTCTTTCCTTGAATTGTAATTCTGATTTTTCAGCAACGAAAGGGCAACATGTTTGAAGGCTTTCTGCTGCAAATAACAAGGACTGCAGAATAAGCTTATGATGGGATTTTAATTCTTGATTTGTACACTGGAATGGACCTAGTTCTTAAGTAGAAGCTTAGTTATATCAATTTGCAGTGCAGTTTGACATCTGCTTATTCCTTGAAAGACTAAATGAAAGTATGAGCATTTATATAGTTTATATCTGCAACTAGACTCAATGGAACAAATTTTGTAGTGAGAGTCAAAAGATTTACATAAATGGAAAAAAGAAAGAGAGAAAGAAAAGAGGTGCACAAGAACAGCAGCCCGGGGAAATTCCTCCTACAGAAGGCCTATTACAGGTGAGTTGCTAAAGATTGGCCTCTCTTTGCTAGGATTTTGCACCCCATTGTGACAAATGCTTTTCCTTCGAGGCTTTGCCTCTCCAAGCATTGTTATGACATCCCTCATAGATGGTCTGTCCTTAGGCAGCTTTGCGGTGCAAAGAATCGCAATGCGGAGAACAAGAAGCATCTCTTCCTGCACATCTTTGCAATGTCCAGCTATGCTGTGGTCTAGTGCTTCTTCTAAAGCTCTGTTGTTTCTGATCTTTCTTCGAACCCATTCAACAATATCAACGGACTCACCAAATGCAGGGTCTAATGGCATTTTTCCTGTCAGTAGCTCCAAAAGCACAACCCCAAAACTATATATGTCACTCTTCTCACCAACCTTCAGAGCGTATCCATATTCTGTCACGAGAAATAAAAACATCAGTAGCAGTCTAGATTATCAACATGCAATTTGAGAGTTTTTCCAACTCTTGGTCTCGGAACCTTTGTAAAGTAGCATGTGAATGAATGGATATGAGATGATTTGTATAGCAAGCTACTTTGATGAAAGAACAATCTATCCATAATTTATGGTTCATGCACTGATATAGAACAATCTATCTGAAGAATAAACAAGCAACTTACCAGGTGCAATATATCCATAAGAACCAGCCACCATTGATACTGTCTCATTCTTATAACTCATCATCCTGGCCAAGCCGAAATCTGCTATCCTTGCCTCGAGGTTTGAATCAAGCAGTATGTTGTTGGACTTGATATCGCGGTGGATGACTGGTGGGTGACAATCGTGGTGGAGGTAGTTTAGCCCCTGTGCAACTCCAACTGCTACGTTGTACCGCGAGACCCAGTCCACCAACAAATTTCCAGCTTCTTTACCGTGTAAAGCTGTTCCAAGGTTTCCATTAGGCATGTACTCATAAACCATCAGCACATCTGTTTCATTATGAATATACCCTAAAAGCCGAACAATGTTTCTATGCCGAAGCCTCCCTAAGAGATTCACTTCTCTGAATAGATCATCACCGTTCTCAATGTCTCTTTCTGTTCTCCAAAGCTTCTTCACTGCTACAGTCGCATGTGGCCGGTAAGCCTCAGCCTTGTACACAATGCCAGTCCCTCCCATGCCGATGATATTTGATTCCATAATGCAAGCTATAATATCACTACTAGTGAAACTGATTCGCTGGAAAGCTACTAATGTCCAAGGCCATGCCTTGTTGCTATTGTTAAACCAATCATAAAAGAAACTGTTGTACAAATACCATCTTTTATATATCAATCTCCCAGTAAAAAATGCGATTCCAAGAGATAAGACGATTGAGATTCCGACAATGAATCCAATAATAACGTGCTTGACGCGCAAATTCTGCTGTTGTTTTGATGCAGAAGAAGCAGGAGAGCAGGGTGGAAGTATGCCACCACAAAGACCAGCATTGCCAACAAGATCATTAGGATTTATGGTCGTCAACATTCCGTTGGAGGGAACCGGACCCTCAAGCTTATTGAATGATAAGTTTAACGTTTCTAAGGCTGGTGAGTTCCCAAAGTTCTCCGGGATCCTACCGACCAGAGAATTGTTGGACAGGTCAAGAATGGCCAATGTTGGCATTGTTGAGATTGCTTTTGGGATCTCCCCAGTAAATTGATTGTTTTGCAAGTTCAGATTCACCAGCTTTTCACATGAAGCAATGCTCTCTGGGATTTTTCCAGATAAATGGTTGCTTGAAAGGTCAAGAAGTGTAAGTGATGGGCAATCTTGGAATTGGTCTGGGATTTGTCCTTCCAAGTTGTTGTTGGAGGCCATGAATATCTGAAGGCTAGGAATGGATAAAATGCTATATGGGAGAGATGATTGAAGGTGGTTTCCCGAGACATCAATGAACGAAAGTGATGTAGACAAACCAATGTCATCTGGTATTTGGCCAGTTAGATTGTTGTTAGCTAATTCCAGCCTTTGAAGCATTGGAAGACTTCCAAGACCAGCTGGAATTGTCCCGGAAATAAGATTATTTTGCATGCGAACACGGACTAATGACTCACAGGTTGAGAGACTCATAGGGATTGGGCCAGAGAAGGAATTGTTGAAGAGGATGAGTTTGGTGAGATTGCCTGAATGACACAAACCTGGTGGAATCTCACCTGACAATGAATTTGATGACACATCTAACCATTGCAAGGGGGAGTTCTGTCCAAGATTCTGAGGCAAAGGACCTGTCAGAAAATTCTTCCATAGCTCAAGCACCTCCAGTTTGGTTAGCTCACCAAGCTTGGTAGGAATTGTACCCTTCAGTTGATTGCGCATCAAATTCAGGAGCTGCAAATTCTTCAGTTCTGCTAACTCCACTGGGATCTCTCCTGAAATCTGATTGTCAGAAAGATCCAGGAACACTAGCGACGTTGCATCACCAAGTTCTGGTGGAATCTGTCCTGTGAAATTGTTCTTGTACAGATAAACTGTTGTCAGTTGCTTTAGCCTACCCAACTCAGCTGGAATCTGACCACTGAGGCTGCCAACTGCAAGGTCAAGATACCGAAGATTGGTGAGGTTCCCAATCTCTTCTGGGATTTCACCTTCGAACTCATTGTACCCAAGAATGATGGTCTCTAGAGAAGCAAGTTGGCCTATCTCTCTTGGAATCCTTCCAGTCAGATTATTACCAGAAAGGCCAAGAAACTTCAATTTCTGCAGATTCTTGAAAGAACCAGGAATTGAGCCTTCAAAGAAGCTCCCTCGAAAATCTAAGCTTTCGAGAGATGTTGCATTTCCAAGATCTTCAGGAAGATAACCTGAGAAGTTGTTGCTAGATGCATTTACTGAAGTCAAGCCTGAGGCCATTCCAAGACCAGTGGGGAAGCTGCCAACGAAATTGTTCTGACTTACATCAATGGTCTTCAATGATGTAAGAGTTCCTAGTGCTCTTGGCAATGAAGAATCAAACCCATTACAAGAGAAGTTGAGAAAAGAAAGACTATGCAAATCTTGAATATGATCCGATACATTGCCAGTGAGATTCATATTGGAAAGGTCAAGCCTCTCCACAAACCCTTTGGAGTTGCACCATATTCCAGTCCAGTTACAATGGGGTGACTGATTCTCAGATGCATTTCTTGGCATTCTCCAACCCTCAAGTTGATTTGAAGGATCAACCAGGCTAGATCTGATTAACAACAAAGTTGACAATTCTTCATACTGTTGTACACTCTGAACTCCCTCAACAAAAACAAGAGAAAGACCAAAGCAACAGAAGAAGAACAGCAAAAGGGTTTGCATCTTCTTGTTCTTTCGAGTTTGTTTCCTTCTAGTTGTGTGGCATTTCTGGCTCTGAGGAACAGACAAAGAGGGTGGCAAGAGGAGGTTATACGAGAGAAGAAGAAGTTAACTAGCTCGCATGCTATAATTAATGAACATTGAGCATTAGTTTAATGTGTTACGTGGGTTCTTGGGATCTGAACCAGCTAATTATCTGTACTTAATGACTGTAAAGGCTTGGCATTGTTGGAAATCCACCAGACACCAAAACATGGAAATGATTATTCTCTGATACTTAATTATATTATTGATTGATCCCATGGTCAACTCAACTGGTAATAATCTAGTAATGATGATTTGTTTTTTTGTTATTCCATTCCTGTGTACATTTAATTGAAACTGAATCTGTACTTTATCTTCTGTTAATCCCAGGATGATATATTACTAGTATGATTGTTACACTTGATTAGGGTTTGGAAAAAAAAAAAAAACTAAAAAAAAAGTAGGTTATTGAGTTAACTCATGGGTTGCTAGCGGGTGGGTCAATCAATCCGAACCAATCATTTATTTTATTAAAATAATATTATTTTATTTTTAATTTTTTTTAATATTGACCATATCAAGTTTAGATTAGAATTGATAGAGTCAATAGAATTTATCTAAAACAATATCAATTAGTTTAAATTAAAACACGAAATGAGGCTGAATTAGAGTTTATGGTAACTAAAATTGTAATTTATGTTATCCTGAACTAGCTAGATTACTTATCATGATTATGACTAATGAAGGTGATTATGGTAAGCATTTCACTGTTTATCCCTCAAAGTACAACAAGTCCACTCCTTTTATATCTAGGCACAATCATGCTACCTTTCCCACTCCTCTTCGATATTTTTCCAAGACTTCCCACCTTGTGCTGAGTTTTGACATAAGATTTAACCATATAGTTCATTATTAATTAAGATTTGTGAACTAAAACTTTACCTAGATGAGTTTGAATTTGAATAAAAAAGATATTTACAAGTGAAATCTAGTTTAGTTGACTTGACGAGTTAATCCATAAATTATTAATTGATGTTAATAAAACTAGTTTACACTTAGTCAGATCCAACATTAATAGAATTTTTTTTTAAATGAAATGATATTATTTTAGTAAAATAATAATTAATTAAGATTATTCACCCAATAATTCAAAACCTTTTTGTCCGGGCTAGATTCCATCTGGGTCGCGAACCACAAGTAAATTTGGTTAGTCATGCATCATTACTGAATAAACACAAATAAATTTTTTTTTTGCTTATGTTACTGCTGCATGAAATAAACAATATTATAATGCTAAATGTTTACCTAATCAGGATTTATCTGGTACAGGAGAATCTCCCCCATGTTACACTGTTGAGAGAAAAAAGAAAAAGTAAAACCCTAGACAGCTTGGAACTTTGTATCTGTGCGAGAGGAAGATGGTGGGTCTCATGGGGTTGCAAAAGTGACGACAGGCTTAACAATCATTGTCTTCGCCTACCAGATGCTGTCCTTACCAAAACATAACTGCAGTACTGTGTTTCTAAGTTTGCACATGCGCTCAGCTGGCTCCTGGAATTTATTACAGGTTTAAAATATAACAGCCAAAGTGTAAGAAGACACAGATGTTTGTGCATTTAAAAGGTAATAAGAGCTCAAAACCCCATAAAACATGGTGGAGAAGCTGGAGGCCATGTGCTCAGGGCAGCTTCCTTCGGGAAGAACACCAAGCACCATTATTATTGGCATGGGACATTCTCACGTTACCTTAGAAGCATAAGCATATTGATTGATCTTCTGCAATATATTTGTGTCCATTTTAGAATCAATCAGAGGGTGCAAAGATTAGGTGACCCACATGGCTTTATGCTACAGACACCATTGTTTGGTACAATCTCCTTTTAAAAAAATAATTTTCGTTTCAAAATTTATAAAAATATTTTAATATTAATACATTAAAATTATTAAAAAAATATCAATTTAATTTATTTTTAAATGAAACGCATTTTAAAATACATCTATACTACATTCTTAAATATAAGAATATGAATGTCTTTATTAGAGGAAAAATTGGTCCCTAGCCAAGAATAAATAGAAGAAAAGGAGTCATAGGCGTTGATGGAGAATATCAAATTGCATGTATTAAAAGTAATTAGGTAGATTTTTATGGCTTGTTTGATATTGATGTTGATTATTCTGTTGATGAGGGATGGTGTTGTTTTTGAAGCAAATTCCTTCTTCTTCTTCTCTTTTTCCCTAAAAAAATGAAATTTTTGGCTGATTTTATGAGATAAAATTAATGTGTTTAGTATTGTAGCAGAATGTGCTTTTTAAAAATGTTTTTTAAAAATAAATTTGAAGATACAAAATGTGAATTTAAAAAGAAAAATTAATTTAACAAACAAGCTAAAAAAATAAAATAATCAAAACAATAAAGATCAAAATTGAAATAAAAAGCAAAAATAAAATTTTGATTGAAGGATGAAATTGAAAAGAAAAATCATTTTACTAAAAGGGATAAAAAAATAATTAAAAGAATGAGGACCAAATTGAAAAAAATCACATATCGCAAATTAGGATTGGACGATGAAATTTAAAACAAATTAAATTTTTACAAAAACATCAAGAAAAAAATTAGAAATCAAAAGAATAAAGACTAAAGTGAAAATCCTCATAAATTAGAGGACAATTCTAAAATTTTGCATGGGCAGTGCAAATTTCGAGGGAAGAAGAGAGAAAAAAAAATTATTGTCGGTGACAAATTGTGCCACCACTGACAACATGCGCCACCCAAAAAAAAAAGGATACCATAATGCTTCCAAAGACACAATGAAGAAGGATTTTGG
Source organism: Populus deltoides (assembly GCA_015852605.2). Taxonomy (NCBI): domain Eukaryota; kingdom Viridiplantae; phylum Streptophyta; class Magnoliopsida; order Malpighiales; family Salicaceae; genus Populus; species Populus deltoides. The sequence goes on along the minus strand of CM027588.2, from coordinate 12,772,191 downwards.
CTGCTAGGACACTATGCACGCGTTGTCCAAGCTCCACATACAAATGCATACAAAAACAACTTTTTGTTTGTATTTTTGTATTTAGTTTAATACAAAATTTTTTCTTAGTTGATCTGATAATAATGAAAAAACTATTGTGAAAAGATAAAAAAGCTCGTTGACACAAGTGTTTTTTTTTTGTTTTTAAAGGCATTTTGATTGTTTCACTGTGCTTTTTGTTTTTTAATTATTTATATTTGTTTAAATACCAAATTTCCCCTCAACTGACCTGATAATAACAAAAAAACTATTTTGAAAAATATAAAATAGCCCTTGATGCAAGTTTTAAATTTTTTTATTTTCAAGAGTATTTTGATTGCTTCACTCTATTTTTAAAATGGAAAAAAACTTGTTTGTCCCTATCAATTTAATAATAATTAATGTACTTTATGAAAAGACTTCAATACTTATAATAGCCAGTTTTATTTTTTTGGTGGGAAAACAAAAACTGTTAAAACATTGTTTAAATAAATAATGTTTTCACTCACAGTTTACATTTTTTTTTTCTAGCAATATTATTTTTGGTGAATAATTACTATAAAAAAACAAAAAAGGGTTAGTTTGGTATTTTTTTTCTTTTATTAGAATGTTAAAAAAACATTATTTTCGGAGAAGTAACTTGTAATATTTATTTCATAAACCCTGCCCACAAATATCGAAAATTTGGGATTTCAAAAGTGTAAGTATATAAATAAAATTAATCCCAAAAAAATACACTTTTTTTTTTTGCCAATTATATCACAATTCCAAATAAAGAGTCCACTCATATTTCAAAGAGCATCTACATTTGGTTATTTCAAAGGTACGTATATTGCATATCGAAATGGTGAATAACTTAGTCATCTTCAATATATATATATAGATTACACTTTGATTTTTATATCTAATGACTACAATTCATTGACTCATGCTAAGGGGATTATGAGATGGTTTGAGTTAGCCTCAGGATTATGAGTGAACTTTCACAAAAGTTCATTGGTAGGAATAAACTTGGATTATGAGTTTACGGCTAGTGTAGTAGGTTCAATCTTTTGCAGATAGGATTCCTTTCTAGTCAAATTTTAGGCCTTCAATGGAAACCAGTGATTTCACATATCCATTCAAGACTGGGAATCCTATCTACATGTGGAAAGGGAGGCTGTTAAGCATGACAGGCCGTGTCTGTATGATTAGAACTGTGTTGAACTCCTTACCTCTTCACTACATGTCCATTTTTCTTATGTCAATAGGCATTGCTCATGTGATTACATCTATTAAATGAAGATTTCTTTGGGCTAGAACATTTGACGCTAAAAAGATTTGCAAGGTTTCTTGGAATTTAGTGGTGAGAGAAAAGATTAGAGGTGGTTTAAGAGTGGGATCCTTGGCAGGAAAAAACAAAGCTCTACTTTTTAAATGGATTTGGAGGCTTGAAGATCAAAATATACGAGGTTAGCAAGATATAACATCCAAGAAGCAAGAGAATGGGCTCCCTTGTTTTAATACTCTTTTATCTGATACTTGGCAAGGTATTTACTCAATTTCCAACACTGCAGATCAAATTTCAGCAACTCTTTAAGACAATATTCGCTGTAAAATGGTTAATGGCAAGAATATTTGTTTTTGAACAGATTAGTGGTTAAAAATTGAATTCTTAAGCATTTATTCCTTCAACAACTTGTTCTTTCTACTACGCCAGCAGGTAGAAATAAAGAGATGGGGTTCTTGAATTAGAATTGTTGGTCCTGGAATCTATCTTGGAAAAGGCCTCTAAGATCTTAGGAACTTGAACAACTTAATCTTCTTCTTTCAAAGCTAAATGGAGCTTCCTTGGAACAACACCATGGAGACTCCAAACACTAGAGTATTGAAAGAAATGGAAAATACAGTACTGTCAAATCATGAAACACCTTAAATGACAGAATTGCATATCCTGACGTGTCCTCCTTTTCTCCTCTTCTATGGAAAGGTATGGCTCCTCCAAAAACTGATGTTTTCATATGGTTACTACTTCATGGCAGAATATATACTAGAGACTTCCTTGTTACAAGAAATTTAATAGACATTGAACTTGCGAGCTGTTCTTTTTGTGATTTTGATAGAGAAACTGTTGAGCATCTTTTCCTTCATTGTTATGAAACCTGGAAGATATGAAGCTGTTTTATGAAATGAATAGGTCTAGAATGGTGTATGCCGAGTTCTTTAGAATCTCTCATGATTCAATGGAGTGTTCTAATTAGAGGGAAGTTTCCACGTAAAGCTATCTTCAGTTCTTCACTTTGGCCTTTAGTATTTTATGGAGTATATATTTGGTTGACTAGAAATATTTTGATTTTTCAAGATGAAATCCCAGATTAGAATTCGATATTTGAATTAATTATTCATCGTCTAGCTCTATGGTTGAAGACAGCTGAAAGAAACTTCATTTACATATGATTAGACTTACTAAGAAGATCAGAAAGTTTGCTAAGTTGGTCAAATAAGTCGTGAACTTTCCTTTTTGGTTGTATATTTTATCTTTTATTGTTGTCTTTCTTTTCTATTTGTTCATGTATGTTTATGTAACTTGTCTGCTACAGTGTTTTTAAACCTGGTTGGATGATGACTTGGCTTAAGATCCGTGTCACGGGTTTTGACTGAGTCACTAGGTTAACCCTAATTTTTTTTATAAATTAAAATCATGTTATTTGGATAAAAAATAAAAAAAATAATTAACAGGTTGCAACCGAGTTTTTGACCGGATATTATTGAGTTAACCGGGTTAACCCGTTAAGTTTTTAACTATTTTTATGTTTTCATAAACTTGATTCGATTTTAATTCTAAATCAATCAGATTCTACATTAAACTGCTTAGAGCAGATTGGATTTCAAAACTATAGTTTGTTGAACCTTATTGGTACTGTACTTATCTTATTTGTTATATATTTAATCGATTATTACCAAAAAAATAAAATAAAATAAAAAAGCACCCATATAATATTTATATATATATATTATTATATATATATATATATATATATATAGAACACACACACACCTTTGTACTGGACAAAAAAATCTTGACCTCATGACGGGTCAAAGATTAAATCAGAGTTTACGAGTACGGTTTGATTAATGATAGCTCTCATTGCAATTTTAAAAAGAGTATTTTCTTAATAATATGGTTGATTATATTTATTCATCGGCTATCACATAATTGTTTTTTAGATAAATGACATTAATTCTCTTGATATATTATTAAATTACATAAACCATCAAAAATACTTGAAGGTTTGACAAAAACTCTCTCTATATTTAATTTTAAATAATATTATCGAATCCCACCTTTTTTTTTTAAATCCAAAATAAGGAACAAGACCATTTAAAAAATAGTAATTTTATTATTTAATTTTGGTCAATTTTGTTATGAGTTTCGTTTTAAATTTCTTTTCTATTTTTTATATAAATTTATTTAACTATGTTTTTTTAATTGTCATCAAGGACATTTTTTTTTGTATAAAATTAGATTTATATCATATCTTCAAACTTTTAAATGCTCTAATTAATTTCAAGATATCTACAAAGCTATTATCATAATTTTCCATTTATTTTCTTTTGGAATCATTCCATTTAAAGCCATAATCCTCCCATTAAATAGAAATAAAAAGAAATTTGTTTTTTGGTATAGTCCATCATATAAATTGTGACGTCTTTTTTTAACTTTTAAGTATTGTTTAGTTATTGTCCCGAGATATAAAAAACAAATGCAATAAAGATAAAAAAAAATAATATTTTTATTTATCTTTTATATTTTAAAATGAAAGATTTAAAATATGATAAATTTATTTTATATTTTTATATTTTTTTTCCATCCAAATAAATTTATATCCCTTTTTTTAAGAGAAATTTACCAAAACACAACCTTCAGCACTCTTCTATTTAGGCCTTTCCTTCCTTAAGCAGCTGGGACCCAAGCCTTTTTTACATTTTAGTCCAAGAATTGATGAAATGAAATTTCCAATTACAGCTCTCCTGAACGGACAGTTTGGTCAAACCAAATTACAACGGTTCTTTAAGAAAAAGTAGCCGTTGCAAACAAAACCCTAGGGCCTAGTCTCTATTCGTTCTTCATCTTTGAAAAGCCGCATTCTAAAAACTATATAAACCTATCAACTTCCTCCGAAAAATCCCAATCAAATCAAATCAAATACTCTGTAAAGATCAAGAACACATCGCCTAGACCCACTCTTCCTCCTTCTCTTTCTCTGCCTTTCTCTCTCTTTTTTTCCTTCTTTCTTATTAATTGCGTTTCTTAATTTCATCTCTAACATTTCTGTTTTGCAGAAGGCACAATCTTGTAGGGTTTCTTTAGTTTTGGTTTTTTTTTTCTATCTGTATATTATTTGTTTTTGGCTGTTGTTCGTTATGGATGCAGGATCTATGAACACTTCTTCAAGCTTGAAAGCACAATCTCGTTTCCCTCTTCAACAGCAGTTTCTTCCAAGAACGAACTCTAAAGAAAACGTAAGATTTTGATTTGGTTTTCTTGATGATATCTGATAATGATGTAATAACGAATTGTGTTCTTATCAGTTGTTATTGTAACATGATTCTTGCAACAGTTGGATAGATTTATACCAAACAGGTCAGCCATGGATATGGATTATGCCCGTTTCATGCTAACAGAAGGGAGAAAAGGAAAAGAGAACCCAACAGTGAACTCGCCGTCAAGAGAGGCTTACAGGAAGCAACTTGCTGATTCCTTGAACATGAACCGAACTCGAATTCTAGCTTTCAAGAACAAGCCTCCTGCACCTGTCGAGTTGATGCCTCAGGACCACTCTCATCACCACCACCAGCCCAAAACCGCCAAGCCTCGCCGACATATTCCTCAGACTTCTGAGAGGACATTGGATGCACCGGATCTTGTGGATGATTTCTACCTCAACTTATTGGATTGGGGCAGCAGCAATGTTTTAGCCATAGCTCTTGGAAGCACTGTTTATTTGTGGGATGCTTCAGACGGTTCTACCTCAGAATTGGTCACCGTTGATGATGAAGATGGACCCGTTACTAGTGTCAATTGGGCTCCTGATGGACGCCATATTGCCATAGGCTTGAACAATTCTCATGTACAGTTATGGGATTCTGCTTCCAATAGACAGGTAATATAGCTCATATCTCTTTTGATGTTGTCCTTCTTTGGTAAAGTTTCTCTTGTTACTGTTTGCTTATAGTATTTGTTTTGGTGATTTCCCTACAGCTAAGAACATTGAAAGGAGGCCACAGATCGCGAGTTGGGTCAATGGCATGGAACAATCACATCCTGACAACAGGGGGAATGGATGGTCAAATCATTAACAATGACGTGAGAATTAGATCACACATTGTTGAGACTTACAGAGGGCATACACAGGAGGTTTGTGGGCTTAAATGGTCCGCTTCAGGTCAACAATTAGCAAGTGGAGGCAATGATAATCTAATTCATATATGGGATAGATCTACAGCATTATCAAACTCAGCAACACAGTGGCTTCACAGGCTTGAGGACCATACTTCAGCAGTGAAAGCCCTGGCATGGTGTCCTTTCCAAGGGAATTTGCTAGCCTCTGGAGGAGGTGGAGGAGATAAGAGTATTAAGTTTTGGAATACACATACAGGTGCCTGCTTGAACTCGATTGATACCGGATCTCAGGTTTGTTCTCTTTTGTGGAACAAGAATGAAAGGGAACTACTTAGCTCTCATGGGTTTACTCAGAATCAACTCACTGTTTGGAAATATCCATCAATGGTGAAAATGGCAGAGCTCACTGGCCATACTTCTAGAGTCCTTTACATGGCTCAGGTAATAATTTGAGAACCGAAATTGATTCTCTTAATAATTTTTATTTCAAGCTTTAATTTGTTAACTTTTTGCCATTTTCCTACAGAGTCCGGATGGTTGCACAGTGGCAACAGCAGCAGGGGATGAAACACTCAGATTCTGGAATGTTTTTGGGGTTCCTGAAATTGCTGCTAAGGCCGCTCCTAAAGCAAATCCAGAGCCATTTTCTCACTTGAATCGCATTCGCTGATTCTGAAATCAAAACAGAAAACCAAGCTCCTGTGTGCATATGTTTGACCAGACCGACCACTTCCAGGGTAGATACATTTTCAATCCAGCTAGTTTCTGAAATTTGTCTGATCTTAGTATATGAATTAGTAATGAAGCTACAGATATCTCAAAACTCCTGCCTTCTGTTGAGGTTACAGGGAAAACAACAACTTGTTGTCAGGAGGGATAGCGCAATCATTTGGCTCCACATTTCATCATCCGACACCCTTCTCTCCAATTAATGTACAAATAAAAGAATGGTTTCGTCGAAGGGGGTTCGGTTAGCAAATACCACTCAATATACCACGTAAAATTTCTGTCTTTTATTTCTCTTTGATGCTTTTTTATTTATTTGTGAAATTGAATTGAACATTAATGAGTTAAATCAGATTTCTAAAGAAAATTATCAGGTTAAAAAAACAAAGAAAGAATCCAAGGAAAAGATTATATAATCAATAGGAAATCGTTTAGCCACATATATTAGAAATCGTTTAGCCACATATATTTGCATATTTATAAAATAATTAATATATTTGCATATTTGTAAAATAATTAATATAAATATAAAAAAAGAGTAAACATACAAATATATCAAACAAAAAATAAATACAAATATAAAACAATAAATAAAGTATTTACTTTTCAAATTAAGACAAGGCATGAAAATAGATAATTTACAATATGTGACAAACTCTAGCATACATATATTAGTTTCCAAAAGAATTGGTCTTGTGAGGCTAATATTTCCCTATTTGTTCTTGCTTTTTGTTGGATATGTATACATTTCTCTATCACATAAAACTTCTGTTTTTTTTTTATGCCTTTTATTTTATTTTTTTGTGACACTAAACATGTTCATTTGTTAAATCAGATTTTTAAAGAAGATAATTACTTAAAAAAAAACAAAGAAAGAATCCAAGAGAGATTATAATCAATAGGATGAAAAAAATGTTGGAAATCGTTTAGCCACGTATATTTGTATATTTGTAGAATAATTAATATAAAACAAAATCTCTATTTTGTTACGTATTAAACAAAAAATAAGTAGAAATATAAAACAATAAAATTCACTTTTCAAATCAAAACAAGGCATGAAAATAGATAATTTACAAATACGTAACAAAACTCTAGCATACATATATCAGTTTCCAAAAGAATTGGTCTTGTGAGGCTTATATTTCTCTATTTGTTCTTGCTTTCTATTGGATGTGTATACAATACCACGCAAAATCTCTATTTTCTTTCTCCCCTTAATGCTTTATTTATTTATTTGTGACACTGGATTGAACATGAACGTGAGTTAAATCAGATTCCTAGAGAAGATTAATAGGTAAAGAAAACAAAGAACGAATCCAAGAGAAAGATCAATATGATGAAAACAAATATTGGAAATTGTTTAGCCACATATATTTGCATATTTGTAGAATAATTAATATAACATAAGAAAAGAGTAAACATACAAATATATTAAACAATAAATAAAGTATTCACTTTTCAAATCAAAACAAGGCATGAAATTAGATAATTTACAAATATGTGACAAAACTCTAGCATACATATATATATATATATATATATATATATATATAATATATATCAGTTTCCAAAAGAATTGGTCTTGTGAGGCTAATATTTCTCTATTTATTCTTGCTTTTTGTTGGATGTGTATACAATACCACGAAAAATTTCTGTATTCTTTCTTCCTTTAATGTTTTATTTATTTATTTGTGACATTGGATTGAACATGAACATGAGTTAAATCAGATTTCTAGAGAAGATTATTACGTAAAGAAAACAAAGAAAGAATCTAAGAGAAAGATTATAATCAATATGATAAAAAAAATATTGGAAATAGTTTAGCCTAGTATATTTGCATATTTGTAGAATAATTAATATAAACATAAGAAAAGAGTAAGTATACAAATATGTTAAACAAAAAAATAAGTAGAAATATAAAACAATAAATAAAGTATTCACTTTTCAAATCAAAACAAGGCATGAAAATAGATAATTTACAAATATGTGACAAAACTCAAGCATATATATATATTTTTTTATATATATATATATAAGTTTCCAAAAGAATTGATCTTGTGAGGCTCATATTTCTCTATTTGTTCTTGCTTTCTGTTGGATGTGTATACAATACCACACGTATAATTTCTATCTTCTTTCTCCCTTTGATGTTTTATTTATTTATTTGTGACACTTGATTGAACATGAACATGAGTTAAATAAGATTCCTAGAGAAGATTATTAGGTAAAAAAAAAACATAGAAAGAATCCAAGAGAAAGATTGTAATCAATAGGATGAAAAAAAATATTGGAAATCGTTTGGCCACATATATTTCATATTTGTAGAATAATTAATATAAACATAAAAAAGAGTAACATATAAATATATTAAACAAAAAATAAGTACAAATATATAACAATAAATAAAGTATTCACTTTTCAATTCAAAACAATGAATAAAAATAGATAATTTACAAATATGTGACAAAACTCTAGCATACATATATCAGTTTCCAAAAAAATTGGTCTTTTAAGGCTAATATTTCTCTATTTGTTCTTGTTTTCTGTTGGATGTGTATACAATACCACATAAAATTTATGTCTTCTTTCTCCCTTTAATGCTTTATTTATTTATTTATTTATTTCTGACACTAGATTGAACATGAATATGTGTTAAATCAGATTCCCAGAGAAGATTATGAGGTAAAAAAAAAAAACAAAGAAAGAATCCAAGAAAAAGATTATAATCAATAGAATGAAAAAAATGTTGGAAATTGTTTAGCCATATATATATTTGTAGAATAATTAATATAAACATAAGAAAAGAGTAAACATACAAATATATTAAATAAAAAATAAGCAGAAATATAAAAAAATAAATAAAGTATTCACTTTTCAAATCAAAACAAGACATGAAAATAGATAATTTACAAATATGTGATAAAACTCTAGCATATGTATATCAGTTTCCAAAAAAATGTTGGAAATTGTTTAGCCATATATATATATATGTAGAATAATTAATATAAACATAAGAAAAGAGTAAACATACAAATATATTAAACAAAAAATAAGCAGAAATATAAAAAAATAAATAAAGTATTCACTTTTCAAATCAAAACAAGACATGAAAATAGATAATTTACAAATATGTGATAAAACTCTAGCATAAATATATCAGTTTCCAAAAAAATATTGGAAATTGTTTAGACATATATATATTTGTAGAATAATTAATATAAACATAAGAAAAGAGTAAACATACAAATATACTAAACAAAAAATAAGCAGAAATATAAAAAAATAAATAAAGTATTCACTTTTCAAATCAAAACAAGACATGAAAATAGATAATTTACAAATATGTGATAAAACTCTAGCATACATATATTAGTTTCCAAAAAAATTGATCTTGTGAGGCTAATATTCCTCTATCAGTCCTTGCTTTTTGTTGGAGATTGAGTTCAAAACTGAAATTCCTTGCTAATATTTTAGGATAACTAATTTGGTCGTTAACGTTGTGACATTATCTTTTAGTTCTAAAATAGCAACGTAGAAGAGAAGATTATTGGGAAAAATATGAAAAACTGGACACCAATATAGCCAAATCACAATTCATAATTGCCAAGTCCTAATCTCTTTCCCTCTTTATGCAATCAATCATACAAATCAACACCAAGATTTTTACATGGAAAACCCGATGCGGGAAAAATCACGAGATCATAGTCCACGCAAAAAACTTCTATTATCAACAAATAATAGGTTCACAAGTGTTCTTTCTTAGATATAAGTAAGGGCTACAATATTCATATCAACAAGAATAATCTATTCTTGGAATACAACAAGATTAAAGAGAGAAGTGTTTGAAAAAAATTCACAACACTGACAACCTCATTTTCCAATGAAAAAAACTAGCTTCTACACCACCAGTCTTCAATCCAACCACCTAGAATGAAGAGTAACGTGTCTAGAAGCTGTTGTCAAAATCTCAGTCTGATCCAATGGTTAACGAGTTGGAAATCAAAAAATGAAGACAAACTATTCATCTGTCTCTTCTTCCTTTCTTTCTCATGTGTTTTCTCTTCTCTCAAATTAAAATTTGCTGCTACAATGGCAAATCTCTTTTTATTCAAAGAGACATCCTCCCTCTCTTAATTAATTTTGTGGCGGTCCCATTATCACATGGTGCCAGACCACACACCAAAATTAATTAAGAGAGGGGAAGATTGTCTCTTTGAATAAAAACCACTGTAACAACATATTTGAATTTGAGAAAAGAGAAAAGAGAGAACACGAGAGAAAGAAAGGAAGAAGAGGCAACCAAACAGTCTGTTTTTATTCTTTGATTTTCAACTAGTCAATCGTTGGATCAGGCTGAGATTTTGATAGTAGCTTCTAGACACATTACTTTTCATTCTGAACGGTCGGATCAAATATTGGTGATGCAAAAGTTTGTTTTTGTGTTAGAAAATGTGACTGTCAGTGTTGTTGCTTTTGTCAAACACTTCTCTCTTTAATCTTGTTGTATTATTAGAGTAGATTGTTTTTGATGATATATATATTTGTAGCCCTTAGTTATTTGTTGATAGTGGAAGTTTTTTAGGTAGACTATGGTCCCGTGGTTTTTCCCGCATCGGGTTTTCCACGTAAAAATTTTGGTGTTGATTTGTAGGATTGATTACATTATTTTATTGATTGGGTGATCCTAATTTTGATTACACAAAGAGAGAAGAAGGTAAAGGATTGGGACTTGATAATTGTGAATTGTGATTTGGCTAGATCGGTGTCTGATTGTTCATATTTTTCCCAACAAGGTGGTATCAAAGCACTGGTTGTGTAGATTGAATTTTTTATGCAGTTAAAAGGGAAAAAGAAGATTTGGGCATGATAAAGCTCACTCCCTCCAATTATTTTTTATGGAAAACAATGATGGAGGATCACTTATATTGTGCAATGATTTGGCTTTGCTGCTTAAGTGTAAAGGAAAAACTTGATGAAAATTGATGAGACAAAATGGAATGAGTTTAATAGAAAGACGACTGCTAATGTTAGAAAATAAGTATCTTCTAAGTCCATTAATCATATTTTTCAAGAATATGACTATTATACAATTTGAAAGATGTTGGAAGAAACCTTTGCTATAAAGAGTTCACAAAATAAGGTTTTTGTAATTAGAGACCTTGTGAATTTGAAGTACAAAGATGATGAAGATGCTTCAGTGCATATAAATGAATTCCAAGGGTTCCAAAATCAGCTGTCATCTTGAGTTAGCTGATGAGATGTAAGCACTGATCTTATCAAGTTTATTGGTGGATATTTGAGAGACTTTGGTGATGTCACTTAGCAATTCTACTCCGAATAGAAAGATCATTTTAAAGAAAGTGAAGGATAATATTCTCAATGAAGAGAGGAGGAAAGAGATAAACACTTATTATAAGTCTCATGCATTTGTTACAGAAAGTCGAGGGAGAAGTGAAAGTAGGTTTTCTCACAGTAAGCAAGAAAGAGAATCTAGTAATAGAGAATCCGGTAATAGAAAAGGCAAATGAAAGAGGGAGATTTTAGTCAAGGAAGGGAATTAAGTGTTATTATTGTGACAAGCCTAGGCATATTCAAAAAGACTGTAGAAAGTTTAAAAGAGATAAAAAGGGCAAAGACGAAGATAAAAATTGAGAGAATCGTACAAACTGCAGTTGTATTCGGTGGTGATGTTGCCATTGTTTCTGATGATGGTTGTGTTAATCTTGTATGTCAGGATAGCAATTGGGTTGCAGATTCAACAACTTTTTACCATGTTACACCCCAATGTGATTTTTTCATATTTTACACTGCTGGTGACTTTGGTTAAGTTAGGATGAGAAATCAAGGGATGGCTAGTGTTATGGGCATTGGAGGCATCTGGTTAAAAACCAATACTGTGTGCAAGTTGCTATTCAAAGATGTTAGGTATGTGCCCAATATGTGCCTCCCTTGTTGGTACTCTTGATGAAGAAGGCTATCATAATGGTAAATGAAAGCTATCCAAAATTCTTTAATTATTGCTAAAAGAAAGAAGATGAGTCTCTACATGTCACAAGGTGATTAAAGGGGAGGTGAATGCAATTGATTGCTTTACTGATTTATTGCATTTATATTTGAGTGAGAAAGGCATTGGCATCTTTGCCAAGAAAAATTACCTTCCATTAAAAGATAAGAACTTGAGCATATGTACTCATTATTTAGTTGATAAACAATATAGAGTTACATTTCAAAGATAACCTTCACATAGAATATCACAAGTTCTTGATTTAGTTTATATTGATGTAACTCTATATTGTTTATCAACTAAATAATGAGTACATGTGCTCAAGTTCATATCTTTTAATGGAAGGTAATTTTTCTTGGCAAAGATGCCAATGCCTTTCTCACTCAAATATAAATGCAATAAATCAGTAAAGCAATCTTCAATTGCATTCACCTCCCTTTTAATCACCTTGTGACATGTAGAGACTCATCTTCTTTCTTTTAGCAATAATTAAAGAATTTTGGATAGCTTTCATTTACCATTATGATAGCCTTCTTCATCAAGAGTACCTGTAGAGATCAAGTGTAGGCACATATTGGGCACATACCTAACATCTTTGAATAGCAACTTGCACACAGTATTGGTTTCTAACCAGATGCCTCCAATGCCCATAACACCATCCCTTGATTTTCTCATCTCATCCTAACTTAACCAAAGTCACCAACAGTGTAAAATATGAAAAAATCACATTGGGGTGTAACATGGTAAAAAGTTGTTGAATCTGCAACCCAAGTGCTATCCTGACATACAAGATTAACACAACCATCATCACAAACAATGGCAACATCACCACCGAATACAACTGCAGTTTGTACGATTCTCTCAATTTTTATCTTCGTCTTTGCCCTTTTTATCTCTTTTATACTTTCTACAGTCTTTTTGAATATGCCTAGGCTTGTCACAATAATAACACTTAATTCCCTTCCTTGACTGAAATCTCCCTCTTTCATTTGCCTTTTCTATTACCGGATTCTCTATTACTAGATTCTCTATCTTGCTTACCGTGAGAAAACCTACTTTCATTTCTCCCTCGACTTTCTGTAACAAATGCATGAGACTTATAATAAGTGTTTATCTCTTTCCTCCTCTATTCATTGAGAATATTATCCTTCACTTTCTTTAAAATGATCTTTCTATTCGGAGTAGAATTGCTAAGTGACATCACCAAAGTCTCTCAATTATCCACCAATAAACTTGATAAGATCAGTGCTTAGATCTAATCAGCTAACTCAAGATTCATCAATGATAGCTGATTTTGGAACCCTTGGAATTCATTTATATGTACTGAAGCATCTTCATCATCTTCGTACTTCAAATTCACAAGGTCTCTAATTACAAAAACCTTGTTTTGTACACTCTTCTTAGCAAAGGTTTCTTCCAACATCTTTTAAATTGTATAACAGTCATATTCTTAGAAACCTAACTATTTGTCCATGCATGTTCTTGGCTATGTTTATTGGCTAAAGTTGCTTGCTTATAATAAGTATAAAACTGATTTTCAATCCAAATCTTTATCTTCCTTGGAGACAATAATATAAATATATATCTTGATTCAGCCATGGGGAAAACTTATGTCTCACATCATGTCATTTTTTATGAATCTTTGTTTCCATGCCAACAGGAGTCCTCTCCCTAAGTTCCTCATAAACTAGAAATTTCTTCCTTGCCATCCTTTTTTTGTCACTAGACTGCTATCATGCCATAAAATCAGCCGACCTTGAATGCTCAGTCTACCTTGTTATGCTTAGGTGACACTTCAGTGTACACAACCAATTCCACTCCATCTTCAACTACTCTGCTGCAATTTCTCAACCATCTGCGCTCCTCTACATTCCCTTGCTCTTCAGGATGTCTTTCCAGATGAGCCCCCCATATATTGGTATCGCTCGCTATCAATTACCTTGGTGTTTACTGACTAAGCATGTCTCTTCTAAACATCACTAATGGCGTGCAACCATGGACATTGAATTTAATGTTCTTGTAAAAAATGGTACATGGGATCTTGTACCTCCTAAGCCTAGTTATAATCTAGTTGGCAACAAACGGGTGTTTCACATAAAGAGACACATGCAGATGGTCGTGTTGAGCGTTTTAAAGCATGACTGGTGGCTAAGGGATATCATCAGCAACATGGTACACATAAACCTTTAGTCCCATGCATGGTGTTAAGATAAGAACTATGCATTTATTACTATCTTTAGCCATAACATGCCAATGGGGTATTAGGCAGATTGACATCCAAAATGCCTTTCTACATGGTCTCCTCCTACAAGAGGAAGCTTACATGCAACATTCCTAAGGATACATTTATCCTTGACTTTCCCAATCATATCTGCCGATTGAAGAAGAGCTTATATGGCCCTGAAATAGGCTCCTAGAGCCTGATTTTCTAGGCTGATAGACATTTTACAGCAGATGGGCTTGTTGGTTCAAAGGCAGATTTCTTCTTATTCACCCTTTACAGTACTGTTATTTTCCCTAATTTCATCCTCATATATGTCGATGATATAATCATCTCCGGGACTAACTATATTGAAATTGACAAGTTTATTCAGCAACTTGGTGGGACTAACTCCATTGAAATTGATAAGTCTATTCAACAACTTGGTGCTGTCTTTCTAGTTAAGGATTTAGGAACTCTATCCTATTTTCTTGGTGTAGAAGCCTTGTTTGATGGACATGGTATGTTTTTGACGCAAAGAAAATATGTAGCTGACCTGTTACAATGGTTTCACATGCATGAAGCCAAGCCTTGTTCAACTCCTATGAGTACCCCTTGTATTCTATCTAAGTTTGACAGCTCTGACTTTTTAGATCCTCATCTCCACCGCAGCACTATTGGTGCATTACATTACTTGGGATTCACTCGTCCAGATATTGCTTTCGCGGTCCACCGTGTTAGCAAATTCATGCATCAACCCAAGGACAATCATTGGCAAGCTGTCAAATGCATCCTTTGATACTTAAAATCCACAGTGAGCTATGCCATTCATTTTAGAAGTACATCAGTTCAGGGGTTCAGTAATGCTGATTGGGCTGGTGACAGAGATGATAAACGTAGTGTTGGGGGCTATTGCATTTTTCATGGAACCAATCTAACCAGTTGGAGCTGCAAACAGCAACAAACTGTTGCTTATAGCAGTACTGAATCAAAGTATAAACCCTCTCCAATACAGCGGCTGAAATACGTTGGCTCCAATCCATTCTCCACGATCTGCAGCTTCCCTTAGTAACCAGTCCAAAACTATGGTGTGATAATATTGAAGCTACTTACTTGTTGTTTAATCCAATTTTCCAAGCCAGGACTAAACATAGTGAAATTGATTCTCACTATGTTAGGGATCAAGTTTTAGAAAAAAAACTTCAGGTCTCCTTTCTATCTACCAGGGATTAGTTTGCAGATTTATTGCAGGACAACCTTCATGTTCAAGACCTACCTATTCGGTTGAGGGGGCGTGTTGGAGATTGAATTCAAAAATGAAATTCCTTGCTGATATTTCGGGATAACTAATTTGGTTGTTAACATTGTGATGTTATCCTTTAGTTTTAAAATAGCTAACGTAGAGGAGAAGGTTAAAGACAATCTATCTGTAAAACCATATACACTGTGTGTTCTTTTAAGATTGCAGATTAATATAGAACTCTTTCTCTTGTGAAACTCTTTTCCTTGTGCTTTCCTACACTTTCAAAGATGCTATTTTTGTCGCGGTTCATTTACAAATTGAAAAGCTTGAAATGATTATGCATGGATCACTTGTGATGAGATCCCAGTGGAGCTTAGTGAATTAACAAGCTAAGGTTCTTATCCAGCCATGGCTTTATATGGTCAAGTTGACATAAAGAATGTCTTAAGCTTTGATCATATAAATATATTAGACTTGCATATAAGGCTGGAGAAACAATCGTGGACTTTACCGGCGATTAAGAGATGGGTTTTCTCTCTATTAGGAGTAACAATAAGCATGCCTTATGGACTGTGGTTAGTGTTGATCCTTTCAGTACATTATGATATGGTCGGTATGCATGGTTCTGCTAGATTCTTTGGTGTCGGGCAAAAATGACAAGTTTCTCGGAAAAATTGATGGTTAGGGATAAACCTTAAGATTCTTAGTTATCTTGAGCAATCCATGTTGACCATCCTATCCTAAAATAGCAGTAGTACCTAAATTTAAGGCATGAATTTGCATGCCTGTTTTTTTCGAGGTATGAATTTAAGGTACCCTCTCCTTTGTCATTGGTGATACTGGTAGAAAATGCTGCATAGCTTCTATGTAAGTTCTTATTCCTCTCTCCCTCTTTCGGACTCTCTAAATTAGTAATGCTTTAAAGAATAGGTAGGGAAATATAGTTATGGTTTTCTTATTATATCTAAAAACCATTTGTTTTGGATTTGAAATTCTTGTATGATTTGCTTCAGAGTTTTTTTTCTCCCTCTCCATGTGGTTTGTCATAGCAATGGGGGCATTTTCTGAGAAATTTTGCGCCAGAACATGAAAGAGCAGCCTCTAATTTTTATGAATTCACATTTGGCTGTTTCCTTCTCCCACCTTAATGTGTCCTTGATTTCATTTCAATTTTTTGTGTACGTAAATGGACGTTCAAACAAGTTTTCTAGGAAATTTTGGCTCTGAAACAGATTGGCATTAAGAGTTCTTGTATTTTATATGTGATATATGATTATTTTTCCTTTCCTTCTGATACGATGCCCTGCCTTTATGTTATGAATCTAAGTGGGTTGATGAGGTTATTTGTTCTTGATCCTGATAGCACATTGTTTCGGATTTTCTCCTCTGCACTTTTCCTTTGGCATCAGTCTTTATGTTTGGAGTCTTGTATGATACATTTTATGCACTGATAAAATTGCTTGACGATGTCCATCTGCTCTCCTAACATCAAGTTTTGAGCCTCCAGGAAGGTGTTTCGACAGATAGATTTTATTTTTTCACCTGTTATAACTATTACATCTTGTATTCTGTTCAAGGACAACATTTCTTATGCAACTAATCTTTCAGAATCTATAATATCAGAACTTCAAAATCTTAAAATCTAGTATGCAGGAATTGTGGAGTCCTTGTTTCTGCAACATCTTCTCAGTTAATGTACATTATTTTTTCTTCATGAGATTGGCCCGCGAATCGTTACTATGATAGATAAGTATCTTTATGATTTTTTTTCGTTTCTTTTCTCATTTATCTGGTAAAGTTTCTGTAATTCTTTGCTGTAAATGAAATTTGTGTAAGGCTGCTTTCTCGGTCAGAATATGATTAATTTCGTGTTTCATTGCTAGTTGCTACTGTCGAACATGATTGTTCTGATTATTTTTTTTTGAATATCCTATGGTTGCATCAACTGCAGATTGATATGATAATGCCGAAATGCTATGAGTACAGTAGATAAGACAAAGCTGAATTGCTAAGAGCCAGTAGATATCCTCATTGATTTGCTGTTCTTGCATAATTAATCATCTTCTGATCATGCCCTCGCCTCGGTTTTCTATTTCGTGTTACAGCATTAAAATCGGAATCGGTGTAATCATACACCCAATAGAAGTTCACTCGGCGTTCACTCGGTGTATGCAACAATGGAAACACTTCGTGGACCTCAGCTTACAATGAACGATGGTGCTACACTGGTGACAGAGGTGGTATCGGATGATGATTCGCATCTTTGCCTCTATATATTATTGCAGGACATGATTAAAATTGGTGACATGATTGTTGGGTTTGACATCGAGTGGGGATTCAAAGGGACTTCTGCTAGCAGATCAGGAAGCACTTCTGGCAGAAACACCGAGAATCATTCTCAGTCTGACAAGTCAGAGCACCTTCCTAGGAGAGTAGAACATCACATTGCTGTGTTGACTTTCTGCACCAAACTTGGCTGCGTCCTGATAAGGCTCTCTCCTAATCATATCTCGCCATCTCTAAAACGCTTTCTCTCGATTAAGGACATTATGTTTGTAGGAGTTCATATCAAGGAAGATCTTCAAAGGCTAAGATGTGTTGACGGTCTGGTGGTTCGGAATGCGGTGGAGTTGAGTGAACTGGCTGCTAAAATATATGACCAACCTCGATTCGCTGCTTATAGTGCAAGGGAATTGGCTTACAGAATAGCTTCACTAAAAGCTGACTCAAAACCTCTCAATGTTTTATGGTCAAATTGGTTTGATCATACGCTTTGCCCTGAACAGATTGAGTCTGCAACCATTGATGCTTATGCAACGTACAAGATTGGCAAAAAGCTTATGGAAAGCGGCAGTAGCAGTGTCAAGAGGCTGTTCTCATAATCTCTACACTTATGTCCAATTTCAGCCTTGAGGAATTGTCGTGTCTGTCTATTCAATAATGCATGTCAGAGTGAAAAATGATTGTGTTCTGTTGTTGTCGTTGTCGTCCTCTGAGTTCATTGTTAGCCGATGGTGTTCCTGGTATTTCAGAGCCTTGCATTTCTTTCGTATTTCACCATTTTGACTCTCTATCATTATTATTATTACTATTATTATTATTATTATAAATTAACTTTAAATTATACAATACAAATATAATATCAAATAACAAAAAATAATCTTAAAATTTAAAATATTTATAAATAATTAAGAATTAAGAGAATTTTAAATTAAAAATAATTATCCATAACCTCACATTCGGCTACTCCTATAAAGTTATCAAGTTATCTGTTTAGCATCTTAGTTGTTTATAAATACAAAAGATATCTCTCTCTAAGAGATGCTTTTTAAAAGGAAAAAAACACACTATATAATTTTAGTAAGACAATACATCTTTGAAAGCTTATTATATATGGGTGTGAACACACATCATCATTAGCGTTGTTTATGAATATGTTAAACATGAGTAACTATTCAAATCCTTCATCATTAGCGTTGTTTAACATGAGTAACTATTCAAATCCTTCATCATTAGCGTTGTTTGTGGGTACATTAAACATGAGTAACTATTCAAATCCCTCGCCTTGGAGGCTATGATGGGCCCATCAATCTCACTTCAGTCAATAGACAAGAACCTTAATCACTTATAAGCACAAAAGATATCTCTCTTCCCATGAGGGGCCTTTTAAAAAGACAAAATTATTATGTGGTTCTAGTGGAATAATATCTAGGGCCTATCACGTGTAGGTGTGGGCACATATCAACATTGACGCTGCTTATGAGAACATCAGCCATGTGCGACTACCTAAGCTCCTTGTCTAGAAGGCTATGATGATGTCATCAATCTCATAACAGTTAGAAGATGAGGATCTTGGTTGCTTATAAGTATAAAATACACTTTTTTTTTTTTAGAAATGACTTTTAAAAGGACAAAATACACAATGTGATTCTAGTTGAACAATACCTCTTAAGAAGCTTAATACATGTGAGTGTGAATACACATCATCAATTTTATTACCTTTACCATAGTTCTTTGTCCTATTTTTTCATTCTATACGGATATTTTCACTAATCTATCTATTTTCAGACACTCACTGTCATAATTTTTTCCCAATAACAGGAGATCAGGGATTTCTCAATTCATATTACGAAGACTTTCCGACTGCACGTGTTTTCCAACCTCATTTACCCCAGGAAGTATTGAAAACTAGGCCTCTACCTGATATGGAGCCACTCTCTACTTTATATAATGCAGATGTCGGTCTTCACACGCTTGCTAACAAGGTATTACTTGTGCACAAAATAAGATGGTTATTATTTATGCTGACAGGGAAGATTTACTGCTTCCATAACTGCTGATGCTATTTTTTTTTATGCTTCTGTTGTAATGACTGGAACAGAGTATCATATCTTCAACCTTTCCTCTCTCGTCAATTTCTGTAAATCTAACAAGTTCAACGCACAGGTTCAAATTAAATCTGCCTGGTCTAGCTGACTTTGAATGGGATTTTAAGTCTTCTGACTAGCTGTTAGAATGAACGTAAATTGAACTATAGTCTTTGTAGACCGGGCGTGTGGTTCACAAACTTCAACGAAACAAGTCCCATATTAGAAAGGAGATTCTTTGATATTTAAGTAAATGAAAAATAATGTATAACAAAAAAAAATAAAAACATATAAGGGTGTAATTGTGAATATTGCTTTGTATGGCATTGTATCGTGTTCTGTTTTGTTGTTATTTATAACATGAGGTATTTATATACATTGATGATATGAAATTGTCTCATGAAAAGTGAATATGTAGATATATGGTGTGAGAGTAATCATGAAAAATAATTATTTTTACTGTGCAGATATTTGCTTTCCGCCATCAATTGGAGAATTGTTGTTGAATTAGGGATTGAATTGAGAAAAGCAGAAAAAATTGATTGGCGTGTAGTAGGAGTGTTTATTTTTCAGTTCGGTTCGGTTTTTATAAAAAAATAACAAAACCGAATTTTTTTTAAAAAAACCGCAACCGAACTGAAATCGGTTCAAACCGACCGGTTTCGGTTCGGTTCGGTTTTTTAGAACAAAAATTGGTTTAAACCGGTTTGGCTCGGCTTTTTTTGGTTTTGGCTCGGTTTTTTCGGTTCGGCTTGGTTTTGACACGGTTTGGCTCGGTTTTTTTTTTCTGGTTTTTTTGGTTCGGGTTTGGTTCGGTTTTTTCGGTTCTAGACTTAAAAAAAACCAAAACCAAACCGAACCGATCAGTTTTTTCAAAATTTTAATCGGTTTTTTTTCATGGTTCGGTTTTTTCGGTTATTTTTTTTGGTTTTTTCGGTTTAATCGGTTTTTCAATTTTTTTGAACACCCTTAGCGTGTAGCATATGAACCAGGCTTGCCCACTTGTGACAGCACATAAGAAGTCATCTAACCTCCGATGGCAACCTTAACGTGTATGTTTGGTATTGTGGTAGCTTTTGTGGTTGTGGTTTGAAAAAAATTGTTTTATGAAAAATACTTTTGGTTGAGGTTGATTTTGTATTTATATATGTTTGGTTAAAACTGTGGTTGAAATTGAGGTTGAACAAAAAGTAGTTTAATGTGTTTGGTTAAGAATGCTTTTCAAATTGAGGTTATAAAATAACTAAAAAAAGATATATATTAATATTGATGGTTTTTAATTTAAATATTCTAGATTTAACTATTGCTATTACATCTTGAAATAAATAATATTTTTTACTGTTCCATTAAACTATCTACAATTCTATCACGTATGAAATTCATTCGACAAGGACTATAATTTTCATGGTTTTTTGAGCGTGCAACAAAATTAGTTGAAATATCATCAGGAACAAAATTGGAATTACGATCAAATTCTACAAATGCTACGCCATCGTGCGATCTCCTTCTAATTTATGTAGTGTCATTGAATAATGTTAAACACTAGTTTTTTGAATAAAACACAATTAAAAATAAAAAAAAAATTGAATTTTTTTTACTAGGTCAGACCCAGTCCAATACATTTAGGTTCGGATCGGACCCGATCCGACCATGAACAATAGAGATGTTATCTACTATTCACGTGAACTGTGCAAGTGAATTAATTCACTTTGCAATGTTCTCTTTTGTAAAGTGAACAGTGCAGAGTGAATTACTATTCACTCTCACTTGCACAGTTCACGTGAATAGTTCACTTTGCACAGTTCGCTTTACAAAAGAGAACAGTGCTTCACGTGAATTGTGCCAGTGAATTATAATTCACTCATTGTTCGCTTTACAAAAGCAAACAGTGGAAAGTGAATTAATTCACTTACAAAGTTCACGTGAAGCAGTTTGGAGCTGCTTTTAATTTACTTGCGTTTTCAACGCAAAACTAATTGGGGCTCATAAACAGTAAATAACATTTTATATTTTATCAAACATGTATTTTATGTGATTTGTTTCAAAAGCAGAAGCAACCAAAAAAATAAACACCTTTAAAAGGCACAACCAATTGACTGGACAACACTGTGTGTCCTCCCTTCTCTGTTTTTTTTAATTATTAATGTAGGTGTTCGGGTTAGTTTGTGTGCAGCTCAATTAATCCTACGGACCTTTAAATTAACGACCATGTAAGTTTCTAGTGGCCCTGAGGGGACTCGAACTCATGATTATTGGGGAGCAAATCCAAAGCCTAATTAGTTGAGTTGCCCTTCAAGGTGCCCTTTTCTGTTGTTTTTTTCTTTGATGTAAGGCTGATATCATAAAGAATATGATGACGTGGTGAATTATCAATGCATTGTTAAATGATTTTTTTTTTTTTTTACATAAATCGCATGTGGATTGAGTATAAGTTTAAAATATCGTCAGGAACCATGCCATTATTCTTCATATGTGTACTGAATTATTAATGAAATTGAAAAGTATAATGAGCATTTGACGAGAAAAGGCAGCAAAAATCATAAAAATAAATAAGGTAAAATTGATAGAAAACCACATTTTAGGTACCTTCTCTCTTATTATAGGAAGAAATCTGCGAGTGCTTAAAGAGATTTACGAAGAGATGAAGTAATGAAATGTTTTTCCTGAAATACTTAGAGGATTACATACTGTTTTATTTATAGCAGGTTTTGGATGAGAACAACTCTGTTACAAGATGCTATTGTTATATGATGCCCTCTTTATTAAAAAAATGCACAAATTACTTGTACAGTAATAGGCATTTTAAAGGGAACCTTTTAAAAAAAAAAAAAAAGAAATCTGAATCTTTTGAACCACCAACACATGTACCAAACTTTTTGATTCTGTCCATCATAGAAATATGAATATGATATCAACTTTGCCACTACCACCCTCTTTTGTTTTGTTTTTGAGGAAAATACTTTTTTAAAAATAATTTTTTCTACTTTTTAATGTTTGATAACTTTCCGAGACTTAAAAAATTAGTTGAAGTGAATATTTTTCACTGGAAGAAAAATATAATCTTAAAAAAAAATATATATATTCTCCGAAAAACACTTTCCGAGACTTAAAAAATGGTCAAATGATTAAATACTTTTTTATTTTTATTTGTTTTATTTGAAGTAATTTGTGAAATTGTTTTTTTATTTATTTTATCCTCTTTTAACTTTTTCTTCTATCAGATTTAATCCTTATTCTATCAATAAATTTGAAAAAAAAATTAATAAGTTATTTTTCAACTTATTTTTTATGGCATAACCAAAGATTAAAAACTGTTTTTCAATTCATTTTTTTTTATAATATTGTCAAATATCAAATAATAATTTACTTTTTAAAAATTTATTTTTATGAAAACAATTAAAAAAAAAACTATTTTTAACAAACAAATGAGACCTAGATTACCATCTTAAAACAAGGCAGTTACAAGATGTTGATTGATATTGGAAGGTTTTCTAGCATTGAATTTTCTTATTTGATGATTGAGATCTTCTTCAATCTTAGTGAATTGTCATTGAACTAACCCACCATTGTCAATGATTTTATTAACCTTTACTCTCTAGTTCTTGATGAGTCATTAGCAATAGAGAAGTTCTAATTGATATAGACTTACTTTTTTCGATAGTAGATGTAGACTTACTCTGACTTTTTCTTTTTAGTTATTGCTTGTCATTTTCCAATAATCAAGACACATGGCGACTAACCCTAAAATATTTAATAATTAAAAAGTAAAAGCAGATTATAAAAGGTGGGACATTAGTGAATCATCATCCTTATCCTAAAAGGCTGTATGCTTCATGACAAGCTCTATTATTTTAGCTTTAAAGATGAAGAAAAGCTACAAACTTTGTGCCCCGAACATAGCTTTTTTCGTTGAAATTTATATAGTTCATGGAAGAGACATGGATACCTTCCATGTCAAGACACAGAGCCACCTATGAGAGAATCATTATTTGAGTTTAAGGTTGTGAAAAGATGGAAAACAATATTTTGTCTCAACACAAGCAAGTTGATAATACTATGGAAGCAAATTAAATCTTGAAATTAGCTCCCTCCTCTTTTTTTTTTTTTATTTTAAGTAATCAAGAATATTATAAATAAGGCAACCCCATTAAGAAGATGAGGCTGCCATAAAGAAGATTACAGGGGTAATTAAAACATAATGAGAGCGAGGAATTTATAGCCCCGGCTAATTAGCTCAGTTCATGATACATTCATGATTTTTATAAAGATCGGAGCCTGTATAGCTGAAATTTTTTACAGAGGACTTCAACCAAAAGGCCAACAGATGAAAAGTGAGGTCAAAAATCGCATCCCAGTCTGGAGGTTTGGAGTCAAAGATCATATGGTTGCGCGCTATCTAAATTGACCAGTATAATCATTTACAAAGAAGGGTAATTGCCTGATGCTGAAATTTTCCTTTTAACAGGCCGGACCATTTTTAAAGGTTATGATTTGAGTCTTTTAACAGACAACCTACACATCCAAACCAGCTAAAAGTCTACCCTATAAAAACCATGATATAGGACAGAGATGGAAAAAATGATGTATAGTCTCAATCTCCTTGCAGCAGTTTAATAATTAAAACCAACTAAAGAGTCTATCCCATTAGCTCCCTCCTCTTAGTTTAAGTCCACGAGGACATGGATTGGACAGTATCCGAGGCTGTTTTTTTTTTAGTATTATACAAACTTGGGAATATGCATTTCTGATACCTTCATTTACTTGATATTGTAACGTCTGTCTACAGTTCCTGGAAGTTGTCATATTCTAGAGTAGTTTTTTATACATTATCTTCTTTCCCATGTATGTGGAACCAATTCTGCCTCTCCTTCACTCTAAGTTTTGCATGCACAAGACATTGCTTCTCACTCATACTACTTTTTTTTTTTTTTTTGTTTTGGAATGGATCACATTGATTATTATTAAGATTGTGATTTTCATGATTTGTTTGTGTTAAAAAAACTATTTCAACTTAAAAGTTTAAGTTATTACGTGAAGTTTCAAGATATAATTTTTATTATTTTTTAACACATCCCTTTAAGTAAGAGCTTTTTGAGCTTGAAACTTGTAAAGGCTCATACGACGTTATGTTTAATTTTTATCAAATAAATATGGTGGTGAGATTCAAACTTATAACCGCTTGGTTATCAAGACTCTGATACCATGTTAAAAAACTATTTCAATCTAAAAACTTAAATTATTAGATGAAGTGTCAAAATATGATTTATATTATTTTTTAACTGGGAGTAAATCGACCTGTACAAGAGAAGATGAGACTAGATGAAACCAAACAAGGCCAGTGTCTCATAGCAGGCGTGGGATAAAAAATAGTATGTGGAGCACATAGAATCCATGTGCTCGCTCACCAAACACTAAGGTAAGTGAAATCTACCTCAACATGTACATTCTCAGAAGTTAAAGAACAAGGTATTTGACATATTGATCATGTGTGTTCCATAGCTTCACTTGAAACTTTGGCAGTTATTTTACTTATTCCTGTTTTTGCATTCAGTATAATTAAGACTATCTCCCTCAATAAACAGGCTCCACAGTTGTGTGAGGCATTTCACTAATGCTTTGACATTTCCAATGTAACTGTAATTCCTCCTTGGGGAGGCCAGGATGACAATCATGAAGGACAGCTAATGTTTGGCAATTTAAATTATGGAAGCACAATATGGTCCAAGCCAATAATGTCGAGCTACAATAATCAACCATGAGCTATAATTATTCCTTCCTGTGTTCGTTGATTGAAGCCTTGTTCCTTTGTGATGAACCCTAGCTAGCTAGCATTTTCATAACCTATTCACATAACTTATGTTTTAAGCTTTATATAAAGTCCAATAATTCTTTAAGGAGACAATTTTTAAGCTAGCAACGAAAGATAAACAGGTACAAACACACAAAGTAATAGAGGGCGGTTGAAGGACAAAAACCAAGCTGAGCCTGGGAGATGTCTACAATATTATTAAATAAAATAGCGTAAAACTAGATGGGATAGGAAACAAAAACAAAGATTAATGTTCTGAAATGATTAATGGTCATTCTTACAGTGTTTAAGCATACAAAATCACTGAAGAAGAGGAAGAGAAAATTTGTTTGGTCACCCAAAAGACACAACAACTTGAAGAAATGATACCTTGGAATCTCATCCGGAGTTAAGATGCCACATATGTTTTATTATTTTTGACTTTCTTCCATTTTCTTAGAAACCAAACATAGAAACAAAAGGAAAAAAAGAAAAAGAAAAAAAGGGGAAAGTAATTCAAAGCCAAGAATTAGACTTGCCTAGAAGCTTCATTGCCTCTTATCACCATCTTTCTTTTGAATCTTTAGGCCACGGATCTAAGGCTGTTTCCTTATGCCCAGAAAGTAATCCTTCATACAGTCTTCTCTCCCAAAGTGCCATGATGATCTCCTCCTTCGACTCGACCTACAATGGAAACCCTAATCGGAAAAGAAATGAAAAGAAAATCTGATCAAGAAAAAGAAGGAAGGAAGGAGGAAAAGAAGATGCCAACAATATTTTCATGTTCTTGGTTATTTATACACGCCATGAGTACTGAGGCTAAGAGGTTTCTTGGGTCTTGGGTTTAAGACGGATGACAGGAACTAAAATAGAAGAAAATAAATTAATGTAAGCCACGTCCAAGTGAGGGTCTACTTTGATATAATATATACAATCAAGGAAATATATCTCATTAATTTAATGAACCTATGGTGGGAATATAAGGTGAACCATCTAAATGTAAGGTCCATTAAGAAAATAAAAATAATTAGCCATCATTAATAAAGAAAGGAAAAATTAAAAGTGATTATTGATTTGTTTAGAAAACTTAATAATTGGATAAGTGGCTTGAATATAGCCACCATTAACTTGATTAAATTTTTTTTTTAATCAAGTTTGGTGAGCACTAACTAATGAAGTTTGATCAAGTGGCGCAGAAACCATTATTAATTATTGTTGTATAATTAATTATAGATTAATTTGGCTCATAAATACAATGAATTTGCTTAATTTCAACATGGAAGGACATATTAATTAATCAACATTAGTACAAAAGAAATGAAAAATTAGAAGTGATTATGGATTAGTTTAGAAATCTCAATAAATTAATTATTTTCTTTTTTATAAAGTTTGGTGACTATATTAATTAATTAAGTTTGACCAAGTGGTGCAGAGACACCATTATTATATGTAGCTGATAAATACAATGAATTTGTTTAATTTGAACATGAAAGGGCATATGTTTTGACGAAAACATGTTTTGATGGTGAAAATTATGCTTAAAGTTGCAACTACAAGATATATTATAGAGTAGTACGGTCATTCTCAAGCCTTCTGAATGGTCCAAGCTTTTGATCAAGGACTTTACCGAATTTCTTGATACATTCGGTCTTGGTTCATATTTGTAGATACGGAGAATACGTGAAATCTCAACCTAAAAGTTTAAGTGTTATGTAAAATTTTAGGATATAATTTATTTTAATTTCTAGCATATTTTTTCAAGTGAAAACTTTTCAGACTTAAACTTGTAGAGACTCATATTACCTTATACTTGATTTTTATCAAAACAATAGGGTGATGAAATTCAAATTCGTGACCACTTGGTTATCAAAGTTCTAATACCACGTTAAAGAATCAATTCAACTCAAAAATTTAAACTGTTAGGTGAGATTCCAAAAAATGATTTATATCATTATCTAACACAATCAACAATTAATTTGATTTTTAAAGAAATAATTCTCAATTTCAATAATTCTAAAATTTTATTTGTTATTTAAAATATTCTAGAAATTGTTTTGAGAGTCTGTGTATCTTCTTAGGAAAAGAAAATCTTTTTTTCTTTCTATCAAAATCAAAACCATTCTAGAAAATGCCATCGCAATGATGCTTAATAAAAGGTCAAAAGGAAAAAGAAAAAAGAAAAACTAGAGGAGTAAAAAAGAAAAAAAGAAAAAGGGGTTTAAAGCAACTTTTGAGATGACTTTGCATGAAAGTGAATATTACTTCACCTGAAGGGAAAAGTGATGTCAGATGATTCAGAAATCAAGATAAGTTCACATAATTGATTCTCAACTCAATCATTTACCTATTCAATTTTGTTGTGCTGGTTTTTATTTTTATTTTCTTTCTGATGGGGTTGCGGTAAGCGTTTTTATTTTTTATTTTTTTAAAGTAGAGTACTAGTTTCCCCGTTGGGTTGCATCAAAAATTTGTTTAACCTAAAAAAAAATATATATTTATGCTATAAATTTTTTTTTTCATTGTTATTAAACTTTATATAATGAGTCAACTTTAAAAATTTTTGATTTAACTTCTTGCCTAACATGAATATCAAATTAAATCATGTAAAAATTAATTTAATGAGACTCAATTGATTTAATGAGTCCAAAAATAACTCAGATGACCAATACATAGCATGGTTTGACGTTCCATATAAAAAGAGAATCTTTTGTTACAATAGAAGCAGTTAAGACCGGCTTCATGAAAGCAAGCAAGTTTAGCGAAAATAGAGATAAAAAACTATTTGGCGTTATTATTAAACCCGACTCAACAGGTAAACTTTGAAACCTTTTGACCCATTAACCCATTTGAGAGTTGACTCTAGCTGATCTAGTTAACTTGATGCATCAAAAAACAACTTAGATAACTGGTAAAAATATGGTTTGATTTCAAAAAAATTTCTAGATGACATCTTTTTTCTATGAATATCGAGAAAATAACATATTTGATCAACTTAGCCTTTGTGAGTTAACTCATAAAACTTGCGACCTAGATCACGGGCTTCGCTGGTCTTAAAAATTTGATCTTTTTAAACTATTCTTTATTTAATGATATAATAGCATAAATAGATGTTTGCAAAAATTGAACACTAACCATATACTGAGATATTTGTTTAATACTATAATAACTTCATAGAAAACAAATCAAAATAAATTATAACAATTAATTCAAAATTAATAAAATAGTGAAGGATGACATTGAAAGAAAAAATTTGAAAACTTAAATTAAAAAAAGAAAAATAACATGTTTACATTAGGTTGGTGATTCACTATTCATATGACATTTACCGCTATTTAGTTTTTTTTAGTTCTTGTTAATTGAATATCCATGCATGCATTTTTTTTCTCTTAGATTTTTTCTTACAAAAATCTAATATATTAAATTAAAACAATTATTTATGTGTATTAATTTGGTTTCAAGGTGTTCTTAGGAGTTTTTACCTTTAAAAACGAAACCACACCTTTATTTAGTTATTTTGAGTGTTGGCTAGATTTGTTATGTATAACATAAATAATTTCTTGACAACAAAAACAAATAACATAGAATTCTATTGAATAAGATCACCACATAAAAATTCTAATTCAAGATTTTATTACTTAATATTCTCTTCACCTATTTATACTAGCCTTAGGTCTATATTAAAAACAAAAAGAATCTCAATCAATAATTATAGATTTATTATAAGAATTCCTAAACTAAATAGTAAAAAAATAAAGAGACCATAAATACAAATATTTTCCTAAAATAAATAGAAATGAAAATAACTAAGGAAACATATATTTTGCCCTAAAAATCCTCCTACACCAATCTTCTTGGGATAGAGAAAACTTGTTATCAAGTTTAAATTGTTATTACCTTGATATCGCAGATGTCCAATTAAAAGTTGTTAACCCTTTACATATTTAGCCTTTTTGTTATACTTGCCAACAATATTTTTAACATCCTTATCAATGAAACCAATCGTAGTGCAATCACTCTTGTAGCAAGAAAGACAATACATGTTGATAAAAAAAATACAAGAAAGACAATACATGTTTATGATAAAATAAATGTGGGTTGATATTCTCCATCAATTTAGTATGTTTATTTTGATAATGTTTATATTAATAATGATAACATAAATAAAAATAGTGATAACAATGATAATATATTAATAATGATTTCATTGGGAAGTTAGAGGATAACTGATAAGAGAATATAAAAACACTCAACAAAAGAAAATTGTTGATTTAGATAATGTTGGTTACAAGCTTATTATTATCATAAAGGTTAATTTGGTCAAGAGTTATATGGATATAATACATGTTGATGAAGCAAAGTTGAGGTTTGTAATTTATTATTAAGTAAATGGAAGAGAAATAATTTGTCAATTATGATATTTAAAATTGTTATGCACTTTAAGCGAATAAAGAATCAGAGTCTTGATTAGATATTCATATGATGGAGATAAGAACAATTTAAACTTGAGAGTGAGTTCTTTCAATTCATGTACAAAGAGACTGTTGTGGGATGATTATTAAGGAAAATTATATGTTTTTTTATTCCTATTTAATTTAGAAAACTATTATGTTTAATAATTTTATTTTTTCTAGTTTATTAAGAATTTTTGTTGCTTTTCATTTATTTTCGGGTTTCTTAGATTGTTTAGAATGATTTTTTTATTTATCTAAAGAGCTATAATCCTTTTAAAGAGATAAACTACTCAAACAAAAATATTCAGTAATAAGATTTCAAATTAAAAGTTTTATGTGATGACCTTATCCAACACAGTTATATATTGTTTTTGCTTGTTGTTACATATATATATATATATATATATATATATATATATATATATATATATATATATATATATATATATATATATATATATATATATATCGTCTGTGTTAATTTGACACAAATTAAATGGTGCAATGATCTCGCAATAATTAATGTTTATAATTGGTTGGTGCATTATATCAAGACAGCATAATTTTTTTTTGTCGTATTTTCTTTTATAGTAATCGAGAATATTATAAATAAGGCATTCTCATTAAGAAGATGAGGGCTGCTAAGGAAGATTACATGGGAATTAAAAAACATAAAAAGAACGAAAAATTTATAGCCCCGACTAGTTAGTCCAGTTCACGACACATTTAGAATTTCTATAAAGATCAGAGCCTGTATAGTTGAAATTTTTAAAAGAGAATTTCAACTAAAAGGCCAATCGATGAAAGGTGAGGTCAAAAATCACATCCTAGTCTGGAGTTTTGATATCAAAGATCATATGGTTGCGCGCTATCCAAATTTACCAGTATAATGTCCATGACAATTGATTTTTGGGCATGAAAATTGTCCCTTCACAAACTATAATGACACTAAAGATAAATAATTCAATTAGTAACTTAAATTATAAATTAAGAAATCCACGTGAATCCATACTCAAAGACTTTTTTCCTCATCAAACTGAAAATCTATTGGCAATATTAGTCAGCTAATCCATCTTTTTTCAAAATGACAAAACTGGATAATGTTTTTGTTTTTTTGTACAAAATGTGTCACTAATCAGAAGTGGGTACCAACCAAGTCACATCTAGTTGAGAAGTCAGCAGTGGATAGAGATTAATGTTAAAAATATATAAAAAATAAAGTGGATTTCCTTTGATAATTTAGGTCTGATTCCAAGTGGCTATCCAACTAAGTTTTGATACACACATTCACTGGTCGGTGTGTGCATTAACTATGTTCCACATCTCTAGTGCTTTGAGATTGAGAGAAATGTGCTTTAAGAACGATTTTCATAATCATTAAAGAATAATTAAATGATTTTATAGGTTAGATGTTGTGGACATCCACATTTTATGCAGCAAAAAAATTAAAAAAAAATTGTTTATTGCACGTAGTTGGATTAAAAAAATAAAATAGAAGACATCTCTTGGCCAAGACAAAACGAGGCTCATCAAGATAGATTGCCGACAGAGATTTGATAAACTACACAAGCACTCATCTCCTGAATATGTGGCTATCCACATTTTTTTTTTGTATGGATCTTCCCTGCTAAAACCCTACAGAAGTATACATCTATTTCTTTGTAGCAATAGCAACTACTTCGTCTGCTTCTCTCTCTTCTTCTTTTCCTTCCAGTTTGGTGATATATATCCAGTTGATTTGCAATCATTATGTGGTCTGTTGGCTTATAAATTAAAAACAAAGAACGCAGAAGATTGCATGTGTACAAAAATTCTTGGATGAATTTCTTTAAGCACAAGTTATTTTGTGCATGATTATAGGGGGTTTGGAGCAGTCAAATTTGCTTCAAAATTAAGGTAAGTTGCATGACTTTTCTTGCATCTATCAAGATGCACTCAAACTCTACGAATCAATCGAGACGAACATGTTTTCTTCTAGTTAGGTCATGACCTAACTCTATTTGAAGATAACAAATTTTATAGAAGCATATCTAAGTGAGTTACTATAAAATGTATTTTGAGATCTTATTGAATAGAATTTGAATTTTTGAACTAAGTGGATCTTGTGAGATTTTTTTATAACCATAGAGTCAAGTCCTACTACATCATTTAGTGTTCAGTTAAATTAAAAATTCATTACCAGAATTTTTAGATTTATTGACAGAATTTTTTATCAGTATTTATACTCATAGTTCATTGGCATGAAACTTATCGGTGGGCTCACGGGCGGAAATAATCCATCGAAAAAATTCTCTTTGATGATTTGTAGTCTATCAGCGAGTTCGTCGATAATGATTTATAGATGGATATTTACAGACGAACAAAGTGCATCAAAACAAATTTTATCCACTTTATTCCATCGGTATTTCCATCGTTGAATATAATATATCACTGATAGAAAAACTATATGTCATTCCATCAGTGGTTTTTTTCGTCTGTCGGTGAATTTGACATATAATTGTCAAACAAACCATCTATTATTCTATTGGTAAGTAAATAGTGGCAGTGACATTTGCAATAATTCTTTTTCAATTCTCTGGAATATATATTTTTAATCTCGTTACTAATATATATATATATATATATTAAAAATCTATTAAATAAAAATAGAAAATAATTAAAAAAATTAAATTAATATAAAATTCAAATTAAATTAACCGGGTGTAATATGTATCTTGGAAAAAAAAGTCAGTAAATTTTAAAAAATAGTAACTTAAAAAAAAGTTGAAAACAATACCATAAAGTGTTGAGCTTGGCTATCCATGAGCTATTGCATCCTTTTTTGGTGTTTATCAATTCGCACGTGCATTTTCATAAAAAGCTCTATCGGGCTTAGTTCGTGTCCAAGAACCGTAACCTACAAAAAAAATTTTTTGCTAGTTAAATACATTTATATAAAAAAAAAATAAAAAAATGGATGCATTTAAAAAAGAATCTTACCATTCACTTTGAAGCTGCCGGTAGGTGTGGTAACGAAATCATGAATACACCGATTCTGGTTCTTCACACCAAAGAGTGATCGTCGCACAAAACAATTGGACATCACGTGCTAAATATATTCTGCCCACATGACCTTTGAGGTGTATGGAGGTTTGAAATCCTTCCAAACTGTCACCTCCTTCTAGCTTGGAAGCTCCTTTTCTTTTGCATATTTTTTGAATTTTTTTACGCCTCTTAACAAAAATCATGCAACCTATATGATACTATTACGGAGAACTTATCATATACATAGTGTAATTATCCTGTGTAGTGTTTTCCACCATTACTATTGTACATAACCCTAAACATATATATATAGACACACACACACACACATAAAGGATGGCTGCTATATACGCATCTATCACTATTTCATCATCTCTTCCATTCATTAACTTGGTATCAGAGCAGACTTGGTATTTCTCTTCCTCATGGATTCTGCAAGCACCCAAAATATGGACTATCACATGGTTGCACCGGTTTTCTCCTCTTCTGCACCAGGCTTCTCTCCTACTAAACATAATCTTCCTTCTGATGGTGTCTTCTCTGCTTTTGCTGCAACAATATCAGCTGCTGTTGCTATTCCTTCCTCTGGTAATGAATCACTCTCCCTTGATGTTCATTCCTTAGCTGCACATTCCAGGAGGCACAACGTTCATTACCCTGGAAACAAGCTATGCAAGAGGAAATCCAAGCTTTGCATGATAATGGTACATGGACCCTAGTCCCATACCATTCCTCTATGAACTTGGTTGGCAGTCGATGGGTTTATAAAATCAAACGGCGTGCCGATGGTAGTGTTGAGAGATACAAAACCCGGCTGGTAGCTCGGGGGTTTACACAGCAAGAGGGGATTGATTATTCCAAGACATTTAGTCCTGTAATCAAGCCTACAACTGTCCGGCTAGTACTCATAATTGTTATCTCGAATGGGTGGTCGCTCCATCAATTGGATGTTCACAATTGTGATATCCCACATCGGAAGCGAGCGTCCAGAGCCAGGGCCTTATAAGTGCATGCTCACCTTGACTAGTAAGACGCGTTTTGGGGCCATGTGTGGCTGCCAAGAACAAACCCGTGAGGGGGACCTGGGTGGAAGCCATGGACATGGGTGGACTGGGAGGCCCAAAGCGGACAATATCTTGCTAGTGAGGTGGGGTGTTATATTTGGTATCAGAGTCGAGGACGGCTCGTCTTAAGGTGGGGGGATTGTGATATCCCACATCGGAAGCGAGTGTCCAGAGTCAGGGCCTTATAAGTGCATGCTCACCTTGACTAGTAAGACGCGTTTTGGAGCCATGCGTGGCTTCCAAGAACGAACCCGTGAGGGGGACCTGGGTGGAAGCCCTAGACATGGGTGGACTGGGAGGCCCAAAGCGGATAATATCTTGCTAGTGAGGTGGGGTGTTACAATAATGCTTTCCTAAATGGCATCCTTCAGGAAGAGGTATACATGGATCAACCCCCTGGTTTTTGTTCATTCTGATTTTCCTACTCATGTGTGTCATCTTCATAAATCCTTATATGGTATTAAGCAAGCACCTCGAGCCTGGTACAAACAATTAAGTGATTTTCTGCTCTCTATTGGTTTCTAAGCTGTTGAAGATCATCAGCCTTAATCAAAGTCTTTCCATATATACACAGCCCTAATCACAGCACAATCATATCTAATTCCTTCCTTTCCTCTTGCTCACAATAATGTATAACGTTACCTTCCTTTCTCATGTAATACGTTACATACTGGATGTATATAAATACAAGTGCACTCACCACCAATTAGTGTGGCAGATTTCAAACATTCTCATGGTATCAGAGCTTTCATTGGATTAACATCCCACGATCCAAATGGCCTCCAATTCATCTGATTCTTCTCCCACTCTTCTTCCTTTCAACACCATGATTCACATGGTTACAATCAAGCTCTCCTCCTCTAATTATCTTCTATGGAAGAGTCAGCTTCTTCCTCTTCTTGACAGCCAAGGTCTGCTAGGTCATGTGGATGGCACCCTTGTGCCGCCACCACCATTTGATCCTCCCACCTCTCAAACACCAAACAGCAGCCACCTAGCATGGAAAGCAACTGACCAGCGTCTCCTCAGCCTTCTCCTCTCCTCTCTCACAGAGGAAGCAATGGCTGAAGCTGTTGGCCTCTCCACATCCCATGAGGTCTGGACAGCCTTGGAAAGCACCTTCAGCCACCGCTCCAAGGCTCGTGAGATTCGTCTCAAAGATGACCTTCAATTGATGAAGCGTGGCACCCGTCCAGTCACTGTCTATACCCTTGCATTCAAGGTTTTATACGATCAGCTTCATGCAATTGGTCACCCAGTTGATGAAACCGACAAAGTTCATTGGTTTCTTCGTGGTCTTGGGCCAGATTTCTCCACTTTCTCAACTGCCCATATGGCACAAGCTCTTCTCCTCTGTTTCTCTGATCTCGTCTCTAAAGCTGAGAGTTTTGAAATTTTTCAAAAATCTCTGGAGACTTTAGCGCCTCCAGTTGCAGCATTCACTGCCAACAGAAGCTCTTCTCATCGTGGAAGCAGCTCCTTTCGCCAAAATCGTGGTCGTGGATACGGGTCTAGTAGCAACTCTTCTCATTCTGGACAGAGTCGTACTCACACCAACCAAGGTCGCCGTCCACCACGCTGCCAGATCTGCCGACTGGAGGGACATTATGCTGATCGCTGTAAGCAGCGCTATGACCGGCTTGAATCCATAGCATTCCTTGCTGAATTTGATTGGCTTTTGGATACAAGGGCTTCGGCTCACATGACTCCAGATAATTCCACATTGGAGCAGTCCACAGCTTACACGGGTCAGGAA
This sequence comes from Populus deltoides, assembly GCA_015852605.2. NCBI lineage: Eukaryota > Viridiplantae > Streptophyta > Magnoliopsida > Malpighiales > Salicaceae > Populus > Populus deltoides. The sequence continues at coordinate 12,736,167 of CM027588.2, read as the reverse complement.
TGTGTAATTGTAGGGAATGGTGCGTCCCTACCCATTACTCATACAGGCAATATTTCCCATTCCCCAGATCTTAAATTATTAGATGTTTTGGTTGTTCCTCACCTTACTAAAAATCTTTTGTCCATAAGTAAACTCACAAATGATTTTCCTTTATCAGTTACTTTTGCTAATAATTTTTTCACTGTTCAGAATTGCCTAACGGGAAAGGTGGTGGCAACCGGTAGATGTGATGGAGGCTTATATGTGCTAGACCGCGGCAATTCTGCATTTATTTCTGTCCTTAAAAATAAATCTCTTCATGCTTCATATGATTTATGGCATGCACGCCTTGGACATGTGAATCATTATATTCTTGCTTTATTAAATAAAAAAGGACAACTTCATCTCACCTCTTTATTGCCATCTCCTAAATTATGTGACACATGTCAACTTGCAAAAAATCATCGCTTGCCTTATACTCGTAATGAACACAAGTCATCAAATGTGTTAGATCTAATTCACTGTGACATATGGGGTCCTTCACCTGTAAAATCTAATTTGGGCCATCACTATTATGTTTTGTTTATTGATGATTACTCTCGTTTTACTTGGCTTTATCCTTTGAAATTGAAATCTAACTTCTATGATACATTTATTCAATTTCAAAAATTTGTTGAAAATCAATATTCTTCTCGCATAATTTTTTTTCAAAGTGACGGTGGTGCAGAATTTACAATCAATTGCTTCAAAACTCACCTTCGTACCTCGGGTATCCATCATCAGCTATCTTGCCCATATACTCCTGCCCAAAATGGTCGTGCTGAAAGAAAACATCGTCATGTGACTGAAACTGGTTTGGCCCTTCTTTTCCATTCTCACACTTCTCCTCGCTTCTGGGTTGATGCCTTTAGCACTGCAGCTTATATCATCAACCGATTGCCCGCACCGCTTCTCGAAGGTAAGTCCCCCTTTGAACTTTTATATGGTTCTCCTCCCAATTATGAGAATTTTCATCCTTTCGGTTGTCGTGTATATCCGTGTTTACGTGATTATATGCCAAATAAATTTTCCCCTCGAAGTATTCCTTGCATTTTTATGGGCTACAACACTTCTTATAAAGGGTTCCGTTGTCTTGACCCTTCTACATCTAGAATATATATCACTCGACATGCTCAATTTGATGAAAATTACTTTCCCTCTCTAGATACCTCTCAGGCTCAATCCATGTCTTCCCTTCAATTTTCTAATTTTTTGGAACCAACCCCTCCCTATCCAAACATGTCTGCTTCTTCCCCAATGCCACATTCCCCGCATATTACACAGTCCGGATCTAACTCGTGTATTCTTTGTACTGATCCCGTGAATGAGCCTATGCAGATGGACAATTCTATTGCAGGTTCTTCTCTGCAGCACTCGGACCCCAGTTCAACTTCCCTTGCACCCACTGAACCGGCTCTTCCTCTTCCAGTTGCTGTCTCTCAGATGAGTTCTCATCCTATGCTCACACGAGCCAAAGCTGGAATTTTTAAAACTCGGCACCCGGCAAATCTTGCTTTTTTGGGATCCTTTGGTCTTCTCTCACCTCTTTTGGCATCTGTTGAACCAAAAGGATTCAAATCTGCTGCTAAGAATCCTTCTTGGCTCGCCGCTGTCGCACGTCAGAAAACCCTGCGCGGCGTCCCCGCCCTGGCGATGGCGGTTTTTCTATCTGTTATTGGAATTGATTTTGTTTGGAGTCACCACCTAGTATTTAATTGAGGGTTACTAGGAAACCCAGGTTGACTGGTCTTGTCAGAGATATGCGGGTAAGGGACTGATTGTGATTAGGGAAGGTATTAGCACCCCTAACACACCCTACCTAAGGTAAACTGCTTCGTGGCTGTGATGTGTTAAAGAAGTTTTAAAAATTTTTGTCTTTTCATCGGATTTTAGAAATACAACTTTCGTACAAGTTTGTACTTCTACACCGTGATCCAATCAAAATATTAAATCCTTCTTTATTCTTGGTAGTCTCATCATAAAAGAAATATATCCATAAAAACATTCAAACACACACATATTTTTTTCTTTTCTTTTCTTTTTTGTTGTTTTTTTTCTTCTTTTTTCTTTTTTTTTCTTTTTACATCCACAATACAAATTATAATAATCAAAAAATAAATAAAAATTACATCAAATAATCCAAACTTTACAAAACAGTCCTCAAAACTCCAGGAATTGCAACGGAAGTGCTTCAGGAACTGCAGAAATTCGTGCAGGAATGCTGGCAGCGCGTGTTCCAACGCGCCACCGTCACTGGCGGCGCGTGGTCTCACGCGCTGCCGTTGATGCTGGAAATGGGCGGATCTGCCCTGCTTTCTTCTTCTTTGCCCTTCCCTGCCGGAAGTGACCTGCAAAATCAACCAAAAACACAACACAGGCAGTTGATTTTAGTTGTTTTGCTTTTTAGATCTGTTTCCTCTGGTCGGTTCTTTTCAACTTTGGATCTGTAATCGGCTCCCTCTTCCTGGTGGCTGCTCCTTCTGCCGATGGCAGATCTGGTGTTTGGGAGGGAGCTGTCCGGTTGTAGATCTGGCGGTGGCTGGGTCGGCCGAGAGAGGGAAGAAGGACGGCGCCGCTGCTGGTGTTCGGCCGCCGCTGCGACCGATAGTGCAGAATGTGGGTCTGTGGCCGCTGAAGCTCCGGTGGAGGCAAGGGGAGAGATCAGTTGGCTAAGGAGAGATGGGGCTGTTGTGTTGTTGCTGCCGATGGAGGCTGTTCGGCCGACTGTTCTGGTGAAGGAAAATGGCGTTGGGTGAAGGCTGGAGTGGGAACAGCCAAGGAGATAGTGAGGAAATGCAGAGATGAAGGGAAAAAGGGAGAAGATCGGCTGCGAGTTGGAAGGAAAATGGAGCCGCTGCCTCTTGGTTTTTGGCCGAGACAAATGAGCGGCTGAGAGGGAAGAAGAGGAACAGGGGGAACAATCTTGTGGTGAGCGAGGCAGAGGGCGTGTCTTGTGCTCTCTGGTTTCGGCTTTGAAGATGAGTGAAAATGGGGGGAATGGTGATGGCTGGTTTGGCCGTGTGTGGGGGCGCTGGTTCTGGCCAAAAAACCAGAGGAAAGGGAGGAGAAATGGTGAAGATCGGCTGCGGTTTTGAAGGGAAAATGAAGGCTTTGGTCCGGTATGAGTTGATCTGTGAAGAAGGAAGGAAAATGAGAGCTGGTCTTCTTCTCAGTCGGCTCCAGGGAGAGGAGGAAGCAACCGAAAATCCAACAAAAACGGGGGGCGGCGGCTGCCCTTGAAGAAGAAGAAGATTAGGTTTTTTAGGGTTAGGTTTTTTCTTCTTTTTTTTTAAAAATACCCCCTTGCTTAGCTGAAATTGAAGGCTATTTATAGGCAAAATAGTTTTTCGGGCTTCAAAATTGGTCCCTTAAGTTTTGTGTTTGGCCCCTGATTTCAATCAATTCACTTAGTAAAAATTAAATTGGGTGTCCTAAAATTCTGATATTTTCAATTAAGTCCAAATTAAGCTCCCAAACTTAATTTTTCACCAATTAAGTCTAATTAATTTGACCCGCTTAAAGTATAATTAAGTCCTTGCACTTAATTAACTCCTTCAATTGGACCCAAATTAATTCTTGAACATGATTAAAATTTAATTTGGTTCATGATTAAATAAAATTGGCCCATTAAAAATTTAATTATGTCATTGGACTTAATTTTTATGCAAATTTGTCCAATACTCATTTAATTTGACCTTTGAATTTGCATTTTTCTATTTTTGGGCATAACAGGGTACAATTAGGCCTTGAAATTCCTCCGGAAATTGCAGCTTGATTTTTGCCTATTTTTGTAGCCTTTCTTGGTCAGCTTTCTCCGCATTGCCAGCCTTTATTTTTTTTTTATTTTGATTTATTTTTGAAAAAAAAGTGAATTTTGGGGAATCACCCAAAATTGGGTGATGACACTATGGATGAAGAAGTTCAGGCTTTGCAAAATAATCACACTTGGAATTTGGTCCCTCGACCAGCCGACACCAACATTGTGGGCTCTAAATGGGTGTTTCGGACCAAATATTTGCCTGATGGTTCCATTGATCGTCTTAAAGCTCGCCTTGTTGCTAAAGGCTATACACAAATACCTGGTCTTGACTACACCGACACTTTCAGCCCGATTATAAAGGCTACCACTGTCCGTGTTGTCCTATCTCTAGCTGTGACAAATAAATGGCCTCTTCGTCAACTCGATGTCAAGAATGCATTCCTCAATGGTCATCTCACTGAACAGGTCTACATGGAACAACCTCCTGGGTACATTGATCCTCGCTTCCCTAATCATACTTGTCAATTGAAGAAAGCACTTTATGGACTCAAACAAGCACCTCGTGCTTGGTTTCAGCGTTTCAGCTCTTTCCTCACTCAACTCGGCTTTTATTGCAGTCGTGCCGACACATCACTCTTTGTCTTTCACAGAAAATCTGACATTATTTATTTGCTTCTTTATGTTGATGACATCATCATTACAAGCAACAACTCATCTCTTCTTCACAGTTTTACTTGTAAGCTTCATTTTGAATTCGCTACTAAGGATTTGGGTTCTTTGAGTTACTTCCTTGGTCTTGAAGCTACATCCACAACTGATGGTCTCTTTATTAGTCAACTAAAATATGCTCGTGACATTCTCACTCGTGCTCAGTTACTTGATAGCAAGCCTGTTCATACTCCCATGGTTGTTTCTCAGCACCTATCTTCTGATGGTTCTATGTTTTCAGATCCTACTCTTTATCAATCTCTTGTTGGGGCCCTTCAATATTTGACCATCACGTGTCCTGACATTGCTCATGCTGTCAACTCTGTCAGTCAGTTTTTACATTCTCCAACTAATGACCACTTTCTTGCAGTAAAACGCATTCTTCGATATGTCAAAGGGACTCTGCATTTTGGTCTCACCTTCCGCTCCTCTACCACTCCTACTACTTTAGTTGCTTATTCTGATGCCGACTGGGCCGGATGTCCTGACACTCGTCGCTCCACCTCTGGTTACTCTATTTACCTTGGTAACAATTTGGTTTCCTGGAGTGCCAAGAAGCAACCTACTGTGTCTCGTTCAAGTTGTGAATCTGAATATCGTGCACTTGCTCTCACTGTCGCAGAATTGCTTTGGCTCACACATCTCCTTTGTGATCTGAAAGTTTCTCTTCCACAATGGCCTCTTCTTTTATGTGACAACAAAAGTGCCATTTTCTTAAGCTCCAACCCTATTTCTCATAAGAGGGCCAAGCATGTTGAGTTAGATTATCATTTTCTTCGTGAACTTGTTCTTGCCGACAAGCTTCGCACACAATATGTTCCTTCTCACTTACAAGTTGCTGATATCTTCACCAAAAGTGTGCCTAAAGCTCTCTTTCAATTTTTCCGGTCCAAGCTTAACATTAGTTCCAACCCGACGTTCAGCTTGCGGGGGGTGTTGAAGATCATCAGCCTTAATCAAAGTCTTTCCATATATACACAGCCCTAATCACAGCACAATCATATCTAATTCCTTCCTTTCCTCTTGCTCACAATAATGTATAATGTTACCTTCCTTTCTCATGTAATACGTTACATACTGGATGTATATAAATACAAGTGCACTCACCACCAATCAGTGTGGCAGATTTCAAACATTCTCACAAGCCTCCAAGGCCGACACTTCTCTGTTCATCCTCTCTTATGGTGGTGCTCTATTTTATTTACTTGTGTATGTTGATGATATTTTGTTGACTGGGAGCAATTCTGAGTTACTCAACAAATTGATTAATTTACTGAGCTCAGAATTCAAGCTTCAGGATTTAGGTATGGTGCACTACTTTTTGGGCATTGAAGTAAAACCCACCTCTATGGGCATGCTACTGAGTCAACAGAAATATGCTACTGATATCATTAGACGAGCAAGTATGTCATCCTGTAAACCAGTTGACACTCCCTTCTTCTGCATTGACCACCCTGTTAGGTGCCCCGTACTCTGATTCCACCAAGTATAGACAGATTGTCGGTGCTTTAGAGTATCTTACCTTTACTAGACCTGATATCTGTTATGCTATCAATTAGGTATGTCAGTTTATGCATGCTCCCACTGAGGACCACTGGGCAGCTGTTAAACGTATTTTACGGTATCTTCAGGCTACAACATCTTATGGTTTACATGTTACTCGAGGATCTCCTCTATCCCTCCATGGCTTTACTGATGCAGATTGGGCTGGCAGTGTTGATGATCAAAAATCTACTGGTGGTTATCTGGTATATCTCAGGAATACTCCTATCTCTTGGAAATCTGGAAAACAACGTACTGTTGCTAGATTCTCCATAGAAGCCGAATATAAGGCCTTAGCTGATGGCACCACTGAAATCCTATGGCTTCGTTCGTTACTGTCAGAACTCCAGCTTAATTTCCTCTCCACCTATGATTACTTTGTGGTGTGATAATTTAGGGGCAATGTTTCTGTCAGTAAATCCTGTCTTTCATACCTGTACTAAACATGTTAAGGTTCACTACCATTTTGTTCGTGATCGAGTTGCCAAGAAGGAGATTCAAGTCCTATTCATCTCTTCGAAGGATCAACTAGCCGATGTCCTTACCAAACCACTATCGTCTACACTGTTTGTGTATTTTCAATCCAAGCTTCAAGTGTAATCTCCCTCTTCAGCTTGAGGGGGCATATTACGGAGAACTTATCATATACATAGTGTAATTATCTTGTGTAGTGTTTTCCACCATTACTATTGTACACAACCCTAAACACACACACACACACACACACACACACACACACACATATATATATATATATATAAGGATGGCTGCTATATACGCATCTATCACTATTTCATCATCTCTTCTATTCATTAATTGGTACAAATAAATTATCTGTTAGTAAATGAATAATATAATTTAATAAAAGGATTAAATTTTTTTATCTTGATTTCAATTTTATCTAGTTACAGCGTGATTCTTCCAAACCCTCATTACACTAGCATTGCCAACTCTATTCCATTCAAATTTTTCCTTGCTGTTAAAATTGTTTTTCAGCTCTTTGCTCTCTCCATCGCAGCTTGCAAATGGTGTTGTTTTGCCTCTGTATTTTGCATGTATTTGAGCTTGCCATATTGTTCCAAAGACTCCACACAGCACTGGCTGTGCTTGGTTTGCTTTAGTTTTCCCTTTCCATGATCATCTATACTAATTTGATTTGTTCACTGCAGGAGACCAGCAGCTGTGTAGCCATGACAAAGCGTTTCGTTAGGGTTTTTTGGCGGCACTTGCAAATCCAGACTCAATTGCTCTTTTACCAATTCATCGAATGCTTTTTGACCAATGCCTTGTCACTTTTATCTTCTTTTCTGAGTGACCAAGGATGGCTAAGCTTATTCAGAATCAGTTATGTTCATTTGCCTCATGACTTACCTTCTTTTTTTCTCAGAGGCGGTTGTGTTGATAAGGTGAAGTTGTTGTGTCTACTGCTGGTAAGGTTTGTCCAAGCAGAGTTTTTATTCAGCCAAATCAAAGCTGAGGAGAGATTCTTTGCCAAACTAAGATGCTGCCCGCAGCGGAACGCAAGAATAGATGATTGCTTGGATTAAGTGATTTGCTTGGTGGATCCTTTCGCGGGTTTTAAGGTTGGGCCTTAATAAATTTGAAAGAAATTTGGTTTTGTCTTTTATTCTTAATGAAAGTTTAAAGGCTTGATTGCATCTGGATATGGATAATTAAAATAAATAATCATTTTAAATTCTGAAAAGGAAAATGTGTTTATTAAGTCAAACTTGCCATTCCTTATCTTTGATTTTTTTTTTTATGAAAATCTTTTTTTATTAATAATGTCATTTTTTTTAATAAAAACCTAAGATAATTAAAATAAACAATGAAAAAACCTCAATAATTTGAATTAAGGATTCTTGATGCAAAACTCCCACTTTATTATTAATTGTTTTGACGAGAACACATTTTTTATTAGTAGTATGTTTATTAAAAAAAAACAATTCCCATAATTTTAAAAAGTAAGTTTCAAACAAAAAAAAATAAAAAAATCTTGTTTACATATATAATCTTTACGTGGCTATATATAAAAAATAAAAGAACAATGAATTTGGGAAAACTTTATAACACATACGAAACTAATTAATTATTATATATTAAACTATAAATCGAACAAAATTTCACAAACCTTAATTTTAACATGGTTAAAAAGCAAAATAACCACCATTAAACTTTCCTTCTAAGTTAACCCATTAAGAAGATTGATTTTTTTGGGCCAAAAGTGTGTGGCTGAATTGTTCTCTTTTTTTTTTTTTGCGACTTTCATGCTCATCTCTTAGAAAACAAAAAAAATACAACACTAATTAATTGTTATATATGTAGGGCAATATACAATATGAATGGTGGGGGTTACCACTCGAGAGTATGACTACAATATTTTTTATATAGTTATGTTCTATAATATACCCCTTTAAGCTGAGGGTGGAGGATCAACCCATAACTTTAAACGAAAAGCAGTAAACGAGGCAGTAGGAAGCGGCTTAGTGAAGACATCTGCTAGTTGATCTTAAGAGGAAATAAAACGAATATGAATCTCCTTCTTCGCAACTCTATCTCGGACAAAATGATAATCAACCTCAACATGTTTTGTGCGAGCATGGAAAACAGGATTCGCAGACAAATAAGTGGCACCAAGATTATCACACCAAATGGTAGGAGAAGAAATAGATGGAATCTGAAGATCTGTCAATCAACACTAAAGCCAGATAACTTCAGCAGTGCCATCGGCTAAGGCTTTGTACTCAGCCTCAGTGAAAGAACGGGCAACTGTACGTTGCTTACCTGATTTTCAAGAAATCAGCGTCTGGCCAAAGAACACAAGATAACCACCTGTGGATTTTCTATCATCAACATTATCTGCCCAATCTAAATATGTAAAACCATGTAAGGATCATGCGCTTTGGCTATTTTTTAAAGGATAATGCACATTAAGATGATATTAAATCAAATTTTAAGGGATGAAATTGAAAAAAAAAGATTCAAACAAAATATATAGCAATCAAAAGTTTGAGGACCAAATTTGACAAAATCATCAAATAATATGATATTTCTAAATTTTTCACAACTTTTGGAAAGTGTTTTCCGCCCAAAATAAAAAGAAAACACTTTCCTGGAAATCAAGCCAAATTTTACTTTGACAGGAAAGTGTTTTCCGTTGACCAATTTTTCTAACGTCAAACAAACACAAGAAAGTTTGGAAAGTGGTTACCCGAAAACCAGTTTTTAGAAAACAAACGCACCCTAAACCACATATGGATTTTTTTATGTTCTTTGATATTTTTTACTGATTTTTTTTGGGCATGCTAGGTACCCATGCTCACAAACTTGACCTTTGTTTTTTTTGTTTGACTTTTTTAATTGATTTTTTTAATATCATTCTTTGACATTGAGTTTTTATTAATTCTTTTAATACTTTTTTTTTTATCAATTTCATTCCGCACCATTTGATTATTTAGAATTAATATTTTTTAAATAATTTTAGTTTGCTTTTTTTTTTTTTAGCATGGTTTGGTTTATATGGGTTTTGCTCAGCAATTTATTCTATGTGAGTTGCAATTTAAAAAACTTATCTAGCTACCTCTGAATAGTTGACCTTTTGATAACCCTCTATTTATTCTATGCAAAACTTATCCACCTCTTTCGGCTACCCATTTAATACCTAAGGATACCTAAGTTTCTTGACTGAGTGGACGTTTCAGAACCAGAAAACAATAACACATACGACACTAATTAATTATTATATATCAAAGCCTTTGATATATAGCGTGGAGCCACTAAGCTTTTAAGCTCGGTACGTAGATTAGGCGGTGGTAGGGGTGGCATCTCTCCCATCGTACCCTCGAGATGATGACACTGAAGGAGAGATTCCGATAACATGTATATATTAGCATATAACTAGGTTATTTCTCGTGTTATGTTAAGCATCGGATCATGAAATTTTAAATGTATCTTTAAATTTTTGCCCCCGCTGTCTTCTTCCCGGTCTTCTCTCAGTCTCACCGTGAACAGCCGCCCCCAGAAAGAGGAAAACAAAGTAAAATCAATTGTTGTGTGCGTTTTTTTGTTTGTTGCAGGTCACTACCGGTGAGGAAAGGAAGAAGGGAGGAAGCTGTTTCAGATCCACACGTTTTTCTGGCTTTTCTTGCGGCGGCGAGTGAGTGGCGGTGGCGCGTGGGAAAGACACGCTGCCACTGTTCCCGTGCCCAGTAATCTTCCTCAACACTGTTCCTGCAGATTCTAGAAGGCTTTGGATTATTTGGGGTTTATTTTGTAATTTTGTTGAAATGTATTTGATTTATTTTGAATTTTGTATAATGTTTTGGGGTTATGATTCATAGGCATTCAGGATTATCAGGTTATGGACTGAATATTGGACAAACATTCAGAGACAAATCTAAATGTATTACTACAGTTAAATGGTAGCATATTAAGAATTCATTGTACTACAAGGTCCATCATTCAACTAAAACTTATGTGCAGTTGTAATGCGCTCAGGAACCATCATATATATGGTATTTACGTGGGGGGCATCACCAGAGATCTAAATCATAGGAGATATTAAAATTGAAAGGGTCACACACATATCAAAACTCATTTATTTTACAACACCATCGTTACATTAACAATGATCTGATTGTAGAGGTGATATTGATAATTGTGAAACCGAACATAAGTATGAGTGTTGCAAGTATTAAAGCTATTGTTTACAAGGATTATAAGCATGATGTCACATATTAAAAGGTGTAGATGGCTAAGAAAATAATAATGGGATGGTTGTGTGGTAGGCACAAAGACCACTAGTAGAAGGATGCAAATCGGTTAAGCAAAGGTTGAGAAGGACCAATCTGAGTGTCTTGATCAAGGTAAAGACATAAATTGAAAAGCAGTGGAATGCTGGTTTTCTAGAAATTGTCAAGAATCCGCAATGTGTGTTCAACATAATGGTAGTACCCGAAGAGGAAGATAAAATCAGAGTTTGTGTGGACTTTAGGGACTTAAACTGGACTAGCCCTAAAGACAATTTTTTTCTATCACACATAGATATGTTAGTTGACAATGCAGCTCATAGCCCCATATATTCCTTTATGGACGGGGTTTTGGGTTACAATAAGATAAAAATGGCGTAAGAGGATAAGGAGAAGAAACTTTTGTAACACTATAGGGAACCTTTTGTACAAAGTCATGCCATTTGGGTTAAAGAACGTTGAGGGCACCTACCAAAGGGCCATGTTGACTCTATTTCACGACATGATGCACAAAGAGATTGAAGTATACGTGGATGACATGATTGTTAAATCTAGAGAGGGAGAGAATCATGTCTAAATATTGAAGGAATTATTTGAAAGATTAAAGAAGTACAAGTTTAGGCTTAACCATGCAAGGTGTTCATTTGGGGTGAAATCTATGAAAGTTGTTGAGATTTATGATGAGTGACAAAGGGATAGAAATGGACCCCGGTTAAGTAAAGGCTATTCAATCTATGCCAACTCCCAAGACTGAGAAGGATGTAAGAAGGTTATTGGGAAGGTTGAATTACATTGCTCGGTTTATATCCCAATTAACCATAACTTGTGACTCAATCTTCGATTGTTAAGGAAGAAGAATCTCGGAATTTAGAATAAGAGTGTGAAGAAGCTTTCGAGAAAATTAAGTAATACGTATTGAATTCACCCCTATCTATCAAGCCGAATTGCAAAATGACAAGTTCTACTGCTGAGTATGACATAGTATATATGACAAGGAAAGCCATGAAAGGGGTTGTTATTGTCGATCACCTTGCCGACAATCGACAAGAAGACTTTGAGGAGGTTGGCAAGGGATTTCTATCTTGATGGGGAAACTTTGTATAAGAAATCATCTGATGGGACTTTGTTGAGATGTTTGGAGGCAAAAAGTGGTGAAGCAATTTATGAAAAGAGATTTGATCTGTTGATATGGTCCACTAGAAAAGATTATATCTAATAATGCCTAGAACTTCAATGACAAGATGATAATAGAACTCCACGCTAGATAAAAAATCAAGCATTCCAATTCCTCGCTATATAGGCCAAAGATGAATGGTGCGGTAGAAGTTGTTAACAAGAATGTCAAGAAGATTATTCAGAAGATGATATTCACCTACAAGGATTGGCATGAGATGTTGCCATTAGCCCTTCACACGTACTGTACCGCAGCCCGAACCTCAATAGGAGCCACCCTGTATATGGATATTTATAAATCTAGTTTTCAACTTAATATTGAGATTTTTTGTAAATTAAAAGTATTGTTTTCAAAATAAAAATTCATTATTGTCTTAAATAAAATTTAAAATAAAAAATTCAAACAAAGTTATAATATTTTGTCTATGGTTGAAGAAAATAAATATTGATAAATTTAATAAAATTATATAAAAAATGTATTAAAAATGTTAAAAAATTCATAAATCATATAAAGAAAGCAGTGGGACCTAACAACAGTGTCGCACCTGTCATTCATGTCGCTTATAATTATTGTTTTATTTTTGCATTTTAGCAACTTGTATAGGAAGGTTTGCCCCACAAACGACTCTAAACAGGCAGGAAACGGCGGCTAAAATTCACATCACCGGAGTTGCCTTGTTACTATGTTTTCCTGTTTTAAAAGAATTTTTAAAAAGTTTTAAATTTTTTTTATTTAAAATTAATATATTTTTAGATTATTTTGATTCGCCGATATCAAAAATAATTTTTTAAAAATAAAAATTATTATTTTAATATATTTTTAAATAAAAAATATTTTAAAAAACAACCATAACCACACCAACACATTTATAAAAAGGAAAAAAAAAATCAGGTACCTATATGTACCACAAAATAGAAAGGGAAAACGTTTTTTTTTTGACGTTTCTAGTATATTCCATGAAAGTTTCGATTATGCTTAGCAATAGGAACCTTACATTTTTCTATTACCACCACACATTTCAGGCATCCATCCATGCATGATTGAAAACTTTATATAAGAAGTTCGGCTAAGAACAAATCAGCAGATAGCAGAACCAAAGCAACAGCCAATAAACATGGTGGTGGAAAGCGTTCTTTGCATGAATCCAGGAGATGGTGAAACCTGCTCCGCCAACAATTCATTCCTTCAACTCTCTCTCTCTCTCTCTCCCCCCCCCCCTCTAACACCTTATTCGTTACTCCATTATTTCATAAAAATGTGATGTCTTAGTGCATTTAGTGAGACAAATTACCCTTTTTTTTCCTTTTTTTTTTGGTCGGGTTAGAACTTTATTGTAAGTAGAGTAGACCTCCCGAAGCAACTTAAATTCTTATGTTAGGTTAGATAGGTGAAGTTTTCAATTTGATTATGTCGGTAATATTTAAATTAATTTTTTAATTTAATAAAATTTTTTCAGAAACTGTAAAATATCACCAATGACTTTTCAATTCATCGGTGATTCCGTCTGTAATATTTAATTTAAATTTTTAATTTAATCAAATTTTTTTAAAAACCCGCCAAATAACACTAACGACTTTTTAATCCGTTGATGATTTTGTCTTTAAAAAATAGTAATTAACAGTACAATTGGGGAGTGAACATTTCCATAGCTCTCTGAAAAATACCGACAAAATTTTTCATTAGTGATTCCGTCTGTAATTGACATGATGAACAATGTTAACATTTTACCAACGGAATTTATTTTTTTAACACGTCATCGTTTTTTTTGCTTTGTTTTTTAAAAAAATTTCACACTGTAATTCCCTCAGTATATACCGAAAGTATATTTCCGTCGGTAAAATCGGTCGGAAATTTATCAAGGAAAATATTCCCTCGGTATTTCCGTTTGTATTCATCGATTTTTTGGTAGTGAAAAGTGTGTGGCTGAATTGTTTTCTTTGTCCTCTTTTTTGTAGTGGCTTTCTTGCTCATCTCTTGGAATCCAAGAACTTAAACATAATGAAAAAAATATCTGGGGGACTAAAATATAAAAATATAAAACTATGTGGATCAAATATGAAAAAAAAAAAACTTCAAGGTCTAAAGTATACTTTCACGTGTAAAAAGGTGAAAGATTGGAATGTTAGAAACAAGTTGATTTTGGTGGAGAAGGTGACAGATTGGAATACATTGTTTGAAGTTATACTGCATGGCCTAGCCTTTTGGTTGAAGTCAAGGAATGAGAAATTATTTCTTATCAGCTACTTTTTCCATCATGCTTTAGTTCCTAGAATTTGATAGATTTTGTAATTCTTTTCGGCCTTAATACTATACACTTAATGTAGTCGGGCATGTGCAAATCTAGTATCTCCCATCGCTTGCAAGATTGCTTGTGAACTTGAACACAATCAAGGTTCGTAATTTAGTAGGCCAGGTTTGTCTTCAGGACTGCGATTTCTGTGTGGTTGTTGCCGAATGCGCCAGTGACAAAAGAAAATCTTGCCGAGAAGGGCCTACCCCTTGAAAATGGAAGGGCATGGAGAGAAGCGGATTCCTAGCTACTTCTTAACAGAATAGATCGACCACCATCTTTATTGACCTTCCCTCGATCGGGCTGTCATGCTTGTGTGTCAAGGAATCCTGCTTCGGTAGCAGACTTCAGTCAAGGAAATCGCTTCAAGCAAGTGCTCTGGATCGACCTGACTTCTTAGAGAGGAAAGCCAGTGAATGAATGAATGAAATCCGTTGAATGAACAAGTCTTTATGGCTAAATATTATAAATTTTTATTTAAATTTTAATAATGTGTTCTTTCGATGATGATGATTGTTGTTACTCATTTTTGGACCCCACATGCTGGAGACAGTGTATACCTCTTTTGAACTGAGTGTAGGAGTTTAACTCATGTTTGCTGGAAAATTGACAAAAGTAGAGAAATAAATATTTTTTTCAAAACCTTGTTTGAGCTGTTTTCTGCTCTCTTTATCCTTCCCCTTTGCTGTAAAAAACATCAGGTTTTCTTAGATTGATCAGGAGTCTTCATAATGCTAAATTCGTTCTTTCTTTATTTGGTCTTTAAGGTTGGATAAATCCCTCATAATTTGCACTAAAAAAAACTGGTTCTGCTGCTGTTGCAATTTTTTGTTTCAACTTAGGCTCTGATTTTGACTTGGTTTTAAACGACATCTGACCATCCTAGCAATATTCTGTCACTCATGACATGTTGAAAAATTAACCTACACCTTTATTGGGTCCTAAGGATCACTGTTCTTAGGACAAATTCTCAGTCAGATTTGGATGCTTGGTATTGTCAGTTTCTTAATTAGATCAGGAGACCTTTTTTGACCAACCAAATTACTGCCAGTTTCTGTTCTCTAAAACGATTTTATCTCACTTCAAATCCTTCATCAAAGTTGTAGTCCTAGACGTGTAGATGAATTTGGGCTTTTGAGTTGCTTGATTTCAATATTAGAAACTCAAGATATTCAGAAAGACAAAAAACGCAAGAGAGGTAGGCAATTAGGAGAGAAAAAACGCAGAGAACAGAGGGAGTTTCTTCCTTCATCCTTGCATTGCTGTGAGATCAGGAAGACAGGTAGTAGAAGAGAAAAGAAAAGATGAAAATACAGAACAGAAGGAAGAGGGTTGAAACAGACAAACACAAACCAAGCAATCATCACGCTTTCAACGTTGTTGCAGCTTCTTCGTCTCCAGGTCTGTTTCTTTTCACCTCCTGCATGCATTTTTTCTTTGTGTTTGCACTGTTCAAGTGAGTTATAATTCACTTGAACAGAAACGGGGTCTTTTTTTATGGCATTTTCCTTTGTTATTGTACTGTTCAAGTGAATTAATTCACTTGAACAGTACTCTTCAGCTTTCCTTAAACTTTAACTGCGCCCTTTTGTGTTCAGCCAGGTAACTTACTTGGCCAAGTGACCCGGCCAGACTTACTTTTTTTTTGAAAAAAATAAAGGAAAGAGAAAGAGATTTATTTTTTGGCATAATTATTTTAAAGTCGGAACTTTTTATGTTGTAAGAAAAATATATACCAATCTCGTATTTAGAATGCCCGGTTTTCGACGCAATGTGACAAATATACATATGTATAAAAAAAATATTTTCATGCATACGGTCAATACTCTAACATGTTCTGAATGTTTTTTTATATAAAAAAATATAGGAAGTTTTGAAAATGTGTTTTCGCATGGATTTCTTAAACACAACAAAAATTATTTTCTTGGATTTCTGGATTTTACAACATGTTTGTAAAACTCCAAAGGGTATTGACCAATATTCCAAAAAAATAAAAAATCTTATTTTGGGGGGAATTCATCTATTATTTACCGTTAATGTTTGGATAAAGAAATCCCAAAGGGAGGATATCCAAAATATTATTGGGAATAACTTGTTATTATTCACTGTTAATATTTGGATAAAGAAACCCTAAGTGGTAAATATCCAAAATAATTTTCTAGGAATAATCAGTCCTCACACATCCTTAAAAGAAGCCTTGATTATAATTGAAGACATTTCAATTTTTTTTACTCCACGGTTTACGAGCCGTGAGAGTATAAAACACTAAGGCAAAAATAGGCTTTTAAAGTGCCCTAGATTTCTAATTTTTTGTTCCTCCTCCTTGCGATTTACAAGTCACAAACTCTTGAAATACTAAGGGAAAAATGAGCTTTTAAAGCACATGGAATCTCCTTGGATTTCTATCTTAATAAATTTAGTTTGAATCAAACCTAGAAAAACTGATGGGATTAGA
The DNA here is from genome assembly GCA_015852605.2 of Populus deltoides. NCBI lineage: Eukaryota > Viridiplantae > Streptophyta > Magnoliopsida > Malpighiales > Salicaceae > Populus > Populus deltoides. The sequence continues at coordinate 12,719,472 of CM027588.2, read as the reverse complement.
AAACACCAACACCATAGCAATTATAAAGCAAACCAAACACCAAGCAGATTACCTTAGGTAGGGCATACTAGGGGTGTTAACACCTTCCCTTTACGCAACTAGTCCATTGCCTTAGAATCTCTAAAAGACCAGTTAAGGTTCCTAGTGACCAAAATACTAGGTGGCGACTCCTTTATCCACAAAAAACGACCTCAAAATCAATCGAGGGTCGCCGCGCTACTCCGGGAGGGTGCGACAATGATGATGTTGAGGATGATGAGAAAAAAAAAAAAGAAAAATTGTTCATGAAAACTTGATTGAATTGGTTTTTTACTATTAAAATTTTTAAATAGATTTTGAACATGATTCTATTACATATATGAATTGTTTAGCTTTCAATCACATAAAATATAAACATATAATTTTGAGATTGTTTATTAACTTGCTTTAACTTATTTATATATTATATATATATATATATATATATATATATTAAATAGAAATAATAATTCCTATTAAAACATTGTATTGGCTAAGATAAACAAAACATACGTTAATAGAAAAATTTATATTGATGAAAGAAAATTTTAAAACGATTGTATTTTTTGGTTTAATAACAATAAAAAAATATTTTATGAGACTTATATATTTTTGTATGTTTAAATGTTTTTTGAATCCCCTATAGCATAGCGCGAGCATACAAACTAGATACTCACAATAGCATAAAGGGTCATGCACTTTGGCTGTTTTTTAAAGGTTAATGCACATTAAGCAACATATATGGCTTTTTTTTTTTTTATGTTCTTTGATATTTTTTTATTGATTTTTGTTTTTGGCATGCTAGGTACCCAAGCTCGCAAACTTGGCCTTTGTTTTTTTTGTTTGACTTTTTTAATTGAATTTTTTTAATATCATTCTTTGACGTTGAGTTTTTATTGATTCTTTTATTATATTTTTTTTATCAATTTCATTCCGCAACATTTGATTATTTAAAATTAATCTTTTTTAAGTAACTTTAATTTGCTTTTTTTTTTTAGCATTGTTTGGTTTATATGCGTTTTGCTAAGCAATTTAGCAATTTATTCTATGTGAGTTATAATTTAAAAAACTTATCTAGCTACCTCTGAATAGTTGACCTTTTGATAACCCTCTATTTGTTCTATGCAAAACTTACCCACCTCTTTCAGCTACCCATTTAATACCTAAGGATACCTAAGTTTCTTGACATAATGGACGTTTTAAAACCAGAAAACAATAACACATACAACACTAATTAATTATTATATATGTAGGGCAATATACAATAGGAATGGTAGGGGTTACCACACGAGAATATGACTACAATATTTTCTATATAGTTATATTCTATAATATACCCCTTTAAGCTGAGGGTGGAGGATCAACCCGTAGCTTGAAACGAAAAGCAGTAAACGAGGCAGTAGGAAGCGGCTTAGTGAAAACATCTGCTAGTTGATCTTGAGAGGAAATAAAACGAATATGAATCTCCTTCTTCGCTACTCTATCTCGGACAAAATGATAATCAACCTCAACATGTTTTGTGCGAGTATGGAAAACACGATTCGCAGACAAATAAGTGGCACCAAGATTATCACACCAAATGGTAGGAGAAGAAATAGATGGAATCTGAAGATCTGTCAATCAATACTAAAGCCAGATAACTTCAGCAGTGCCATCGGCTAAGGCTTTGTACTCAGCCTCAGCGAAAGAACGGGCAACTGTACGTTGCTTACCTGATTTTCAAGAAATCAGCGTCTGGCCAAAGAACACAAGATAACCACCTGTGGATTTTCTATCATCAACATTATCTGCCTAATCTAAATCTGTAAAACCATGTAAGGATCATGCGCTTTGGCTGTTTTTTAAAGGATAATGCACATTAAGATTATATTAAATCAAATTTTAAGGGATGAAATTAAAAAAAAAGATTCAAACAAAATATATAGCAATCAAAAGTTTGAGGACCAAATTTGACAAAATCATCAAATAATATGATATTTCTAAATTTTTCACAACTTTTGAAAAGCGTTTTCCGCCCAAAATAAAAAGAAAACACTTTCCTGGAAATCAAGCCAAATTTTACTTTGACAGGAAAGTGTTTTCCGTTGACCAACTTTTCTAACGTCAAACAAACACAAGAAAGTTTGGAAAGTGGTTACCCGAAAACCAGTTTTTAGAAAACAAACGCACCTTAAACCACATATGGCTTTTTTTATGTTCTTTGATATTTTTTACTGATTTGTTTTTGGCATGCTAGGTACCCAGGCTCACAAACTTGACCTTTGTTTTTTTTGTTTGACTTCACCCTAAACCACATATGGCTTTTTTTATGTTCTTTGATATTTTTTACTGATTTTTTTTTGGCATGCTAGGTACCCAGGCTCACAAACTTGACCTTTGTTTTTTTTGTTTGACTTTTTTAATTGATTTTTTTAATATCATTCTTTGACATTGAGTTTTTATTAATTCTTTTAATACTTTTTTTTTTATCAATTTCATTCGGCACCATTTGATTATTTAGAATTAATATTTTTTAAATAATTTTAGTTTGCTTTTTTTTTTTAGCATGGTTTGGTTTATATGGGTTTTGCTCAGCAATTTATTCTATGTGAGTTGCAATTTAAAAAACTTATCTAGCTACCTCTGAATAGTTGACCTTTTGATAACCCTCTATTTATTCTATGCAAAACTTATCCACCTCTTTCGGCTACCCATTTAATACCCAAGGATACCTAAGTTTCTTGACTGAGTGGACGTTTCAGAACCAGAAAACAATAACACATACGACACTAATTAATTATTATATATCAAAGCCTTTGATATATAGCGTGGAGCCACTAAGCTTTTAAGCTCGGTACGTAGATTAGGCGGTGGTAGGGGTGGCATCTCTCCCATCGTACCCTCGAGATGATGACACTGAAGGAGAGATTCCGATAACATGTATATATTAGCATATAACTAGGTTATTTCTCGTGTTATGTTAAGCATCGGATCATGAAATTTTAAATGTATCTTTAAATTTTTGCCCCCGCTGTCTTCTTCCCGGTCTTCTCTCAGTCTCACCGTGAACAGCCGCCCCCAGAAAGAGGAAAACAAAGTAAAATCAATTGTTGTGTGCGTTTTTTTGTTTGTTGCAGGTCACTACCGGTGAGGAAAAGAAGAAGGGAGGAAGCTGTTTCAGATCCACACGTTTTTCCAGCTTATCTTGCGGCGGCGAGTGAGTGGCGGTGGCACGTGGGAAAGACGCGCTGCCACTGTTCCCATGCCCAAAAATCTTCCTCAACGCTGTTCCTGCAGTTTCTAGAAGGCTTTGGATTATTTGGGGTTTATTTTGTAATTTTGTTGAAATGTATTTGATTTATTTTGAATTTTGTATAATTTGTAGTGTAGATGTAAAAAAAAAAGAAAAAAAGAAAAAACTTTTTATGAAAGTGAATGAGTTTTTTTTTTTATGAATGTTTTTTTATGATAAAATCTCAAAGAATAAAGAAGAATTTAATATTTTGATTTGTTCATGGTCAATAATTATGAACTTACACGAAAGTCGTATTTGTAATTTCCGATGAAAAGATAAAATTTTTAAAACTTCTTTAACACATCAAAGTCACGAAGCAGTTTACCTTAGGTAGAGTGCGTTAGGGGTGCTAATACCTTCCCTAACCATAACCAATCTCTTACCCGTGAATCTCTGACAATACCAGTACACCCAAGTTTCCTAGTAGCCCTCAATTAAATACTAGATGGTGACTCTAACGAATAAATCAAGCAAACTAAACGAAAAATCACCAAACTAGAAGCTGCGCGGGTGACATGCGACATTTACCATTCTTTCATAAAAACACTTAAACTGTCGCATCTGTTTTAATTGTTTTGTTAATAGCTAGGAAATAATGGGATTACAAAAAACAAAAATACATACACATCATTTTTTTCTATTACAACCACACATTTCATGCATTGAAAACTCTATAAAAGAAGTTGGAGCTAAGAACAAATCAGCAGATAGCAGAACCAAAGCAACAGCCACTAAACATGATGGTGAAAAGCGTTCTTTGCATGAATCCAGGAGATGGTGAAACCAGCTACGCCAAGAATTCATTCCTTCAAGTCTCTCTCTCTCTCTCTCTCTCTCTCTAACACCTTATTTCATAAAAATGTTGTGTCTTAGTGCATTTAGAGAGACAAATTACCGGCCTTTTTTTTCCTTTCTTTTTGGTAGTGTTAGAATTTTATTGTAAGTAGAGAAGACCTCGCGTAGCAACTTAAATTTTTAAGTTAGGTAAGATAAGCGAAGTTTAATGATATGAAGGAAGCAAATAGCCATCGCTGCATGCATTAGTAATATATTAGTAATTCTTGCATTTATTTTTTTCCTGGAAGCTAGTATTGCAGATTAATTCTGATGTGGTTTGACAATTCGTTTCGCAGAAAACAGTGCTATCAAAAGCTAGGCCAATCCTAGAAGATACCCTCAAGAACATGTTCAGCACCGCCCTTCCCACTTGCTTCAAACTAGCAGACTTGGGCTGCTCTTCAGGACCCAATACTCTCTTGTTCGTTTCTGAAATCATGGACGCCGTTTATGAGCTTTGCCAACAACAGAACTGTAAACTGCCAGAATTTCAGGTGTTTCTGAATGACCTTCCAGGGAATGATTTCAATGCTGTTTTCAAGTCGCTGCCATTTTTCTACGACAAGTTTGGAAAAGAAAAGGGAGACTTGTATGGACAGCACTGCTTCATATCAGGAGTACCTGGTTCTTTCTATCACAGGCTCTTCCCAAGCAAGAGTTTGCATTTCTTTCATTCCTCTTACAGCCTACACTGGCTTTCTAAGGTTATATTACTGTCTTTTTTTCATAATTATTATCTCTAAGGTTAATAATGATTTATCCCAGTAACTGGAATGCCTAGTTAAGATAGCGAAATATCAAAGACAAACAAAAATTGGTAGAGAAGAAGAGAAACAAGATGTTTATAACCATTACTGAGTTAATATAAAACCTGAAACCTCGTTTATCACAGCTTAAAATAACTACAGAATCAAATACAAAATACATATAAATAATAGCAATTGCTTGAATCAATACTATAGAATGTGCTGTTGCCTGTTGTGGTTGAAATTAGTCACGCGTGAACATATACATGGCAAAGCCTGACCATATATTTTCATGACATTAGGTGCCAGAAGGTATATCAGATAACAAGGGGAACATATACATGGCAAAGGCAAGTCCTCCTAATGTATTTAAAGCTTACCTGGAGCAATTCCAGAAGGATTTCTCCTTGTTTCTAAGCTTACGCTCAGAGGAAATAATACAAGGAGGACGTGTAGTTCTTACATTCCTCGGCAGGAGTATAGACGATCCAAGAAGCAAAGATTGCTGTCTTTTATGGGAGCTGCTAACAAAGTCACTGCTAGACTTGGCAGCAAAGGTTAGTTTATTTTCATTTAAATTAAGCAAGTTGCTTGCCTTGTTGGTTATGGAGATTAATTAATTTAAGTTTCAGGGACTTGTTGTAGAGGCCGATATTGATACCTTCAATCTGCCATATTATAATCCTTACGAAGGAGAAGTCAGGGAAATTATCGAAATGGAGGGATCATTCGATATTAACAAGCTAGAAACTTTTGCTATTAACTGGGATGCTAATGATGATATCAGCAACAAAAATTTTGTGTTTGACAAGGACCAATGTGGACGAAATGTGGCAAATATTGTAAGAGCAGTTGCAGAACCGATGTTGGTTAGTCATTTTGGAGATGAAATAATGGATGAATTGTTCAAGAGGTACGCAGAGCATGTAGGTGAACATCTGTGCGTGGAGAAGACAAAACACATAAACATAGTCCTCACAATGACAAAGAAGGAGTAGACTCCAGTGTAGCAGATGATGAGCGAATAAATTCTTCTGAAGCAGAAATAAAGTAATTATCTATGGAAGTAGTTTTGGCTCATAATGAATAAAAACAGTGTGCATGCATGAAAATTCTCTTTTTAAATAAAACATTTTTGTTCTAGTTTTGTTTATTTTTTTAATTAAAAAAAAACTTGGAATCATCCGATTTCAATTCAAGACCAGAGTCTCAATAGAATAGACTAGTAAGGTGACCTGCGCTACGCCACCAACTCACTTTTTATTTTAATAAAAAAATCATAAAAATCTAAGACCCAAAAGTATTGGGTTTGGTTGTAATGTCAGATCCAGGAGCGTTGAGTCTGACTGCAACGTCTAACCCAACAATAATATTTATAATATTAATAATAATATTTAACTTATCTACCAAAATTTTTATTTTTTTAATCTTTCAAAAAAAATTATGGTTTTTCAACTATAATAATAATAATTTTTTAAAATTTATTAATGATAATAATAATAATAATTCTTCTTATTATTAATTTTACAATTTATTATAGAATGTATATCATGTATATATCTGAATAGGAATTAATGTAGGATTATTCCAATATTGTGATTCCTATAGTTAATGTCGTTTTCTGCTACATATATATATAAATAGAAAAGGTTGGCTAAGATTAAACCTAAGTCATTCTATTATTCTGAACTTGATATCATAGCCTTAAATAAACTAAAGCACTTCCTCTCTTCTCTCTCTACAATGGATTCCTCATCACAGCTGCCTGCTACTTCTCCTTCTGCAGCACCGGCGGTGCCAACTCCCTCCCCCACCGCAGCATCCCTGTCTTCATATGCTTCTGTTCTGCCGTGGCCACTAAAATCAATTTGAATTGATAAAACTTTTCAAGCCGAGATCTACCATCTCAAGCAAGGTGAAGGCCAAAGAACTCCACAATGAAACTCGTCTTGTCAAATAGAACTCGTTGACATCAAAATCAATTTTTTTCGTATTCAGAATCAATGTTACCCAATTACTTTTTCTTTCCTCGTTGTTTAAAGCATAAATCAACTTAAATTTTGAAGTTAGGTAAGATAAGCGATGTTTAATGATATGGAGGAAGCAAATAGCCATCGCTGCATGCATTAGGAATTATAGTTGGTAGTGGTATTGTGGATTGAGAAGATACAATGGAAGAAAAGATAGATAATAAGTTTGAGACCCAAGATGATTGGATCAGAAATAGATGATGGGTTTTGCATGCATAAAGACATGATTTAAAAATGTTATTGATTTTGCTTGATTGATGTTGACACTTGGAATGTCACAAATAATCTTAATTTGATGTAATACCCAAAGATAAAAAAATCGATCAAGTATTAAGAGTAATATCCTAGTATAAACTAGTCGATCATTTTATTGATAAAAAAAAATTACTATCTGTAGATTTATTATAAAAGAATTGTACCGAAAAGTTAGGGATGTTACAGTTTTTAAAGCTTACCTGGAGCAATTCCAGAAGGATTTCTCCTTGTTTCTACGCTTACGCTCAGAGGAAATAATACAAGGAGGACGTGTAGTTTTTACATTCATCAGCAGGAGTACTGACGATCCAAGAAGCAATGATTGCTGTCTTATATGGGAGCTGCTAGCAAAGTCACTGCTAGACTTGGCAGCAAAGGTTAGTTTATTTTCATTTAAATTAAGCAAGTTGCTTGCCTTGTTGGTTATGGAGATTAATTAATTGAAGTTTCAGGGACTTGTTTTAGAGGCCGATATCGATACCTTCAATCTGCCATACTATCATCCTTACGAAGGAGAAGTGAGGGAAATTATCGAAATGGAGGGGTCATTCGATATTAATAAGCTTGAAACTTTTGCCATTAACTGGGATGCTAATGATGATATCAACAACAACAATTTTGTGTTTGACAAGGACCAATGTGGACGAAATGTGGCAAATATTATAAGAGCTGCTGCAGAACCGATGTTGGTTAGTCATTTTGGAGATGATATAACGGATGAATTGTTCAAGAGGTACGCAGAGCATGTAGGTGAACATCTGTGCGTGGAGAAGACAAAACACATAAAAATAGTCCTCACGATGACAAAGAAGGAGTAGATTCCAGTGTAGCAGATGCTGAGCGAATAAATTCTTCTGAAGCAGAAATAAAGTAATTATCTATGGAAGTAGTTTTGGCTCATTATGAATAAAAACAGTGTGCATGCGTGAAAATTCTCTTTAAAAAGAAAACATTTTCGTTCTGGTTTTGTTTATTTTTTTAAGTGAAAAAAAAAACTTGGATTCATCCGATTTCGATTCATAACCAGAGTATTAAATAGTTCCTCATGATGTCTTATAACTATGCTATACGTAACTCGTGTTAAATATAGAAATAACTAGTCTATAAAACAGGACAGCCCAAATATTCCTCACTCTTCTTTCTAAGCTCTTCATAGAAAGATGGCAGCGACTTGGAAACACCTGAAATCCTGGCAATTTACACTGTATCTGCTGGCAATGTTCATAAATGGCATCCATGGTGTCGTACCCTCTCGAGAGCTCGACGTCGCGGCGACCCTTCCTGGTAGCAGGGATTGATGTCGGGGTCTTTGTTTTGTGAAAAAAAGAGTCGCCACCTAGTATTATGGTCACTAGGAAACCTAACTGGTCTTTCAGAGATTCTAAGGCAAGGGACTGGTTGCGTAAAGGGAAGGTTTTAGCATCCCTAGTACGCCCTACCTAAGGTAAGCTGCTTGGTGTTTGGTTTGCCTATAATTGCTATGATGTTAATGTTCTCTAATCCCGTCAGTTTCCTAGGATAAGTCTGCTATGATGGACGAACTTGGGTTCAAAGTCTAAGGGGAAGAACCCTTGGCCAATATGGATCATACCTTTAGATATGTCTATAGAGTGCTAAAGAGAAATGGTGCAGATCTCCTGAAGTCTATGCTTGGTTTGAAAATAAGTTCAGAATTTATGAATTTAGAGACAGCAAACATAGAAATCTAAGGAGATTTAATGTGCTTAAAAGCTCATTTTTTCCTTAGTATTTCAAGTGTTCGCGGCTCGTAAATCGCAAGGAAAAGAAGAAGAAGAAAAAACTAAGTTAGAAATCCAAGGAAATTCATGGTGCTTTAAAAGCCCATTTTTACCTTAGTATTTCATATTTTTATGACTCATGAATTGTGGAATCAAAATTTGAAATGTCCTTAATTATAATTGAGATTTCTTTCAAGGATCGCAATTAGATTGTTATAAAATTTTAGGCATAAATCTACCCTTATGTTAAGAATAAACAAGTTGTATTTCTATTTAACAATATTTTGAACATTTACCTTTCATAGGTTTATTTGCCATTATATTATTAAGGGATAATGACTTGTTATTTCTAGAAAAATATTTTGATATTTACCTTTTGGGGTTTTTTTATCTAAACATTCGTAGTAAATACTAACAAATTATTCCTAATAATATTTTGGATATTAACCCCTTTTGGGGTTTCTTTATCCAAATATTAATAATGAATAATAACAAATTATACCTAATAATATTTTGGATATTTACCCCATTTGGGATTTCTTTATCCAAACATTAATAGTGAAATAATAACAAATTATTCCTAATAATATTTTGGATATTTACCCCATTGGGATTTCTTTATCCAAACATTAATAGTGAATAATAACAAATTATTCCTAGTAATATTTTGGATATTTGCCCCTATGGGATTTTTTTATCCAAACATTAATAGTGAAAAAAGACGAATTCCCAAAAATAAGATTTTTATATTTTTGGAATATTGGCCAACACCCTTTGAAATTTACAAACATGTTGTAAAATCCAAGATGCAAGAAAATAATTTTTGTGTTTAAGAAATCCATGCTAAAACATATTTTTTAAAACTCGAATATTTGCTTTTTAAAAAAAAAAAAGATTTTAAAATATGTTAGGGTATTGGCCGTATGCAACACACAAAAATATTTTTTATATTCTAATTAAAAAACACTATTTATCACAATTATTAAATGCAGACATCACAGTTGAAGCTATCAAAACATCACAAAAATAAATTCATCACATGGGGATCATGGTACTGAAATTAACATTTCAAACTCAAAAGAACGGTTAATCGCAACAATTAAACACTGTCATCACAGTTAAAATTATTAAACCATCACAAGAATAAACTTGTCAGCCAAAGTTCTGAAAGTAACATTTTAAACTCAAAATCCTACGTTCAGTGCCCCACGACTCATACTCTGTTTCCCTAATCTTGAAAACTGTCATGCTTGCGGAAGCAAAGAAACCTGAGGGAGCATGCTTTTATACCATGTATTAAAGACTCAGCTAAGGAAGCCAACGACCAGCTATCTTGTAAAGGAAAAAAACCGTGATCTAACGGTTTGCAAAGAAAATCACCCAGCCTGAAAAGGGATTTTCCTCATGCCCTTTTACTTTCCCCTCCCCAAAACTTCCCTTACGTTATATATTTTCTTCTCTAACCTAAGCTTTGTTTAGAAACAAAAGTACTGCTTCCCCTACGAATTCTGCAGCTCCTGCTTGCAGAACAAAGAAAAATGGAGCACAAACCGTCGAGCGATTCCCTTATTACTTTACCTTTGATCCCCAAAGGAAACCTTCCTCTTCTTGCCGTTAGGAGTTTTTTCAAAAAAACTCTTTAGAGCTTGTTAAACTCCTTTTCGGCAAGGTAGGATAGATTGCAGTCAAGCTCTTCTCTCTTTTGTTGTTTCCCATTGTTTTTGCTCTCAAACCTTCTTGTTCTCTCGGTTTTCTCCCTTTCCTTTCCTCTATGTTACCCTTTCTCTCTTGTTTTGTTATTTCCTTCCTCTGTCTTCTCTATTGGTTTTTTCTTCTCTGCGTTCACTCTCTACATTTCCCCTACTCTCTTTGTTTTCTCTTCTTCCTCCCTCATAAAAGCTATGTTTCTAAGTCACTAACATTCCTATGCAACATTCCCGGCAAGGAGACAGCTCAAACAGAGAGACCATGAAAAACAATCACTCGCAACAACAGATCAAAGAGAAAACGCAGCTGTAACGTAGACAAGTAATCCAAACTACAAAGTATGGCAGTGACAGTAGGCAAACACCACCTTTTATTCATACCGAAAACTGAAACTAGAGCAGAGCGGGGAACAGATTTTGGAAAATAAACAAGTAACAGATGCTGAGTTTCAATACAGCAGAAACTGGTAGCTATATATGCGGATGCTGCTGGGCTATGAACTCACGGTCTCTCACAGTAATAAACCACAACAAAGAGCATACAGCCTTAACGTAAGATCAAGAAAAAACGCAGCTGCAACGATACAAACAATCCAAACTATAAAGCATGGCAATGACAGTGGGCAAGCATAAACCTTTTGTTCAAACCATGATAAAACAGAACATCTAGAGCAAAAACCATAAAACAGGTTTTGAGAAAGAACCACACAACAAAATGCCAAGCTTAAATAATAGCAAAGAAACAGGAGACTAGGAACCGATACCTGCTGATGCTGCTGGTTCAAATGCAGAAAATGAGGTGCAGGTAGGTGACAACCTTTGCTTTTCTGCCTCTTAAACTAAAGAAAGCCTTCCTCTTTTTGCCGCTAAGAGTTTTTAGAAAACCCGTAGGTTTGGTGACCTCTTTTTTGACAATACAGGATAGACTGTAGATTGTTTTTTTCTCTCCTTCTCTTTGTTTTTCTATGCTAGCTCTCTCTGTTTTTACTCTTCTCTCCGCCTACTCCCCCCTCTTTTGTCTCTCCAACAGCTCGTTTATATAGCCGAGCAAAAACACTTGGAGACTAACCTAACACCCTCTCATCCCAGCCGTCTTTGTTAGGGATGGAATTCCAACCGTTGGATGATGGCAAGGCTCCCTCTGCGTGACTGCGTGCGTCCTCTTCCCCAGCTGGCACTGGAGGTACAATGCCGTTTCCTCTCGCAGCTGCTATCCTAGCGTGAAAAGGGGGGCTGTTTTGTGCAGTGCAAGGACAGGAGAAAAGAAAATGGCAGGAAACGGCTGAAGAGGAGGGAAAAGGTTGCAGATGGGGGTACAGTACCAAGCTCATTAATTCAAAAATGGGGCTGTTTTAAAACGGCGCCGTATTGTTTCCTCAGCTGAAGAGAGGAAAAACAATGTGCATTAATGTGTAAATGAATGACGACGTCGTTTGTTGCTGAAAAAAATAAATGAGGCGGCAGCAGCAGCCACGTAATTCATGGTTGTAGATTTTTCTGTCATTTGCTGATCCTATCCCATGTTTTTTCTATTTCTTCCTAAAACCCAGCCAAGCTCTTCCAAACTTTATCTGCAATTAACTCCCTTATTTCAGTTTTTTAATTCAATCCTGCAAACTTGGGGGGCAAATTAAACCCTTCCTGCGGTAGAAACTTTTTGCGGTAGAATCTTTGCGGCAGAATTTTCGCTTCCTCATTAGATATTCAAACATGAATATCTTGAGCTCCTGATATCAAAATCAAGTGATTCAAAAACCAAAATTTATCTATGCGTGTAAGACTACAACTTTCATGAAGGATTCAAGGTGAGATAAAATCGTTTTACACAACAGATTCGGGCCGCAATCTGGTTGGTAAAAAAATGGTCTCCTGATCTGATTCAAAAACTGACGAATGCCGAGCGTCCCGATATGACTGAGAGTATAACCTAAGAATAAAAAACAGTAAAATCGTGATGGAAACATAGTTTTTAGTGCGACTCTGGTTAAAATCCTGCTTGCGGCAGAATTCTCGTCATATATTCAAATAGGAATATCTTGAGCTCCTGATATCGAAATCAAGCGATTCGAAGGCCCAAACTCATCTATGCGTCCAGGACTACAACTTTAATGAAGGATTCGAAGTGAGATAAAAAAGTTATGGAACAGAAACTGGCAGCAATCTGGTTGGTAAAAAGGATCCCTGATCTAAATCAGGAAACTGACAATGCCAAGCATCGTACTTTGACTAAGAATCTGCCATAAAAATAGTGAGCCCTAGGACCCAATAAAAGTGTAAGTCAATTTTTCAACATGTCATGAGTGACAAAATATAGCCGGGATGGTCGGGTATTGCATGGAACTAGATCATAATCAAAGCCTAAGTTGGAACAAAAAATTGTGACAACGGCAGAGCCAGTTTTTTTTAGTGCAGCTTCTGAGGGATTTATCCAACCTTAGAAACCAGATAGCAAAGGAACAAATTTATCATTTTAAAGACTCCTAATTAGCCTAAGAATCCTGAGAATTTCGACAACAAAGGGGAAGGATAAGGAGAGCAGATGCCAGCTGAAACATGGTCCGAAAAACATTTCTTTCTCCTTTTTTTTTTGTCAATCTCCAAGCAACCTTGAACTAAACTCCTACCTTCAATTTAAAAGGGATATACACCATCTCCATTAGTACGTATGGCTCAAAAAATGAGTAACAACAGATGCCCCCTCTTTACGAAACTTGCGAAGCTAAAACTTGAGTAGCAAGTTTTGTAAAGATAAAATAATTGATAAACTATCAAAACTCGATGCCTTCTTAAAGATGGTCTCATTATCCGGTGACCAACTTGTTTTAGACAACTCCACTTTTATGGTCTAAGTATCAGGTGGCCTGCCCGTTTTGCAAATTAGTAGTAGTTTTTTTTAGAAAAAACTCTCACGCTTTTCTAAAAAATGGTCTCAATGTCGGGTGACCTGCCCGTTTTAATATTTGTTTTAGAAAAAACTCCAGGCTTTTTTAAGAAATGGTCTCAATGTCGGGTGACCTGCCCGTTTTAATATTTGTTTTAGAAAAAACTCCAGGCTTTTTTAAGAAATGGTCTCAATGTCGGGTGACCTGCCCGTTTTAAGATTTTTAGAAAATCTCCACGCTTTTCTAAAAAAATGTCTCAATGTCGGGTGACCTGCCCGTTTTATGATTTTTTAGAAAAACTCCACGCTTTTTCTAAAGAAAGGTCTCAATGTCGGGTGACCTGCCCGTTTTATGATTTTTAGAAAAACTCCACGCTTTTTCTAAAAAAAAGTCTCAATGTCGGGTGACCTGCCCGTTTTAAGATTTTTAGAAAAACTCCACGCTTTTTCTAAAGAATGGTCTCAATGTCGGGTGACCTGCCCGTTTTAAGATTTTTTAGAAAAACTCCACGCTTTTCTAAAAAGTGGTCTCGATGTCGGGTGACCTGCCCGTTTTAAATCTCAGAAGAAATCATCTTACCTCAAGGAATGACGCAGTGCTGGTTCACAATTCTCCTCTGCATTTCTGTTGACTTGAGCTTCTATATCTCAGCGGTTCCCAAAGACTTGGAACTATTTTGGCTTTTGCCACACATTTCCTGCCAGGTTAATGTTATGACAATATAGTATGCATGCTTTTGTTACCTATTTTGGAAACATAGGTCCCCCTTTCTGTTGTAGCCTTCTTTGAGCTCCTGTTTCCATTTATTTGCCTGTCCCGTCCTTTTTTTGAACTAGAATATACTCCACGTGCTACATTTCCTATTCTTTTCATGCTTGATGAAAAGATCTCCAGTTCCTTACGGGGCCCTTTATTGCTCCATTGAATATTGCCTTTTACCGATGTTTTAACTCCCTTTTCCATATTTTTTTTAAATATTTTAAAAGGAAAACCCAAAAGATCTGGTTTTGTTCATGAAAACTGAAACTTTCAATGCAATCATCATATTTTGTTTTAGGCAATTCTCATAAAGGTGTTTCAAAGGTTTTTATGATGATTCCCTTTAATGTTGGTCCGGCTCACCATGGACCCAAACATGCTTGCCCCAGTGTGGTGTGCAATATGGGTTAGGTTTGGCTTTTGGTTTGGTTCTCTCCAAATTGGGCATTGGTTGGGTCATCTAGAGCATATTATGATTCCTTAGTCATGCGTAAAATCAGTTTTAAGTAAAAGGCTTCAAATGTTATGAGATCATGCGCTTTATGCAAAAAAGGTTCTTTACAGAAAGAATTCATGGCCAAACTTTATTTTATTGACTGGGAAACCGTGGAATACATCAAGCATAGTATTTCTTTACAGAGTCAGAATTCACGGGTCTAACTAAATCTTCTCCATCCATTCTAGACAACAACAGAGCTCCTCCTGAGAAAGCTTTCCTCACCACGTAAGGGCCATCATAGTTGGGCGCCCATTTACTCTGATCTTCTCCTGGTAAGGGCAATATTTTCTTCAGTACAAGGTCTCCTTCTTGAAATCCTCGAGGTCGAACCTTCTTGTCATATGATTTGGCCATCCTTCTTTGGTAGAGTTGATGATGACAGATTGCAGCTATCCTCTTCTCACTTATCAGATTCAGTTGTTCATATCTAACTTTCGCCCATTCTGCCTCTTTTAGCTCAGAGTCTATCAGTACTCTCAATGATGGGATCTCCACTTCTAAAGGCATCACTGCCTCCATCCTATATACCAAAGTGTACGGGGTAGCTCCTGTTGAAGTTTGGACTGCGGTGCGGTATGCGTGAAGGGCAAATGGTAGCATCTCGTGCCAATCCTTGTAGGTGACTACCATCTTCTGAATAATCTTCTTGATATTCTTGTTGGCAGCTTCTACCGCACCATTCATCTTTGGCCTATACGGCGAGGAATTGGAATGCTTGATTTTCCATTTAGCACAGAGTTCTATTATCATCTTTCCATTGAAGTTCTGGGCATTATCAGTTATAATCTTTTCTGGCGGGCCATATCGACAGATCAAATCTTTTTCAATAAATTTCTTCACCATCTTTTGCGTCACATTAGCAAATGATCCGGCCTCTACCCATTTTGTAAAGTAGTCGATGGCTACGAGAATAAACCTATGACCATTGCTGGCTTTTGGGTTGACAGGCCCAATCACATCAATTCCCCACATTGCAAAAGGCCATGGAGATGTTAGGTTGAATAGGGGAGCTGGAGGGGCGTTGATTTTATCAACGTACACCTGGCACTTATGGCATTTTCGGACATAGTCGATGCAATCCTTCTCTAATGTCATCCAAAAGTAACCGCCCCTTTGTATTTTCCTAGCCATAATATGTCCACTAGCATGGGTTGAGCAAATCCCCTCATGGACTTCCCGTAATGCATTTTTTGCCTCGATTTCATCCAAACACCTTAATAAAGTCCCGTCAGATGACTTCTTGTACAAAATCTCCGCATCAAGATAAAAGTCCATTGCCAACCTCCTCAAGGTCTTCTTATCAATTTTAGATGCCCCTAGGGGATATGCCTGGTTTTGGACAAAATTCTTTATATCGTAGTACCAAGGGTTTCCATCTATTTCTCCTTCGATTGAGCAGCAATGAGCTGGGTTATTTCTGATATCAATATGCACTGGTTGTACCTTACATCCAAAGTCTATTCTAGCCATAGAAGCTAGTGTGGCTAAAGCATCAGCAAACTGGTTTCCTTCTCTTCCTAGATGGGTGAACTCTATTTCCTCGAATTCTCCAGCCAGTTTAGACAGGTATTCTTGGTAAGGTCTCAACTTCACTTCCTTGGTTTGCCATTCTCCTTTCACTTGGCAAATAATTAGCATTGAGTCTCCATACACATCTATCTTTCTGATATTTAGCTCCAATGCAGCTTCTAACCCGAGAATGCAAGCCTCATACTCAACCGTGTTGTTAGTGCACCCGAACTGTAACTTAATTGAAACCGGATATTGTTTGTTATCGAGAGAGATTATCACTGCACCTGCTCCATTACCACATACATTTACAGCCCCATCAAAGTACATAGTCCACACGTCTGATTTCCCTTCCTTGACTGAAAGCACATCTTCATCAGGAAAGTCAAAGTTCAATGGCTCATAATCTTCCATAGCGTTGTCAGCCAGGTGATCGGCAATGGCACTCCCTTTTACAGCTTTCCTTGTCATATATACTATGTCATATTCAGCCAACAGAACTTGCCATCTTGCAATTCCGCTTGACAGATAGGGCTTTTCACAGATGTACCGCAACGGGTCTAATTTTGAAATTAACCACGTGGTGTGATACAACATATACTGGCGTAACCTCTTTATAGCCCATATGAGTGCACAACATAGTTTCTCAATCACAGTATACCTAGCCTCGCATTCTGTAAACTTCTTGCTTAAGTAATAAATGGCCCTTTCCTTCCTTCCGGTCTCGTCATGTTGGCCAAGTACACATCCCATTGCTGTTTCGGTTACTGTTAAGTACAATATCAACGGCCTTTCTGGTACAGGAGGAACAAGCAGGGGTGGATTCAGTAGGTACTGCTTGATTTTCTTGAAAGCCTCTTCGCACTCTTCATTCCAAATTCCAGGGTTCTTCTTCTTTAACAGACGAAAGATTGGATCACAAGTCATGGTCAATTGGGATATAAATCGAGCAATGTAATTCAACCTTCCTAAGAACCCTCTTACGTCCTTCTCAGTCTTGGGAGCTGGCATAGATCGAATAGCCTTTACTTTGTCAGGATCCACTTCTATCCCTTTGTCACTCACCATAAATCCCAACAACTTCCCAGATTTTACACCGAATGAACACTTTGCAGGGTTAAGCCTCAACCTGTATTTTCTTAGTCTTTCAAATAGTTTCTTCAATATTTGGACATGATTCTCTCCTTCCCCAGATTTAGCAATCATATCATCCACATATACCTCAATCTCCTTATGCATCATATCATGAAATAGAGTCACCATGGCTCTTTGGTAGGTGGCCCCAGCATTTTTTAACCCAAATGGCATGACCTTGTAGCAAAAGGTTCCCCATGGTGTTACAAATGTTGTCTTCTCCTTATCTTCTTGCGCCATTTTTATCTGATTGTAGCCCGAAAATCCATCCATAAAGGAATATGTGGAGCTGCGTGCTGCATTGTCAACTAGCATATCTATGTGTGGCAATGGAAAATTGTCTTTAGGGCTAGCCCGGTTTAAGTCCCTAAAGTCCACACAAACTCTGATCTTACCTTCCTTCTTAGGTACTACCACTATGTTGGACACCCATTGTGGGTATTTGACTACCTCTAGAAATCCAGCATTCCACTGTTTTTCAATTTCTGCCTTCACTTTGATTAAAATCTCCGGATGAGTTCTCCTCAACTTTTGCTTAAATGGCTTGCATCCTTCTACCAATGGTACCCTATGTACTACAATATTAGTATCCAAACCAGGCATATCCTCGTAAGACCAGGCAAAGACATCTACATAATCTCGGAGTAATACAATTAACTCTTCCCTTTCTTTAGGAGTGATCATAGTCCCTATCTTCAGCTCTCTCTTAATTTCCTCAGTGCCCACATCTATGGTTTCAAGTTCCTCTTTAGCGGGTTTCTAAGCTTGCTCATGCTGCTCTATTAGTTTTGTGAATTCCCTAATGTTATTTTCATCCCATTCTTCCTCTTCTACTGCTACTATATATTCTTTAAAGTTTGGCCATTCATTCTCAATGTAAAGTGTAGGTGTTGTTGTGGAAGATCCGCTTTCAGGAAACCTGAAAGCGGAAAGTGATGTGTAAATGCACCATAAAAACATCAAGATAAATTTTGAAAATGCATGATCTCATTAAAAGGAAAAGGTTGGCTCAAGACAAGGATAAAATCTAATTGGCATCTTGAGCCTCGATTGCCAATCAAAACGGAAAAGAAAAACAAACAACAAACAAAATCATAATCAAACAAACATTATTGATTACATTTTAAACACCAACGGAGCTTCTTGGGTCTCCCAATTCTGGAACTTCTCTCCCTTGGCTAGTTTTCGAACGAAGGTCCTAGAGGCAACTTCTTCCAGTGTGTAGATGGTTAATTGCGACATCTCTTCTTCCCTTCTTCCAACTTCAACACCTTTAGCTTCATCTTCCTCTAGGGTGTTTATGTTCATAGAAGAGAGTTTCTGAAAAAAAATTTCAGGTCCCTTTTCAGGTTGCAACCTTTGGGAATGAAACCCTGATTGGAGGGATGACTAAGTTTTCTTCTTCAGGTTTCCTTCCTTCAATCCTGGCCATCCTCTTCTCCCTCCTTGCACCAGCAGCTCGCTTGTAATCCTCTTTCTTGGGCTTATACCCAAGCCCAAACCTTTGTTCTATGGCTTTTAGCTTTATTATGTTAATCCTCTCAGGTTTTCCAACTTTATCATCATATTGGAAAGGAATCTTGTACTTCAAAAAGCTTTTAGCAGCCATTCTGGTGGCCTCTGAGATCTCTGGTTTCCTCAAAGACAAGTGTTTTCAGGCACCCACTCGGTATTCACGACCTCAAACGCATGAAGGTTTCCATCCCTACAGTCTTCAGCTTCAATGAACGGAACTGCCACATTCCTCACCATCGATATAGTCTCCTCAGCCTTAACAGTAACCAAAACACCGTTGGCAATGTATTTCAAGCATTGATGCAGCGAGGAGGCGACAGCTCCCGCAGAATGTATCCATGGCCTTCCTAACAACATACTATAAGAAGGGTGGATGTCCATCACTTGAAGGGTTACTAGAAAGACTTGTGGGCCCACTGCTAGTTCGACCTCAATTGTCCCTATCACCTGTCTAGGCGAGCCATCGTAAGCTCTGGCTGTCATCACACTTGGTTGCATGTGTGAGGGATCTATCGGCATTTCATCCATCATATGCTTTGGCAACACATTAAGGGCTGAGCCATTATCGATAAGGACTTTGCCGATGAGACAATCCTTGCATCGGACCGTGACATATAGAGGCTTATTATGTCCCGTGCCCTCAACATCCAGCTCATCTTTCGTAAAATACAGGTAATTGGCAGCATGAATCCTCCCTACTAGATGCTCCATAGTTGTTTGTTCTATATCTTGGGGCACATAAGCCTCATTCAACACTTTTTGCAAAGCGTTGCGATGTGGCTCAGAGCTGAGTATTAATGACATGATGGAAATCTTTGCTGGAGTCTTCTTCAGCTGATCCACTATACAGTACTCACTATGCTTCATCAGCTTCAGGAACTCATTTGTCTCTTCCTCAGTCACAGGTTTATTAACCTCTAGTTCTTTATCAAAATCAATAGCTTCTTTGCCCTTAGTTTTTCTTTGTTTCTCTAACTCCTCAGGCGTGAAACAACGACCACTCCGGGTTAGTCCACTTATCTCAGTTTGGAACAAAGGCAAGGGAACTTCAATACTTGAGGTATAACCATAATTACCCGGCATCATTTTGTAGTTAATTTTGTTTGCAGAGGAGGGCTTAGTCAAAACCAACTTCAAGAGCCCATTAGCTGTTGATTGAACCCTACACTTCTCTATCATCCCTATCTCTCCATTGTCTTCTATGGCCTCAACTCTCAACTCTCCTAGAGTTAACATTCTTGCGACCTTTTGATGAAACTCGATGCATTCATCAATATGATGCCCTTTCTTTTTATGGAATGGGCAAAAGTCATTTTTCCTTATGCAACATTCATTTGATCTCTCTAAGTGACCGGTGTACCAACATATCGTACAGCCTTGTCATGGTCACTTTTAAAACCCTTCCTTCATTACCAATCTCCACGGCATTTACCTCACTACTACCAGCAGCATGTTTGGGTAAAGGATTCGTATTCACATTAGGTGAATCCTCAAAAGTGACCCATCCAACTTTCATCAGTTGCAACACCCTTTTCTTAAAGGCAACGCATGTCTCAATGCTATGACCCGCATTACCAGCATGGTATTCACAAGTCACTTCAGGATTATACCAGGCAGGGAAAGGTGGTTGTATAGGTGGTACCGGTATAGGAGCTATCTGTCCGATACTTAGTAATTTAGCATACAACTCCTTCAAGGTTATTGGCAAGGGTGGTAACTATTCTTCTGGTTGTTGGTTGTTTCTCCTTTGGTAATTGCTTTGGTTATTTGTTGGGAATTTTGTTTGATTGGGTTGGTTTGGGACAGAGGGTTTAGCGAAATTGATACTAGTGACTTGGGAAGGAGGTGTTTGGTAGTTTTGGTAGTTTTTGTTTTTCCCTTTATAACTGCCTTCTAGGCCATTCACCTCAGTTTCCTTCCTTTTTCCAATGAAACCTTTCTTCTCTACAGGTTCCATAATTCTCCCACTTCGGATTCCTTGTTCAATCCTCTCGGCAATCCGCACAGCATCATAGAAATGCTGGGCTGAGCTACCCATAAGGTGCTCGTAGTATGGAGCCTTAAAAGTATTGGCGAATAGTGTCACCATTTCTGTTTCTATTAGTGGAGGTTGCACATGGATGGCTTGGTCTCGCCACCTTTGAGCATAAGCCCTCACAGACTCTTGATTTCCTTTCTCCATGGTCATAAGACTGGTCCTATCGGGAGCGATCTCAAGATTGAACCTGTATTGCTTTAAGAAAGCATCCGCCAGGTCCGCCCATTTTTTAATCCTCATGTTGTCAAGCCTTATATACCAGTTGAGGGCAGACCCTGTCAGGCTATCCTGAAAGAAGTAAATCAACATCTTATCATCGTGGATAACTTCTGCCATCTTGTTACAGTAGGACCGAAGATGGGTGTTTGGGCATTCCATCCCAGTATACTTAACAAATTCTGGCACCCTGAACTTCTTCGGTATTACAATGCTAGGTACTAAGCATACTTCAGCTGCCCTAACAGGGTCAAATAGATCATTTCCTTCAACCGCCCTTAACTTTTCTTCCAAGGCAGTCCACTTATCATACCTCACACGATCAAAAAATCTGACATCATGCGGATCTTCAGTTGCTAAATCCATTGCAATGGGAATTCGAATGGGCTGAGCAAGATCCGGATGCTGCTTATTCGGAGTGTTTGCCCTTATATTCTGAGGTGTAACCGGGATTTGAGCTGCTGATGGTGCTTCATCAGGTTGGGTAGATGTTCCTTCTCCATCTTTAGCTCTCAACAGTTGCTCCGATGGGCCAGGTTAGGCGTGCGACATCATTCCGAACTGCCTCTAACTCTCCTTGGTATTGAGTTTCAAGGTGTGACCTTTCTTCATCTTCCATCCTTTTCCTTAGTCTAGTGTTGTGGATTCTAGAAGGGGGGCCTATGTTTCACAACCTGAAATGCATGCATAGATTTATGAGAAGGTGCATGATATAATGCATGATCATGATGAGAATGCTTTGCATATCAGATATGGATGTGGCCTTCTCATGAACGATTGTTGGCCACCACCTTGTAAACATAGATTCCCTCGTCACATTGCTTGTTAGGAGTAATGCCTTTCGAGTTGTTTGCTTTAGTATGCTTGAATCAGAGACAGATTTTGCACAAAAGGTGGGTCAATGCCCTTCTCATTAACGCTTGATATGTTCATTACATTTTTTTGGAAATATAAACGAAATACAAAATACATTAATCTATTTCCTCCACCACCTCTCTAGCCAACGGTAAGAAGGCAAAGCCGCGATTCTCAATTTTCCCCAAAAAGGCATCAGTATCAGCCAAACTTCGGCGATAACGAATGATGTCCCCTCCCACATTTCGAGCATTGATTCTAACAATCCGAGCATGCGCAGCTGCTTCGTCCATTTGCTCATCCATCTTGGTCATCTTTTCTATGAGCAACATATTGGTTTTATTCAAAGCAGCATTGTTGGCGTCAATTTGATCCTTGTGTTTTTCCATTGTTACTAGCTTCTCGTCCAGATACTTTACCTTTTCGCGCTCCTTGTCAAGCTTTATCCTCAGAACTTTCATCTCATTCCTCTTCGCTGCTAACTCTGCCTCAACAACCTCAACTCCTTTTTTCTTACTTTCCTCTTTTGCAAACTCAGTCAATTGGCTTTCCAACTCCACGTATTTCTTACTTAATTCCTCATATTTTCCAATTCTATCCATCAGCTCAGCTTGAACTTGTGCGAATTTCTCTCGGTAATATTCTGCGCTTCCTTGACAGTCATTAAAGTCAAACTTCAATGCTTCAAGTTCAGAGCAGCTTTGCATCCAGTCTAAACTTAATCCTTTTAGCTCCTTCTCACTTTCTTCCCTAGCAATCTTCTCCTCTCCCAGCTTCAACTCAAGCTCTGATATTCTCGCATCTCTAGACTGTATTTGCTCATCTAGAAAGGCTCTCCTTTTGTCCCCTTCAAGTATCATTGTATCTAACAGTGTCTTGTCTTTTTTACTCTTGCTCAACTCTATCTGAAGCTTTTCCACTTGTCTTCTCAACTCTTCTTCACTACTGATCCTTTTCCTTTTACTCGGCTCTTCCATAGCTTGGAAAGATCTGACTTCCGGGTACGGCATGGCCGAAGTAGCTAAGTTTCTCCATTTTGTATATTCTTCACTAGCACTTGGATCCTTCAAACCTTTCATCTCAACCAAAACCAGATGCTTCCAGTCTTGTTTGATGATCTCCAAAACTTCTTGTGCAATAGGATCTTTGAACAAACCAAAGAATTGAGCAATTCCCATAGTCCTCGGAACAAATTGTATGCCCCCAAGTTGTCTTATCACAAGGGCAGGAGCATAACTTACATAACCTGTGATCCCTACCAAAGGCACCCATCGTCTTTGCCCACAACTCACTAAGACATCCACTGCCTTGACCCACGGAGCTCTCCACTTGAAATCACTATCAGGTAAATTTTCTAGTTTGCCTACCCAACCTTGGTTGTCTAAATTTCCCCATTCTTCTTCTTCTATTATCCTCAATGGCCTTTGGTTGAACCATCAAAAATTATTAAAGACAGGCGTTTTCGTCTCAATATGGCTAACCATCCAGATATACAACAACTGCGTGCAGCACCTCATTGCTCCTTTTCCGACCCCTCCTACAATGGTTAAGTGTTAGGATGGTTTCAGCTAAAATAGCGACCCTTCGGATTGATTTGGGTATTCTCATATTCTACATAAGCAGCTGCGGCGTCCAAACTAATTACACCTGTTTGGCTTGGGAATAACACAAGGCCAAACATGCCCAAGGCAATCAATCTTTCTCTTTCTGATCCCGACTTCTTTTCCAGTTCAGCTTCTAGCATCTTCCACTTCAGGCCGGTAGCATTCTTCTCCAAAAACTTCTCCAGGTTGGAGATTCTAAGCAGTTTCAACAGTTCGGGGATGATCTTGTCAGATCTCAAAGGAAAGTAAACCCTATGAAGCTGGTTTGGGAACTTAGTCAACATCCCATATTCCTCCATAGTGAGACATAAGTCTATGCTCCTAAAAGAGAAACAGCGGTAATCTGGATCCCAAAAATGAACTAGGGCTTGCACTGCTGAGTTTAAGACTTCTACCTTTGCAATCTCTACTAAGCGTCCATATTTCCTAAGAAATGCAATCTCATCCACATTCTGGAAGTGAGCTATTAACTTGTTCACCTCATTCACCGTGCAATTCAGATTCTTGATTGGCGATAACTTCTTAGCATCGCTTCTAGGGCAGTCCCCTTCAGTTAATTGTGACAGTTCAGAATTTTTCCCATATTCAATGATGGAAAGTCTAGCAGTGGTGGCCATTTCGTTCACAAGTCCTGCAATTCAAAATGCTTTGGGGTTAGGCTTGTTTTGATGCAAAAATTATGGAGCATACATCCTAAAGATAGGTTCTAGTTCTTTTACGTGAGACATAGGGTAGGTTTACTACTTGGTCTCTAAAGAGGGTCTCTTGCTGTCCCAGTGATCACCCTCGTAAAGGCAATATGGGGGCTTAGTAGATAGTGGGATGGCACGTATACCAATCACTACCAGTCTAAGCACTCAGCAAAGAGTTGGGGTTTACACAAACTTAAACCTTGACTCAAGTCATAAGGCAAGCTGCTAGTCCCCCACCTAACTTAAAGTTTAATGTGTGTGCTCTCAAAAAGATAGTAATAATAAAAGTGATGCATGATAGGATGCAATAAAATCTATATCCATATCTGATATACCATGCATGACAGGATGTAAAGATGCATGTTAAAGCTTTTAAACAGAGTAAACCACTCATAGCAAAAAGGGAACAAAAACCAACAATACATAGCATAAATAAATAAACTACCAAGCCTAGTCCAAGGGTCCACAGTGGAGTCGCCATCCTGTCGTACCCTCTCGAGAGCTCGACGTCGCGGCGACCCTTCCTGGTAGCAGGGATTGATGTCGGGGTCTTTGTTTTGTGAAAAAAGGAGTCGCCACCTAGTATTATGGTCACTAGGAAACCTAACTGGTCTTTCAGAGATTCTAAGGCAAGGGACTGGTTGCGTAAAGGGAAGGTTTTAGCACCCCTAGTACGCCCTACCTAAGGTAAGCTGCTTGGTGTTTGGTTTGCCTATAATTGCTATGATGTTAATGTTCTCTAATCCCGTCAGTTTCCTAGGATAAGTCTGCTATGATGGACGAACTTGGGTTCAAAGTCTAAGGGGAAGAACCCTTGGCCAATATGGATCATACCTTTAGATATGTCTATAGAGTGCCAAAGAGAAATGGTGCAGATCTCCTGAAGTCTATGATGCTTGGTTTGAAAATAAGTTCAGAATTTATGAATTTAGAGACAGCAAACATAGAAATCTAAGGAGATTTAATGTGCTTAAAAGCTCATTTTTTCCTTAGTATTTCAAGTGTTCGCGGCTCGTAAATCGCAAGGAAAAGAAGAAGAAAAAAAAACTAAGTTAGAAATCCAAGGAAATTCATGGTGATTTAAAAGCCCATTTTTACCTTAGTATTTCATATTTTTATGACTCATGAATTGTGGAATCAAAATTTGAAATGTCCTCAATTATAATTGAGGTTTCTTTCAAGGATCGCAATTAGATTGTTATAAAATTTTAGGCATAAATCTACCCTTATGTTAAGAATAAACAAGTTGTATTCCTATTTAACAATATTTTGGACATTTACCTTTCATAGGTTTATTTGCCATTATATTATTAAGGGATAATGACTTGTTATTTCTAGAAAAATATTTTGATATTTACCTTTTGGGTTTCTTTATCTAAACATTCGTAGTAAATATTAACAAATTATTCCTAATAATATTTTGGATATTAACCCCTTTTGGGGTTTCTTTATCCAAATATTAATAATGAATAATAACAAATTATTCCTAATAATATTTTGGATATTAACCCCTTTTGGGGTTTCTTTATCCAAATATTAATAATGAATAATAACAAATTATACCTAATAATATTTTGGATATTTACCCCATTTGGGATTTCTTTATCCAAACATTAATAGTGAATAATAACAAATTATTCCTAATAATATTTTGGATATTTGCACCTATGGGATTTTTTTATCCAAACATTAATAGTGAAAAAAGACGAATTACCAAAAATAAGATTTTTATATTTTTGGAATATTGGCCAACATCCTTTGGAATTTACAAACATGTTGTAAAATTCAAGATGCAAGAAAATAATTTTTGTGTTTAAGAAATCCATGCTAAAACACATTTTTTAAAACTCGAATATTTGCTTTTTTTTAAAAAAAAAGGATTTTAAAATATGTTAGGGTATTGGCCGTATGCAACACACAAAAATATTTTTTATATTCTAATTAAAAAACACTATTTATCACAATTATTAAATGCAGACATCACAGTTGAAGCTATCAAAACATCACAAAAATAAATTCATCACATGGGGATCATGGTACTGAAATTAACATTTCAAACTCAAAAGAACGGTTAATCGCAACAATTAAACACTATCATCACAGTTAAAATTATTAAACCATCACAAGAATAAACTTGTCAGCCAAAGTTCTGAAAGTAACATTTTAAACTCAAAATCCTACGTTCGTTGCCCCACGACTCATACTCTGTTTCCCTAATCTTGAAAACCTGTCATGCTTGCGGAAGCAAAGAAACCTGAGGGAGCATGCTTTTATACCATGTATTAAAGACTCAGCTAAGGAAGCCAACGACCAGCTATCTTGTAAAGGAAAAAAACCGTGATCTAACGGTTTGCAAAGAAAATCACCCAGCCTGAAAAGGGATTTTCCTCATGCCTTTTTACTTTCCCCTCCCCAAAACTTCCCTTACGTTATATATTTTCTTCTCTAACCTAAGCTTTGTTTAGAAACAAAAGTACTGCTTCCCCTACGAATTCTGCAGCTCCTGCTTGCAGAACAAAGAAAAATGGAGCACAAACCGTCGAGCGATTCCCTTATTACTTTACCTTTGATCCCCAAAGGAAACCTTCCTCTTCTTGCCGTTAGGAGTTTTTTCAAAAAAACTCTTTAGAGCTTGTTAAACTCCCACTACTAAAAAATGTAGTAATTAGCAACGGACTATTCCGTTGCAAATAATACTAAAATCCGTTGCTAAAATAATTTAGCAACGGAATCAGCAACGGTAAAAATCGGATGCAGATTTGTCGTTGCTGATTTTTTAGCAACGGATAAATCCGTTGCTGATTTCACAGCAACGGAAAATCCGTTGCTTAGAATTAGCAACGGATAATCCGTTGCAAAACTAGCAACGGATTCTCCGTTGCTCATATTCACAATCACCAACGAATTCTCCGGATAAAAGGGCTGGATTACCGGATGACAGCAATAATGACATGCTCGGCGCCACAGGCTAGGAATGCCAGTGGTAGCTGTACAGCAATAACTCAACGCATCTGACTTAATTTATTTGCCAAAAACTGAAGACTCAAGGACGATCGATCAATGTATTTGTGCAGGCAGTACAATTGACGCATTCTTCTTCTATCTGCAACATTTTTCAAAATTATTTCTTCGAGCTCCAAAATCTCAAACCCCATCTGCTAGAGCTAACATGCAAGCACATCCACAGGTTACCAGCAAAAGGGAAGTTCGAGTTATATTGTGGGATAAAAGGAAAGGAAACTGGCAAAGTAGATGTGAGACTTTAAGGAAGGAGCAGCTTGAAAGGAAATAAATTATGGGATTGGAAGTAGCAAAGTATATTGTGGGATAAATTAAGGAAACTGGCAAAGTATATTGTGGGAACAAAGAGAGCACAGAAAATGGGAGCGAACCCTTCTCCTTGTCAATTCTTCTTACCTTCTCTGATCAACAAAGCCAGATGCTAAGATGCCTCCTTTCCATCTCCATACATCTTCTACAGACCTACCCTCGATCCTTCCTGTTATAACAGCTTGATGCTCTCTCTCTCTCTCTCTCTCTCTCTCTCATGAATGATAGAGCTGCTCAACAGAGGTGGAGTAAATAACAAAGAAAACAACGCATGAAACGTCAAAGAGGCATAGTTAGTTCCATTTATTTTTATATTAAAATTTAAATAATTATTTTTTTAATTAGCAACGGATTTTCCGTTGCTAAATTCAATGTAAAGTTTGCAATGGATTTTCTGTTGCTAAAATCCGTTGCTGATATTAAAAAAATAATATATATGTAATCCGTTGCAAATCTGTTACTGAATTTTGCAACGGAATTATCCGTTGCTAAATTCAGATGCTAATAGCCCCTGTTTCTAGTAGTGTCCTTTTCGGCAAGGTAGGATAGATTGCAGTCAAGCTCTTCTCTCTTTTGTTGTTTCCCATTGTTTTTGCTCTCAAACCTTCTTGTTCTCTCGGTTTTCTCCCTTTCCTTTCCTCTATGTTACCCTTTCTCTCTTGTTTTGTTATTTCCTCCCTCTGTCTTCTCTATTGGTTTTTTCTTCTCTGCGTTCACTCTCTACATTTCCCCTACTCTCTTTGTTTTCTCTTCTTCCTCCCTCATAAAAGCTATGTTTCTAAGTCACTAACATTCCTATGCAACATTCCCGGCAAGGAGACAGCTCAAACAGAGAGACCATGAAAAACAATCACTCGCAACAACAGATCAAAGAGAAAACGCAGCTGTAACGTAGACAAGTAATCCAAACTACAAAGTATGGCAGTGACAGTAGGCAAACACCACCTTTTATTCATACCGAAAACTGAAACTAGAGCAGAGCGGGGAACAGATTTTGGAAAATAAACAAGTAACAGATGCTGAGTTTCAATACAGCAGAAACTGGTAGCTATATATGCGGATGCTGCTGGGCTATGAACTCACGGTCTCTCACAGTAATAAACCACAACAAAGAGCATACAGCCTTAACGTAAGATCAAGAAAAAACGCAGCTGCAACGATACAAACAATCCAAACTATAAAGCATGGCAATGACAGTGGGCAAGCATAAACCTTTTGTTCAAACCATGATAAAACAGAACATCTAGAGCAAAAACCATAAAACAGGTTTTGAGAAAGAACCACACAACAAAATGCCAAGCTTAAATAATAGCAAAGAAACAGGAGACTAGGAACCGATACCTGCTGATGCTGCTGGTTCAAATGCAGAAAATGAGGTGCAGGTAGGTGACAACCTTTGCTTTTCTGCCTCTTAAACTAAAGAAAGCCTTCCTCTTTTTGCCGCTAAGAGTTTTTAGAAAACCCGTAGGTTTGGTGACCTCTTTTTCGACAATACAGGATAGACTGTAGATTGTCTTTTTCTCTCCTTCTCTTTGTTTTTCTATGCTAGCTCTCTCTGTTTTTACTCTTCTCTCCGCCTACTCCCCCCTCTTTTGTCTCTCCAACAGCTCGTTTATATAGCCGAGCAAAAACACTTGGAGACTAACCTAACACCCTCTCATCCCAGCCGTCTTTGTTAGGGATGGAATTCCAATCGTTGGATGATAGCAAGGCTCCCTCTGCGTGACTGCGTGCGTCCTCTTCCCCAGCTGGCACTGGAGGTACAATGTCATTTCCTCTCGCAGCTGCTATCCTAGCGTGTAAAGGGGGGCTGTTTTGTGCAGTGCAAGGACAGAAGAAAAGAAAATGGCAGGAAACGGCTGCAGAGGAGGGAAAAGGTTGCAGGTGGGGGTACAGTACCAAGCTCATTAATTCAAAAATGGGGCTGTTTTAAAATGGCGCCGTATTGTTTCCTCAGCTGAAGAGAGGAAAAACAATGTGCATTAATGTGTAAATGAATGACGACGTCGTTTGTTGCTGAAAAAAATAAATGAGGCAGCAGCAGCCACGTAATTCATGGTTGTAGATTTTTCTGTCATTTGCTGATCCTATCCCATGTTTTTTCTATTTCTTCCTAAAACCCAGCCAAGCTCTTCCAAACTTTATCTGCAATTAACTCCTTTATTTCATTTTTTTAATTCAATCCTGCAAACTTGGGGGGCAAATTAAACCCTTCCTGCGGTAGAAACTTTTTGCGGTAGAATCTTTGAGCCGAATTTTCGCTTCCTCATTAGATATTCAAACATGAATATCTTGAGCTCCTGATATCAAAATCAAGTGATTCAAAAACCAAAATTTATCTATGCGTGTAAGACTACAACTTTCATGAAGGATTCAAGGTGAGATAAAATCGTTTTACACAACAGATTCGGGCCGCAATCTGGTTGGTAAAAAAATGGTCTCCTGATCTGATTCAAAAAACGGCGAATGCCGAAAGGCCTGATATGACTGAGAGTATAACCTAAGAATAAAAAACAGTAAAATCGTGATGGAAACATAGTTTTTAGTGCGACTCTGGTTAAAATCCTGCTTGCGGCAGAATTCTCGTCATATATTCAAATAGGAATATCTTGAGCTCCTGATATCGAAATCAAGCGATTCGAAGGCCCAAACTCATCTATGCGTCCAGGACTACAACTTTAATGAAGGATTCGAAGTGAGATAAAAAGGTTATGGAACAGAAACTGGCAGCAATCTGGTTGGTAAAAAGGATCCCTGATCTAAATCAGGAAACTGACAATGCCAAGCATCGTACTTTGACTAAGAATCTGCCATAAAAATAGTGAGCCCTAGGACCCAATAAAAGTGTAAGTCAATTTTTCAACATGTCATGAGTGACAAAATATAGCCGGGATGGTCGGGTATTGCATGGAACTAGATCATAATCAAAGCCTAAGTTGGAACAAAAAATTGTGACAACGGCAGAGCCAGTTTTTTTTAGTGCAGCTTCTGAGGGATTTATCCAACCTTAGAAACCAGATAGCAAAGGAACAAATTTATCATTTTAAAGACTCCTAATTAGCCTAAGAATCCTGACAATTTCGACAACAAAGGGGAAGGATAAGGAGAGCAGATGCCAGCTGAAACATGGTCCGAAAAACATTTCTTTCTCCTTTGTTTTTGTCAATCTCCAAGCAACCTTGAACTAAACTCCTACCTTCAATTTAAAAGGGATATACACCATCTCCATTAGTACGTATGGCTCAAAAAATGAGTAACAACACATGGTTTCAGGAAGATCCAACCTGTTGAAGGTATTATCCAATCTACTGAAGATAAGCATGATCAGGGATTGCCACCATGATCAGGGATCCCTGATACTGAAGAGATCATGATCAGGGATCACTGATACTGAAGATAATCTTGATCTCTGATCATGCTTATCTTCAAAGAGATTACTACTGATACTAAAGATAATCATGATCAGTGATTATTGATACTGGAGATAATATCATATCCACTGAGGATAATAGTGATACTGAAGATAAGCATGATCAGGGATTGCCACCATGATCAGGGATCCCTGATACTGAAGAGATCATGATCAAGGATCACAGACACTGAAGATAATCGTGATCTCTGATCATATCTGCACAAGAGATTACTGATACTAAAGATAATGGAAATCATATCCGCAACAGATAATCTAGGAATTGAGTGTATATCTTATCATTTATTGCTTCCTTAATTATAGGATTTTTGAATCAGAGATTGTAATTGATATAAGACCTTGATGTAACAGTATTCATTTTAATTCAAGAAAATACATTTTTGTAATTCTTCTTTCACTCATCTTTCTCTCTTCATTCTTTTATCTTTCATGGTATCAGAGCCTTTGACTCACGTCACACAAATGGCTTCCTCTTCTCTAAACACCTTAGATGCTGCTGTTAATGGAATTCCTCCACTTGTTTCTCCTCCAGCTATAAATGTTACAAAACTCTCAAAAGATAACTATCATGTCTGGAAAGCTCAATTAATTCCCTTCTTCCGTGGGCAAGGTCTTCTTGGATATCTTGATGGAACCATTCCCATCCCACCCAATGAATTTTCAATGACCACAACCTCTACTGTTACCTCCAACCCTCTCTATGAACATTGGCAGAGACAAGATGCCATCATCGTTGCTATTCTCTTCTCCACAATTTCAGAAAACATCCTCCTTCAAGTAGTTTCTCATACCACCTCTGCTGCAATTTGGTGTGCTCTAGCCAAATCCTTCTCCTCTCAATCACGTGCTCGGGTTATTCAACTCCGCACTGAACTTGTTAACACTTGTAAAGGTGCACAATCAGCACATGATTTCTTTATGCAGATCAAACGCATGACAGATGAGCTTGCTATCGCCGGCCATGCTCTTCACTGTGATGAAATCATCTCCTATCTACTGTCGGGTCTTGGCCATGATTATGACCCCTTTGTTACTACCATCACAGCCCGCACCGATCCTGTCACTTTAGAGGAAGTATATGCTCTCTTACTCACCACAAAATCACGTCTGCTGCACCACAATTCACCAATTGTCCAACCCTCTGTTCATGTTGCTGCTCGTCAGCCCTCTTCTTCTTCCTACAGGGGACGCAATTCATACAGAGGCAGAGGCCGGAATTACAGAGAAGGCTCATTCTATAATGGCTCACATGGTAGGAACACATTTCATAGAGATCCTATGATATGTCAGGTCTGTGATAAACCTGGTCATTCTGCAAAAAAATGCTATCATCGTTTTGACGTTACCTACCGTGATAATGCTGTCAAAACCAGCAATCTGCATGGTCTGATGGCTACAACCGGTGCTGTTTCTACAACTGATTGGCACCCTGATACAGGTGCTACACACCATCTCACCAATAACATGGCCAATTTGAACCTACGGAGTGAAGACTATACTGGCTCAGATCAAGTCCTTGTTGGAGATGGTGCAGGTTTGCAAATTTCTCAAATTGGTTCTTCTATTTTTACTCCATCCAAAACACCGTTTGTACTAAACCAAATACTTCTTGTCCCTGCAATTCAAAAAAATCTAATTTCTGTTCAACAGTTTTGCAATGATAATCTTGTGTTTTTTGAATTTCATGATCATTTTTTTCTTATTAAGGACTACTCGGGGAAAATCCTTCATCACGGCACGTTTAAAGACGGTCTGTATTCATTCTCCAGCCTGTCAGAAACACTCCCTCCTCATGCACTCACTGCTGTCCGAGCTTCTTACCAAATCTGGCACAACAGGCTTGGTCATGCATCCTTTCGATTCTTCATAAATCTATTTCTGCATTTACGTTACCTGTTGCAAATAAAAGACTTCCAGTTTGTTCAGATTGTCAACTAGCTAAAAGCAGTCAATTGTCTTTCAAAACCAGCAATCATAGATCTATTCATCCTTTAGACATCGTGCATACTGATGTTTGGGGACCAGCACCTATCTTGTCCACTAGTGGTGCTCGATACTATGTATGTTTTTTAGATGATTGCACAAAATTTCTATGGTTGTTTCCTCTTAAGCTTAGATCTGATGTTGAGAAAGTATTTCTGCTCTTTAAAACTTCTGTTGAAAGACAATTTAATCGTACCATAAAAAATATTCAATCTGATTGGGGAGGCGAATATCGCCGCATGTCTACACTTCTAACTCAAATTGGAATTCATCATCGTAAAGCATGTCCATACACTCATCAACAAATGGGTGCAGTTGAACGTCGTCATAGACAAATTGTTGAGGTTGGTCTGTCCTTACTTTCACATTCTAAACTTCCGCAACAATTTTGGGAAGATGCTTTTCTCACGGCAACTTATATTATCAATCGTCTCCCTACTCCTATTCTTAATCAAAAATCTTCATACGAAATTGTTTATCGTCATACACCTGACTATCATTTCCTTAAAGTTTTTGGTTGTGCATGCTGGCCTTATCTTCGACCATATAACAAACACAAAATTGATTTCAGATCGAAAAACTGTATTTTCATTGGTTATAGCTTGGACCATCATGGATGTAAATGTCTTGATCTTGCAACAGGTAAAGTTTATGTATCCCGTCATGTCATTTTTGATGAAAACCATTTTCCATATAAAATTCCTGATCATCACTCTTCTATCTCTCCAGACACACCCTTCACAATAGTTCCTTTTTCAAATATTGTTTCTCCTTTGTCACTAACACCTGCAGGTACATGTGCACCTTCACTATCGCCACATATTGATTCTCCTCTGCCAGCATTGTCTTCAACTCCAGAGCCAACTCCTCATTCATCACCGACATCGCCCCGCCTCCCCTCCCATACGGTTCCAATCCCACAGCCACGATCCCAAACACAATCCCGCCTATTCCAAATACTCACCCGATGGTTACAAGATCCAAAAATCACATTTCCAAACCCAAAAGAGCCCCTGATGGACACACCTTGTATCCTCTGCCTCGAGCACTGCTAGTTTCTGCTTCTCCCTCCTGCCAAGAACCTACTTCATTTACTGAAGCTTCCAAATCATGTCATTGGCGTAAA
This sequence comes from Populus deltoides, assembly GCA_015852605.2. Taxonomy (NCBI): domain Eukaryota; kingdom Viridiplantae; phylum Streptophyta; class Magnoliopsida; order Malpighiales; family Salicaceae; genus Populus; species Populus deltoides. The sequence goes on along the minus strand of CM027588.2, from coordinate 12,685,295 downwards.
GCAATGAATTCTGAATTTGATGCCTTGCTCTGCAATCAAACCTGGGAACTGGTCCCTCCATTACGCCATCTTAATGTCATTGGCTGTCGCTGGATTTTTAAGATTAAAAGGAAAGCAGATGGCTCCATTGAAAGATATAAGGCCCGGCTAGTTGCTAAGGGTTACCATCAGCAGCTTGGGGTGGACTTTCACGAAACGCGTCTGATCCAGTTGTAAAACCTGCAACCATCCGGCTTGTTTTATCCATTGCAGTCTGCAACAATTGGACAGTTCGTCAGCTGGATGTCCAGAATGCGTTCCTTCACGGCAATCTGACAGAAGTGGTTTACATGGATCAACCACCAGGCTTCAAACATCCTCAGTTTCCTGATCATCTCTGTAAGCTCAAACGCTCCTTATATGGCCTTAAACAGGCGCCCCGCCAGTGGTTCTCCCGACTTGCTGCTGTGTTGATAGAATTTGGCTTTGTTGGCAGCAAGGCAGACTTGTCACTTTTTGTCCACACTGACACGTCTAACATCATATACATTCTCATTTATGTTGATGACATTATCATCACGGGTTCTAATGCTGCCATTATCACAGATATCATTCAGCGACTGCATAAGGAGTTTTCTATCACTGATCTTGGCCCTCTCAGTTTTTTCGTAGGCATTGAAGCTATAGTGATGCTACAGGACTCTATCTCACTCAACGCAGATACATTGCTGATCTTCTTACAAAATCCAAAATGGATGGTGCCAAGCCGTGTTCCACTCCCATGTCCACCTCTGTAGCATTAACAGCCACTGATGCTGAACACTTTGATGACCCTACACTGTGCAGAAGCATTGTTGGCGGGCTTCATTACCTCTCATTCACTCGGCCTGATATTGCTTTCGCTGTTCATCGCGTTAGCAAATTCATGCATCAACCAAAACAGTCCCACTGGATATGTGTCAAGAGAATCCTGTGATATCTCAAACACTCCATCTCCTACTGTTTACTATTATCTTGCAGCAGCTCCTTCACGTTTCAGGCTTTTTCTGATGCAGATTGGGCAGGAGACACCGATGATCGTCGATCTGTTGGTGCCTACTATGTGTTTCTTGGCTCAAATTTAATCTCCTGGCGCAGTAAACAACAGGCCACAGTTGCTCGTAGCAGTACCGAGGCTGAATACAAGGCTCTTGCAGACACAGCAGCTGAACTCCAATGGTTACAATTCTTGACTGCAGAACTTGGTCTGCACTTATCTCAAAGTCCCACTCTTTGGTGTGATAATATTGGTGCCACGTATCTCTCGTCCAATCCAGTGTTCCATGCACGCACGAAACATATTGAGATTGATTTTCACTTCGTTAGAGATCTTGTTTCTCAAAAAAAATTGAATGTCAATTTTTTGTCCAGTCGTGATCAGCTAGCCGATCTTCTTACAAAACCGCTCTCTGTTGCGCAGTTCAATCTTCTGTGCTTCAATCTCAACGTTCGTAACCTCCCGTTCAGATTGCGGGGGCGTGTTGAAGGTATTATCCAATCTACTGAAGATAAGCATGATCAGGGATTGCCACCATGATCAGGGATCCCTGATACTGAAGAGATCATGATCAGGGATCACTGATACTGAAGATAATCTTGATCTCTGATCATGCTTATCTTCAAAGAGATTACTACTGATACTAAAGATAATCATGATCAGTGATTATTGATACTGGAGATAATATCATATCCACTGAGGATAATAGTGATACTGAAGATAAGCATGATCAGGGATTGCCACCATGATCAGGGATCCCTGATACTGAAGAGATCATGATCAAGGATCACAGACACTGAAGATAATCATGATCTCTGATCATATCTGCACAAGAGATTACTGATACTAAAGATAATGGAAATCATATCCGCAACAGATAATCTAGGAATTGAGTGTATATCTTATCATTTATTGCTTCCTTAATTATAGGATTTTTGAATCAGAGATTGTAATTGATATAAGACCTTGATGTAACAGTATTCATTTTAATTCAAGAAAATACATTTCTGTAATTCTTCTTTCACTCATCTTTCTCTCTTCATTCTTTTATCTTTCACAACCCAAGTCTGCTAGCTGAAAACATGTGGGAAAGACTGTTGAACGAACATGTTCTTGATACTAGTCTTTAAAAAGTGGCCTAACTTTGGATATGACTTCTTCTTCTTTTTCTGAGAAAGGAAGTTTCAATTTAGACCACATAGAATTAATTTGCAATGAGAAATTATTCCTTCTGATGCTTGATCAATTCTTCATAGTTGGGTTTTAACAAATTATAAATAGTCTAATTATTTCGCCTCAAATAATAATTCATACAAATAACCAGATTAAAAACCTCTTAAACTATTTTAGAAGATAGGAATTTTCATACCTTATAGTACTAACTTTTTTTTTTAACTTTCTCTTCTCTCTATAAACTCTCTATTAGAAAAGAATATCACTTTGCACATATTATTTTATTTGTAGAAGAAACCTAATATTCTTATTAATGATAAAATATCACTTTGCACCTTGAAAAATATAACATATTTTATTTTAAAATAATTATTAAAAATTTATGCAATTAAATTCTTACTTGATTTTTCTAGATCTAGAATTGTAATTCTCTGTATCAATTACACCAATATCCCTACTAATTTTGACTCTAACGTAGGTTTTTTTTTAAGATTTAGGTGCATTTGTCTTTTACCTCGTAACTACTTTTCCATCCTTTGTATTGTAGTTGTTCAAGTAGGCTACCTCTCTGATTCTATCATATCGGTAGCATATATAATCTAAACACTTCAAAAACACTGAGATTTTTTATTTTTTTTTGGTATGGTGCTTTGTTTTTGATATAAACAGTGAATAACCTTAATATATCTTTTAAATCGAGTTCTAACAATTTTATGTTATAGCTGAGTTGGTTAGCACACGTACGAGATAAGCTAGAGATTGCTCATGATGGAATTGGATATCTGCTATTTTTTTTTTAACTCTCCAGAATTTTTTTATCATATTCACTAAACTTTTTAGTTTTGAAATAGTTATAAAATATTATAAATTTTTATAATATATTCTTTTAATGATGATGATGATGAAGAAGAAGAAAAATTGTTCATGAAAACTTGATTGAAATTGGTTTTTTACCATTAAAAATTTTAAATAGATTTTGAATATGATTCTATTACATATATGATTTGTTTTCAATCACACAAAATATAAATATACAATTTTGAGATTGTTTGTTAACTTGCTTTAACATATATATATATATAATAATTCCCATTAAAATATTGTGTCGACTAAGATAAACAGAAAATATGTTAATATAAAAATTTATATTTTTGAAAGAAAATTTTAAAATGATTGTATTTCTTGGTTTAACAAAAATAGCAAAATATTTTCTGAGACCTTTATATTTTTGTATGTTTAAATATTTTTTTGAATCCCTGCAGCATAGTGTGAGCATACAAACTAGTTACTCGCTATAGTAGAAAGATGGAACACTCAGTACATGGATATAAGGAAAGCCACTTTAATGGTATCCTTGGATCGCTAAAGAGTCCTCAATCCTATAGTTACAATCTTTAATTATAGAGAAAACTTTGATATATAGAAAGCATGTGGCGTCAAAAGTCTGGCCAAATTTGGTGTTGCCTGGGTGATCGCAACACGCGTTTCTTCCATCTAGTTGCTAACTTCAGGAGGGCTAAAAACCATCTCCTGAAAGTGGTTCATAATAGTTCTGTTGTTGAAGGCTTACCGGTCATAAAAGATGTGGCAGTTAGTTTATTCTCCAACTTATTCAGAAGTCCTGATAGATTCTGAATTGGTTTAGAGCCTGTTGGTTTTAAAACACTCTCAGCTTCTTCTTCAGCTAGCTTGGAGCGAGATATCACTTTGAAAGAATTAAAGTAGAGTGTTTGGGATTGTGATGGGAGCAAGAGTCCGGGTCCAGATGGTTTCAATTTCAAATTCTACAGGCTTGCTTGGAATTTCATTGTAGATGATCTGCTAGACTTGGCCAAGAATTTCTTCAAAACAGGTAGGCTTCCAAAAGGATTCAATCATGCTTATGTTCATCTAATTCCGAAAACAGCTTCCCCAGTTGGCTTCAAAGATTTCAGGCCTATTAGTTTGATTCACTGCATTTACAAGATAATGGCTAAGGTTCTTTCTAGCCGTTTGAAAGCGGTTATGTATGACCTTATCAGTGAGAATCAAACAGCTTTCTTGGCAGGGAGGCAAATAATTGATGGGTTTTTGGTTGCCAATGAAGCAGTTCATTCCTTTAAAAGATACAGAGTGCCAAACCTTATCTTTAAGGTAGATTTTCACAAAGCTTTCGATAGTGTGTAGTGGGATTATTTAAAGCAGGTTATGAGGCATATGGGTTTTGGTAAAAAATAGATTAATTGGATCAACACTTGCATCTCCACTGCAAAATTATCAGTGTTGATTAATGGATCTTCTAAGGAATTCTTGATGGGCCGTGGGATTCGCCAAGGTGACCCCCTTTCTCCATTTCTTTTTCTAATTGCAGCAGAGGGATTATTTGTTTTATTTCAAAGAGCAGCATCAAATGATCTTTTCAAAGGTATTCCTTTTGGACATAGCTTTTGCCTCAGTCACCTACAATATGCAAACGACACTTTGATCTTCATGCCCGCTAATCTTCATATGGTCAAAACAGTTAAAAGGATCCTGTTGTGGTTCGCTATTTGTTCAGGTTTGCACATTAACTTCCATAAAAAGCTCTTTAATTGGCATAAATGTTGGGGAAGATACTTGTGCTAGTATGGCATATTCAGTCTTTTACAGATTTGATTCCTTGCCTTGCTCTTATCTGGGCATGCCTTTGGGATCCAATCCTAAAAGATTGTCTACATAGAAGCCTATTATTGAGAATTTCAGAAGAAAGTTGAGCATGCGGAGAGGTCGTATGCTTAGTATGGCAGGGCGTATTTTCCTAATCAAAAGTGTCTTGAGTTCATTGCCGGTCTATTATATGTCTTCTTCTCTTATGCCGAAAGGTGTCTGTAATATACTAACATCTATTCAACGAAGATTCTTGTGGTCTGGAGTGGTGAAGCAAAAGAAAATCTGCAAGGTACAGTGGCGTATTGTTGTGAAAGCTAGAAAAGAAGAAGGCCTCGGGTTGGGTTCTTTAATGTCTAAAAATATATCCATGCTTTTTAAATGGATATGGAGGCTAAGCTTACCAGACCATGCCTTATGGAAACAGGTAACAACCCATTTTTACTCCCCAACTTTCAAGAATGGAATCCCAAAATTGCATGGTCATATTTCCCCATTTTGGAAAGATGTTTTGTCAATCTTGGATCCAAACAGTGTTATCGGCTTAGTATTGCGTGAAAACATTAAATTCATGATTGGAGATGGATCCTCCATTCTCTTCTGGTTTGACGTGTGGATAAGATCAAATGCTTTACATAGCATTTTCCCTAGGCTTTACCAAAATTCTACTTTTCAGAATGGTTTGGTTAATGAGATGGGTCAATGGGTGAATGATCAATGGCGATGGAATTTGATTTGGCGTAGGAAACTCTTATCTTATGAAGAGCAACAATATCATCATTTGCTCTCAATGCTGGAGCTAATGATAATTCAGCAAGGAAAAGATGACAAACTTATATAGCCATGTAATTCTGATGGAAGCTTCTCAGTTAAATCCTGTTGCACCCTAATTGATAATACCTCCTCTGCAAATGATAGAGTTTTCGAAGCCAATGTTTGGATTAAAGGGGCCCCTCCGAAAGTTCAAGTGTTTCTCTGGTTGGCAGTACAGGACAAAGTTAGTACAAGAGCTTTTCTCCATCAACGGACTGTTTTGTCTGCCATACAAGCTTCATGTGTCTTTTGCAGCTTAGATTTGGAAACCTCAGAGCATCTTTTTATACATTGTAACTTTTCTAGCAGTGTTTGGATAAAAGTTTTGGATTGGTGGGGTATCCAATGTTGTTTATCGAGAACACTTGACTCGCTGCTTCTGCAGTGGCCCGAAATGGTACATGGCAAATTCCAAAGATCAGCTTGGAGACTAATTTCAAGTAGTACTATTTGGGGTATTCGGTTGCTTAGGAACAAAATTGTTTTTGAGGAGGGAACTATAAACTTGTTTGATTGTTTGTTTGATTGTTTCTTCACCATCCTTCATCGGGTTGCTATTTGGTTGCATACTCAGGATTCAAACTTCACTTATACAGAAAATGACCTCTTAAGATCTTCTGATGGCATCAAATTGTGGTGTAATAAGAAATCTGAAGTAGTCTTTTTGTTGTTTGCTGTAGTAGATCAATTTTTTTCTTTTCTCGTATCCTTGTATTTCTCTCTGGCTATTGGCTTTATGGTCTTTTCAATATATTCTCGATGATTATAAAAAAAAAAAAAAGAAGAAAACTTTGATATATTCTGAAGAGTAATAATTCAAAATTTCTCTTATGAAAAATAGCCTAGAATGTTGCTTTAATACAAGAAAAAATATACTAATTAGTATAATTCTAATTAAATTTAATATCCTATGTTGCTACCCAATTTTTGACCCATATTTTGATAAATTTTCAAATAAAAATAAATAAATAAAAATAAAATAATAATAATAATAAGGGTTTACATGTGGCGATACCATAGAGCATCAGGGTTAAGGAAGCAATATGTCAAGGAAATAATTACTGAATCATATATAATTACTGCAATACCATAGATATATGATTTGATTCGTGCTGGTTATGGAAAATAATCACTACAATAAAAAATACCATATATATAAGATTTGTTGGTGCTGGTTATAGAAGACAATCTCTATAATAATTATTGCAATATTTCCTTAAATAGAATGTGTAGAGATTTTCTATATAAGTGAACATCCAGCTATATGCAAGAGGGAGAAAATTTACATAGTACAATTTTTAAAGAGAAAATTTTAAGGCAACCAGAAAAAAAAAAAAAAACAAAACCCTAAACCTATTTTTTTCTACCGGTCGAAACGGAGCCCTTCCCCCCCTCTCATGTTTTTTGAAAACAAAGCAGACCCCCCCTTTCCCTTGGAAAAAAACCAAAACTGACGCCCCAGCTTTTCGCCCTTCACCTTCACCTTCTTCTTCCTCACTCACCTACTATTCTCCACAGAGACCCGGACACAAGCCTCTCTTCCCCTGTCTTAGCCGACTTAGAGCATCCGGTCACCACCTCCTCATCTCTCTCTATCGGTTGCAGCCCCTTCGCCAGACCTCACTCCCCCAGCCTGCAACCATCGTAAACACCATTTACAGGCCTTCCCTCTCTGTCAACACAGCCCCCCCAGAAACGGCTCTCCATTCATTTTTTTTTCTCCCTCAGCTCAGCCCCGCGCGCCTGATAACATTCAAAACCAGATGGAACCAGCAGAAGCCACACCTTTCCTCAGCCGCAGTAGCAGAATCAGCAGAAGCCATCCTTCCCTTCCAGTACTAACACGAGAAACAGAGGAGAAATATCGACCAGCCAGCGGGCCACCATTTCCCGTTTCGTCTGCAACCGCGCCTGAAACAAGCAGCGACAACAGCCGGCAAGCCTGGCTCCACCGTGAACAGCGAGCAGGGGCGTCCTTCGTGAGCAACAACCAGTCGTCTTCCTCCACTTCGCCTCCAGCCGCTGCCTCTCCAGGTAAGTCTTTCTTTCCCTGTTCTTGTTTTGCATTTACTAAAGCATCTGGGCACTGTGCGAAGGTAAATTAATTACCTTCGCACTGTGCAGTGCATGCGTGAGTAATTCACGCATGCAATCTGCAACAGTGCCCAGCCGGGTCATTGGTTTGGGCCAGTGACCCGGCTAGGCCTGCTGGGTTCAGCCCAGCCACATGGGCCGAGCCGGACCCAGCCCAAAAAATAATAATAATATCGTTGGTTTTTCTCGTGTATTTAACGTTTATGGTTTGTTATTTTTTTTATTGTGAAAATACAAATTTGGTATTAAAATACCCGATTTTTTTCATGAAATGTTGCAAATATATGTATGTATATATGTCTGAAAAAACAAAAAAAATGTTTTCTTGTGTGTTGCATACGGCCAATACTCTAACATGTTTTGAACGTTCTTTTTATATAAAAAAATATTGGAAGTTTCGAAAATGTGTTTTCGCATGGATTTCTTAAACACAACAAAAAATTATTTTCTTGCATTTCTGGATTTTATAACATGTTTGTAAAACTCCAAAGGGTATTGGCCAATATTCTAAAAAATCTTATTTTGGGGGGAATTAATCTATTATTCACCGTTAATGTTTGGATAAAGAAACCCCAAAGGGATGAATATCCAAAATATTATTGGGAATAACTTGTTATTATTCACCGTTAATGTTTGGATAAAGAAACCCCAAAGGGATGAATATCCAAAATATTATTGGAAATAATTTGTTATTATTCGCTGTTAATGTTTGGATAAAGAAACTCAAAGTGATTAATATCCAAAATATTTTTCTAGGAATAATAAGTCATTACACATCCTTGAAAGAAGCCTTGATTATAATCAAGGACATTTCATTTTTTTTTATTACTCCGTGGTTTACGAGCCATGAGAGTATGAAACATTAAGGCAAAAATAGGCTTTTAAAGTGCCCTGAATTTCCTTAGATTTTTGTCTATACTCCTTGCGATTTACGAGTCGTAAACTCTTGAAATACTAAGGGAAAAATGAGCTTTTAAAGCGCATGGAATCTCCTTGGATTTCTATCTTAATAAATTTAATTTGAGTCAAATTCAGAAAAACTGATGGGATTAGAAAACACCAACACCATAGCATTTATAAGGCAAACCAAACATCAAGCAGCTTACCTTAGGTAGGGCGTACTAGGGGTGCTAATACCTTCTCTTTACGCAACCAGTCTCTTGCCTTAGAATCTCTGAAAGACCAGTTAGGTTTCCTAGTGACCATAATACTAGGTGGCGACTCCTTTACAAACAAAACAAAGACCCCGAAACCAATCGAGGATCGCCACGACGCCGCGCTCCACTCGCGAGGGTGCGACATCCTAATTTAAATAGAAAAAAAGGTTATAAAAACAAAAAAGAAATAAAAAAATTCCACAACAGTAGCTTTCGAGCCTAATTTAGGCATGGAAAGGAAGACAACCAACTTTCTTGTTGCTCTTATAAAATTAGAGCTTTATAATGATCTGACAAACTTTCATCTTGATTCAACAACTAGGTTAGAACTCTTTTAGTACTCTTTAAAACCTAGAAAATCTTAACAGTTAAGAAAGTAAAACATTAAAAATAAGTATGCCAAGAATAATGAAGAAATTGGCACGTAAGTCCTTTTTACTTGCAAATAACTCATCCTCAAGTTAACTATTATAAATTAAACTCTATCATATCAAAGGAATCAATACTTTAAATATAGCATTATAGCTATCCTTTTCACGATGTAGCATATCTTCAAATTGTGAATTTTAAAATTTAATTTATGGTATGAGCAAGATAAGTAAAAACTCATTTAATGTTACATATTTTTGTTCCTATAAAGTCATCTTGTAGTTTTTTCACATAATCTTTTACTTCAAACATGATCTCTTCATGAATTGTAACTCCTAGTACTACAATATTTGTATGTAAAGTAACTCCATAATAATCTTTTATAATATCTCCAAAAGATTTGTAAAAAATCATTGTGTCCTTCATATACTTGTGTGCAAGATCTTCATCAATGATAGAAGGATCACAATTTGCCATAGTATTCTCCAGCTTAATGTTAAAATATTGAGGTTGTTTTTCAACTCACTCCTTGGCCACCTCTATCTTCAACACTGTAGGTTAATTTTGAAGTTTTAAAACAAATTTTTTTTATATAATTCTTTTCTTTTACATTCTCAAATTCATCCATTTGTAAATTAGTGTTAGTAGCAGTCTTTGGTTTCCACTTGCAATACAGTAGATCAAATCTATCCCTCTATATTATTTTCATTTAAAAACCAATAATGAATAAGCATCTTACCTTCTGATAAAAAAGTATCTTAGACTTAATCTCCATCATGAAAAAGTTGTCCCTCTTAGTTGGAATTCAAGCAACTGCCTTAATGTCAAACACGCTTTAAGTTTTATTATTACTGCTCCAAGTATGGTATACAAAGTGAACTGTGTGGACAATGATATTGCAATTTTCTTGCTAGCTCCTGGATCCAGTAACACTTAATAATTGATATATTTCAAGAATTGTACTTGGATGTTGATACTCGATAGATGGATATTTGCTACTTATGCTTTTGCATAACTCCATATGTATTTATGGAGACATGAATTTTGTTTCAACTTTCCTTTGACTGTGATCTTATTGTCCTCTTCTTCTTCTTTTTTTAATAATAATCGAGAGGACATATTACTTTTCTAGGTTATGAAATTTTTTAGTGTATTTGGCTAGTTAGGAATAAGTTGGTCTTTAAGGATCAATTACAAGATTTGGATTCAACCTTTGAATTAATTCTTCATTGTCTTGCTCTATGGTTAAAGAATTTTAAAGCTAAATTTATGTGTACAAGTTTGGATCTTTTTAGAGGTCCAAAGGGAATTTTAGAATGGACCCACATGTAGAATTTCTTTTGTTTAGAACATCCTCATCTGTTTTGCTTCGTTCTTTTTTATTTTCATGTAACCAAGACAATTTTTTCTTGTTTTCCAGTTTTCCATCTCCTTAATGGCCTTGGAATCCTGTAATATTTCTTCAATTACTATAAAAAAATAAAAAGAAAAAAAACATATAGTTTGTGTTAGAAAATAATATAAATCATATCCTGAGATCTCACCTAAAATCTCAAATTTTTAGGATGAAATGATTCTTTGGCATGATATCAGAGTCTTTATGATCAAATGGTTACGAGTTTGAATCTCGCTACCCTAATTCTCTTTTAATTAAAATCTAATTAATAGCAAAGTGACACGACCAAAAGATTGATGTCTTCTCCCAAGTGCAGGAGTGTCGAAGTAATAAATAACCCGGCAAGACCGGGGTCGAACCACAGGGAGGTTTATTGTATAAATTATAGTTAACAACAACACAATAACAACAACAATAATAGTAGTGATAATAATAATAATAATAAAGAAGAAGAAGAAGAAGTTGATGAGAACTTTGAGTTGCAAGATTAACGTAAGGATTAAACAATGATAACAACAAATGTCAAGGTTAGAGGATCCACTAATGGTACGTCAAACAAGTATAGTATAAACCTTTTTTTATTCAATTGGAAACCACACACAAAGGAGGTTCCAATCGGATTATAAATTGTTAACATGATTACATTAGTTATCTTATTCGAATAATGCTAATACTTGTAAATGTTGTGGGCATTCATGATTATAACTTATGTTAACAACAAATCAAGTTCCTTTCATAGCTCAGTGTCGGTTATACCATACAAGTATGGGCTATGAAAGTGCCAAGTATTTGTTGTACCAAGTGTTATACAACATAAATCTAGATTAACCATTTCACAAGCAAAGTATTAAAAGTGAACAAGATAACAAATATAAAGCATGTTAGTATCCAACATTAAGGTCCATGTTAAGTTTATATTATACTTATTCTTACACCATTAGTGTACCCTTTTCACCTTGACATAATTAACTTAGCAACACATAATGAAAGAGAGAAACATAAATAAACAAGGGAAGGAAATGAAAAGCATAAGCAAGAAATTAATATAAGCAAAACTTAAGCATTACAAAACATAAAGAGAGAGCAAGAGCATGATCTTGATCTGAACACCAAGATGCCTAAATACATGGCAAATGCCTCCTTTTATAGGCCAAAATTCGGAACTATTGATTTGTTGACTAATTGATGAGTGGGTGGCCACATCTTGACTTGGTGACAATCCTTATCTTCTTGTCTGCCAAAAACGTCATTGATGACGTCATAATTTGAACAAACTTCAATCATGAAAGTTCTAGAGAATTGTCTCATCTATCCAGGGTAAAAATTTGAGATCATTTGGACTTTTAGAACTCGAGATATGGGCTGAACACTAAACAGTGTCTGGGCTGCAGGACAGATTCGGACTTCTTTATTGTTGCTGCAATTTGGACTTGAAAACGGCCTTTTTAAATCTTGGGCTTCACATGAAAGTTGTAGGCCTATGTCTTATCTTTCCATCCATATAAAATGGACCTAAATCCAAGATCTACAGCTCCAGATATGACCCGATTACCGAACAGTGTTCCAATTTGGACTGCACCAGCATCTCTTTTCTAAGTTTGGCCATCTCTTTGTCCTTTCAATTTAAGTACTTCAACTCATCAATCAATTCTTTCATTTATGTGATAGGCCTGCATTTAAGATAAACATTTACCATAAATTAAAGGTATCTTAATATATTAGATACGTTATTATAAAACATGCTTTAGTTAAGGAGTTATTGATACTTCAAGTGCAAAATGATGATATAAAACCTTGATAAAAATGCACTTTTAAGTACTAATCACACCCCCCAACCAGCTTATTACTAGTCCCTAGTAATCAAAGCGTTAAAAACAATTTGCAAAGTCCACAAAGCAAGGCATTCATCATTCAACTTCCATTAATCTATCCAGATAAACAAACTCTCATTAAATTTATATATCTGCTCAATACCTCTTAAACAAAATATTAATAAACCTTCCTTTTTATGTGCTCAATGTATGAAAACATAGATGATGGGGCTTTGATTGGAAGAAAACAATATTCTGTTCTAATGTTTAAGGTTAACTTCCTTGGGTTGGGATTATTTTATTTTATTTTATTTTATTTTATTTTATTTTTTTTTTCTTTTTCAATATATATACATATACTTAAAACACAATGCATCTTTAACCCATGTAACGAGCTTTTCGGCTAATGACTCCCGGACAGTTGGTCTTAGGGCATTAGGTGTTGAGACACCCCTACGAGCTTAGTAACTCGGGTTGCAGATACTGATACGTAGATAGTGCAATGTTTGATTCCCTTAAGCTTTTCTCCTTAACCCATGTAACAAGCTTTGGGCCAATAGCTCCCAAGTCAGTTGACTTTAGGGTATTAGGTGTTAAAACACCCCTTCGGGCTTAATTGCTTAGGTTAGGGAGGCTACGAAATCAAACTTATCTACGTTTTTATTATCATCATTTTTTTTTTTTTTTTGCAAATTATAGACTATCCCTATCCCTTAGTTGTTACCTTTAACAAAAGAACATAAATAATGTAATAATCCAATGTGCAACCCACAATCATATGTTAAAGTGTGTGTGTGAAAATGAAGGTTTAAGAATACTTGTTAAATGAGTATATGAGCAGAATCATGAGATAAGAATGCGAGAGTTTGTAAACCTGAATATTTCAAGAAGTATTCTAATAGGCCTTGTTATGAATATTGCAAATGACCATTAGAAAATGTTTACTAAGATGCGTCTCAAGAGTCAATAAAATTACTCCTTACTCGCCATCTTAATAATAATGGTTTTGTCAAATGGCTTTAAAAACAAAACAGTTTGTTGTTTTTTTTTTTTTTTTTTTTTTTTTTTTAATGTCAACTACTACCCTCTCCCCCCAACCAAAACGAGACATTGTCCTCAATGTCCTAAGGTAGAAAGATAGAGTATAGAAGACATCACCGAAACAACGAACACCGACAAACCCTGAAACACACTTAAACAAATATAAGAAATAACAAAACAAAATAATATGCTAATAATAAAACTAAAAAAACACAAGGATTCACAAACGAAGGCTCAAATCCAATCTAAGCTTTTACGGCTTGCGTAGTTAACCAATTGATGCGACTCATGGAAGGATCAATTACCGGGGAGAAAGATTGTAGTTTGTCGATCAATTGCTCAACAAGAGTAGCAGAGATTATGATTTGTCGTGCCGAAGATGTTAGAAATTCCTGTTCCACAGCTTGATCAAGAAAAGACAATAAATTATCATAAAAACCATTAACATTGAGCAAACCTATAGGTTTATGGTGAATGTGAAGTTGGGCCCAAGAGGAAATATGAAAGAGCTCTTCCAATGTGCCCAAACCACCGGTAAGGCAATGAAGGCATCAAGATGGTTAAACATTGTATTCATTCGATCAAACATTGTGGAGACCCCGTAGTTCCTCTCCAATTGTTCTTCCAATGATGTCCCCTTTTGTTAAAGCTTGGGGACGACCCCCAAAACTTGACTACCTCCTAAAAATGCAGCTATTGCCACACCCCCCATTAACCCAAGGCTGCCTCCCCATACACTAAATGAATCTTTTTCTCGCCTAGTACCGACCAAGATGATTTCTTTGCTTCCAAAAAAAGCTATTTCCTTCCCAGGACTGGATCCACCGAAAACACAAATATTTTTTATGTGATAACTTGAGGGACCTGCCATTTCTACACACTTCTATATCTGTCTAATGTAAGGGTTGAGTAGAAATGAGGGGAAGGACGAGAAGATTTTATAGATGAGGATTTGAAAATGCAATCATATCACCTAGATATAGGCCAGCTGGAGTCTCACACACTCTCTCTCTCTTTATGTATTTATTTTTTTATTTATTTTGAAAAGCATGTGTATGTACAGGTAGTTGTGATTGTGGCTCACATCTTCCTTTGGTTTTACGTCCAAGAACGGCTTAAACGCCCTCTATGGGTGGGGATAGGCTTCCCATCCAGTTTTCTTAAAAACTGGCAAACAGGGTCTTTTTTAGTCAGATTCCCAAGACTAAGTCGATCATGTTCTTTATGGAATTGAGGCCATAAATCATGAATAGCACGATGCACATCTCCACTAGGATGCGTCTCAAGGGTCAATAGAAGATTATCTAAAGACCCCTTACTCAGGCCATCCTTAATGAATTGTATTTTATCTTCACGGTTTATAGATACCATTCCTAAAGAACGACATGTTGCATTACAAGTCCATCTGGCACATCGGTGACAGACTTTCAGTCGTTTTGCACGACGTTTCTTTGCAAAAGTGCTTTTACTGTTCAGGCATGTGTGAAATGAAAGAATTAGAGGACTCACCGATAATCGGACCTTTGCTTCAATCAGCCAACGAATATCTTCAGGAATTCCATGATTCATTAACAACCTCAATCTTGCACACCTAGCATGGTAAATTTTTGTAATCGCATTCTGAGGCAAAGCGGGAAAGTACTTTTTCAATTTTTCAAGAGTGGTGTCCATTTTCAAATGAGAATTGGAGAAGAGAGTCAAAGAAGAGAGAAAGAGCAAAGAATTGCACAAATATATACAGATATCAGTTATTATGGGAAACTGAAAGAACCGACTGAAGTCACGGAGTACCGTTATCCGCCATTTGACCGGGGTGAGAGAGACTAACAAAACAAAATTCACACCAAAAAGAAACACAAAACAATGTGAGAAAAACAAAATAATCAACCTTTATCTATAGGATCATTCAAACCAATGGATTCATTTTCACTAGGAAAATTATCAAAGTAAGCTTTCAAACGATGTCCATTTCCCTTAGAAACATTGTCATTCTTTGGATTCTCAATATCAAAGGCCCCATAAGGATACACATGTTTCTCAATAAATGGACCGCTCCATCTTGATCTTAGCTTTCTAGGAAATAAATGGAGTCGAGAATTATAAAGCAAAACTTTTTGACCAATATCAATTTTTTGACAATTTTCACAAGTTTTGCAGAATGCATGTGTGTCCTTGAACATGGTGGGCCAATAAAATCCCTTTTGTAAGATTTTCGCAGCTGTCTTTTTTGACGAGAAATGACTCCCACATGCTTCAGAATGACAAAGTTTAATGACATTACTTACCTCATTGTCAGGAATGCATCTTCGAAATATTTGATCAGGACAATATTCGAATAAGTAAGGGTCATCCCAATAAAATTTCTTTACTTCGTTCAAAAACTTACCTTTGTCTTCGGTACTCCAATAATTTGGCAAATCACCTGAGGCAAGGAAATTGATATTTTTAGCACACCGATGCATTGAACTAAGAGAAAGTAAGGATTTGTCAGGAAAGTAATCATCGGTTGGTGTGATGTCAGATATTGAATCTGTTGTCACTCTTGACAAAAGATTCGCATCAACATTTTCAATGCCCTTTTCATCCGTGATTTCTTCCTGAGAATAAGTCATTTGTAAATCTTCAAATTCATCAAGCTCAGTATTACTCAAAGTAGATTCAAGTTGATCATAAACTAATTCTTCAATAGAATCTACTTCTTGTAAATCATTATCATCTCCAGGTTGCTTGCAAATGTTGAAAATATTCATCTCCAATGTCATGTTTCCAAAAGATAGCTTCATCAGTCCATTCCTACAATTAATCAATGCATTAGAAGTTGCAAGAAACGGACGTCCTAAAATAACAGAAATGAATTACATGCTTCAAAGGGTTGTGTATCCAAGACAATAAAATCCACAGGGGTAAATGAATTTATCGACTTGTACTAACACATCTTCAATTATTCCTCTAGGCACTTTTACAGATCTATCAGCAAGTAAAAGAGTCACAGAAGTTGGTTTTAACTCACCTAGATTGAGACTTTGAAAAACTGAATATGGAAGTAAATTCACACTAGCTCCAAGATCAAGTAAGGCTCTTTCAATTTTATGTTCTCCAATAAAGCAAGAAATTGTAGGACAACCAGGGTCTTTATATTTCAAAGCATTATTGTTCTGAAGAATGGCACTTACTTGTTCGGCTAAAAAGGCTTTCTTTTTGACATTCAGTTTTCTCTTCACAGTGCACAGATCTTTCAAAAATTTAGCATAAGAAGGAACCTGTTTAATAGCATCCAACAAAGGTATATTGATCCTTACCTGTTTGAAAGTTTCAAAAATTTCAGAGTTGTGATTAACTTTCCTTTGTTTGGTCATGGCATGAGGAAATGGAAGTGCTGGCGAAGAATCAGTCTTTTCTTTACAATGTTCAGATTCAACCCCTTCCTTACCCTTAGAGATTGACTCATCATCATTCTCACAAGGTTCAAGAATGGGTTTTTCAATAACCTTACCACTGCGAAGAGTGATGACTGATTTGGCTTGATCCATGTGCTGGCTTCCCGAACTACTTGCATTCACATTGTATTGCCCCTTTGGATTTTGCTGTGGTTGAGATGGAAACTTACCTTTCTCTTGGAAACTGAGAGCAGATGTCAATTTTGCAAGAGTATCTTTAAAATCTGTCATGCTTTGAGCAAGTTGAGTGTTAATTGTCTCTTGCTTTTCCATGAATGCATGCAATGTTTCCTCAAGATTTCTTCTAGGAGGTGGAGCATAAGGAGGTGCATATCCATGAGAATTTTGGAAGTTATGGTGTGCTTGAAACGGTGGTTGTGAAGTTTGTGCATTATTGTTATCACTCTTCCAATTGAAATTTGGGTGATTTCTCCAACCAGGGTTGTATGTTTGCAGTATGGGTTATGATTGGGCCTTTGGAAACCTGTTTAATGCATGGGCTTGTTCATGGAGACATTCCCTAAAAGAGGGCAAAGTTGGACAGTCATGGGTTGAATGTTCATTGGTTTCACAATGATTTGACACACAATGTCTTGAGCAGATTTTAGTTGACCACTCTTTTTTAATTCTAATGCCTCGACTTTTTTTAGCTAAAGATGCAAACTTGGCTTGGAGGTCATGATCTTCCCTAAGGTTGTACATACCTCCACTAGATGTATGAGGTTGGGTTTTACTTGGTGCCTCATAAGTTCCTGTAGTGTCCCAATTTTGTGCATTTTCAGCTAGCAAGTCTAGGTATTCCATGGCTTCATTGGGGTCTTTATCCTCAAAACTTCCATTGCACATCAATTCAACCATTTGCCTATCTCTAGGTGTTAATCCTTCATAAAAATGTGAAACTAATCTCCATGTTTCAAAACCATGATGGGGGCAAGTACTAAGCAAGTCTCGATATCTATCCCAACATTGGTAAAATGTTTCTCCTGGTTTTTGAGAGAAAGTGATTATTTGTCTTTTGAAAGAGTTTGTCCTGTGAGATGGAAAAAACTTCTTTAAAAATTGTTGTTGCATATCATCCCACGCACGAATGGATCCAGGTCTCAAATTTTGTAGCCATGTTTTAGCTTTATCTTTTAATGAGAAAGGAAAAAGCTTTAACCTAATGGTGTTCATGCTACAATTTGAGTCATTATAGGTGTTCTGGACCTCCTCAAATTCCCTTAAATGCAAGTATGGATTTTCTAAATCTAAACCATGAAAAGAAGATAAAAGTTGAATAATGCCTGGCTTAAAATTAAAATGAGATGCATCAGGGGGAAAAACTATGCATGAGGGTGCACTTGTTCTTGTGGGATTCATGTGGTCTCTAAGTGTTCTAACCCGAATATTCTCATTATTCTCATTATGAAGCGATTGGTTATCTTCTTCGGCCATATTTTCTGAAAATGATGAGGATACTCTACAAAGTCTACCACTTAATGTACGTGACCACACTCTCATGCATGTGCAGGAAGAGAATAAAAGAAAGAAAAGAAAAACAATAGAAAAAGAAACAAAACAAAAGAAACAAAGTTAGATACAAGAAAAGAGAAAAGAGAATAAAATAAACACTATAATTTGTACAAGAATTTACCTCCCCGGCAACGGCGCCAAAAACTTGACACAACCAAAAGATTGATGTCTTCTCCCAAGTGCAGGAGTGTCGAAGTAATAAATAACCCGGCAAGACCGGGGTCGAACCACAGGGAGGTTTATTGTATAAATTATAGTTAACAACAACACAATAACAACAACAATAATAGTAGTGATAATAATAATAATAATAAAGAAGAAGAAGAAGAAGTTGATGAGAACTTTGAGTTGCAAGATTAACGTAAGGATTAAACAATGATAACAACAAATGTCAAGGTTAGAGGATCCACTAATGGTACGTCAAACAAGTATAGTATAAACCTTTTTTTATTCAATTGGAAACCACACACAAAGGAGGTTCCAATCGGATTATAAATTGTTAACATGATTACATTAGTTATCTTATTCGAATAATGCTAATACTTGTAAATGTTGTCAGGCATTCATGATTATAACTTATGTTAACAACAAATCAAGTTCCTTTCATAGCTCAGGTGTCGGTTATACCATACAGTATGGGCTATGAAAGTGCCAAGTATTTGTTGTACCAAGTGTTATACAACATAAATCTAGATTAACCATTTCACAAGCAAAGTATTAAAAGTGAACAAGATAACAAATATAAAGCATGTTAGTATCCAACATTAAGGTCCATGTTAAGTTTATATTATACTTATTCTTACACCATTAGTGTACCCTTTTCACCTTGACATAATTAACTTAGCAACACATAATGAAAGAGAGAAATATAAATAAACAAGGGAAGGAAATGAAAAGCATAAGTAAGAAATTAATATAAGCAAAACTTAAGCATTACAAAACATAAAGAGAGAGCAAGAGCATGATCTTGATCTGAACACCAAGATGCCTAAATACATGGCAAATGCCTCCTTTTATAGGCCAAAATTCGGAACTATTGATTTGTTGACTAATTGATGAGTGGGTGGCCACATCTTGACTTGGTGACAATCCTTATCTTCTTGTCTGCCAAAAACGTCATTGATGACGTCATAATTTGAACAAACTTCAATCATGAAAGTTCTAGAGAATTGTCTCATCTATCCAGGGTAAAAATTTGAGATCATTTGGACTTTTAGAACTCGAGATATGGGCTGAACACTAAACAGTGTCTGGGCTGCAGGACAGATTCGGACTTCTTTATTGTTGCTGCAATTTGGACTTGAAAACGGCCTTTTTAAATCTTGGGCTTCACATGAAAGTTGTAGGCCTATGTCTTATCTTTCCATCCATATAAAATGGACCTAAATCCAAGATCTACAGCTCCAGATATGACCCGATTACCGAACAGTGTTCCAATTTGGACTGCACCAGCATCTCTTTTCTAAGTTTGGCCATCTCTTTGTCCTTTCAATTTAAGTACTTCAACTCATCAATCAATTCTTTCATTTATGTGATAGGCCTGCATTTAAGATAAACATTTACCATAAATTAAAGGTATCTTAATATATTAGATACGTTATTATAAAACATGCTTTAGTTAAGGAGTTATTGATACTTCAAGTGCAAAATGATGATATAAAACCTTGATAAAAATGCACTTTTAAGTACTAATCACAAAGCATTGGCTACCCTCATATTATGTTCTAATTAAAATCTAATTAATAACACAAGGTAGTGTGGACTAGTGTAGGTTTCAAGCTTAAAAGACTTTACTTGACGGGGTATGTTAGAGAATAATATAAATTATTTATTGAGGTCTCACCCAAAAGCTTAAGCTTTTAGGTTGAGATGATTATTTGACATGGTATCAAAACCTTAATGACTAAATGATCACGAGTTTGAATCTCACCACCCTCATTCTCTCTTCTAATTTAAATCTAATTAATAGCATAAGGTATTGTGAAACCCTCACCACCTTCATTATCTCTTCTAATTAAAATTTAATTAATAACACATTCTTTCTTTTAATTGAAATCTAATTAATAACGCAAGGTAATGTGGAGCTATGCAAGTTTCAAGGCTAAAAAGCTTTCACTTGAGGGGGTGTGTTAGAAAATAATATAAATAATATCATGAGACTTCACCCTAAAGCTTAATCTTTTAAGTTGAGATGATTATTTGATATGATATCAGAGTCTTGATGACCAAACTATCATCATACCTCTGTGATATTTTTGTTTTTGTTTTTTTTTATTGTCCTAAAACACCTACCACACCTATTGTTCTTACAACTGTTTGCATGTCTAAATACAAGCATGATAGCTTTTATTTTTATTGGCATCAATATACTTGTATTCTTTTGTAGTTGTTTTCCTTAATGAATGTCATGTATTATTTCATTTTCATGTTTTACATGGCATGGACTTTTAACTTCCTTATATGTATTCCTAAAAATTACCAGAGATGATTTACTCACAACAATTTACATTTTATTCTAAAATTTCATTGCTAGGTACGAGGAAAGTGATTTAATAAGGTTTGACATTCAAATCAACGATGATCTTGTTGAACCATTTCATCATAATTCTAACCTTTGCTATATAGTTGCTAACATGAAAAGAAGCAAAAACATTATCTCTAAAGTTCTTTATGCAGATGCCTTCACACCTCCCCTCCAAAAATTAAGAAGGCAACATCTTTTTTTTTCTCAGTTTTGTTTACAAGACCACATCACAAGCAAGCTTCGCAAGGAGAGGTGGGTTATAAGAAGATAAGTGTAGAGAAAGCTTATTGGCTGGAAAGACCAATTTCAATGGAAGAAATCAAAGAATCAGTTTGGGATTGTGATGGGTCTAGATCTCCTAGACCAGACGATTTCAATTTTAAATTTTATAGAAAGGTTTGGAATTTGATTTGTTATGATTTATATGATATGATGAATGAATTCTTCCAATTAGGCAAGCTATCGAAAGGTGCAAACCATGCATATGTTACTTTGATCCCTATAAAAAAAACACCAAATTATGGAAAGAATTCTCTCCAATAAACTGAAATGAGTTATCCAAGATGTGATCGGTGAAAATTAGACAACATTCATTACAAGTCGATAGATTGTTGATGGTTTTATGGTGGCCAATGAAGTAATTCACAACTTGAAGAAAAGCGGCAGCACACGTATGATTTTCAAGGTAGACTTCCATAAAGCCTTTGATATTATTATGTGGGAGTTCATAGATGAAACAATGGGTTATATAGGCTTTGGCAAAAAATAGAGATCGTTGATTCATGAATGCTTATCAACATCAGAGATGTCTGTCCTTATTAATGGTTCTTCCTCTCAAGAGTATTAGGTTGGTTATGGCATCAGCCAAGGTGATCCTTTGTCGCTACTTTTTTCATCATTGCAATTGAGGGGCTTTCACTCCTATTTCTCTAGGCTCCAGCTAAAGATTTATTTAAAGGCATTTAGATGAATAATGGTGATCTGATTTCTCACCTTCAGAGTCGCACGTGAGCGACGTCGCGGCGATCGTCCACCCTCGAATGTGTGATGGGGGGATATATATCTGGTAAATATGGGGAGACAAGGAATTCTTTGTCTCTTAGCAGTGAAAAAAGGAATGGGAGTCGCCACCTAGTATTTTGGTCACTAGGAACCCTAACTGGTCTCAGAGATTGGGTACGGGGACTGGTTGCGTAAAGGGAAGGTATTAGCACCCCAAATACGCCCTACCTAAGGTAAGCTGCATCGTTTTATTGTCTGATAAAATTTAAGGTGTTTTCGTCGTGTTTCCTAGTTGTTGGTCCGTCCATGGTTCAAGAAAAGTCCTCCTCAATAAGGAGGTCCTTATCTTATCGGGTAAAAACCTAACCGTTCTAACGTCTATGTAAAAATCATATTTTTAACATCAGGAATACATTTTACGTATAAATTTGTAATCCCATATACTAAAAGAGGACAAAAAGATTTTTTAGAATTTTTGAAATATTGGCCTAGTTCTCATGGCTTGAATAAACTGGTTATTAAAGCCAAAATGCATGTTAATACATATATTGTTTTTGAAATTTCCTTTGTTGTGTGAAAATATGATGTTATAATATTTATATATATATGTTGGAGAGACTAGGCCGTATTTTAAAACAAAACATTTTTTTAAAAAAATATGTATTTTTGTACGCTTTGACGCAAATCGGGTATTTTAATACTGGGTTTGTAAAAAATACAACCAAATATTAATCCACTTTGATAAAATAAATGCCGAAAAATCAACAATATTTTCAAAGATATTTTTTAGAACATTTTTGAAAGCAAAAGACATTTTTTGTTTTGAAAATCTTTGATGTTTTGATGAAAACCGGGTATTTTAATACCGAGTTTTGTATCTTTACAAAATAAAATACCAACCAATATTAATCAAAATATAATAATAAAATTACAACAAAATCACATATATTTTTCTATAATTTTTGCAAATTTTTATAATTTTTTTTCATATATATAAATATATAAATATATATATATATATATATATAAATAATACAAAATATAATATATATATATATATATATAATAAATATTAAATAAATGGGTGGGCGGCCCAAACCACTGGGCCGGACTCAGCCCAAAACCATGATGGGCCGAGGTCGGCCCAAAAATGTATTGGGCCGATCTCGGCCCAAAAATTCTTTTCTGGGCCAGACCCGGCCCAGAAGACTGGGCTGGACAATGATGGGCCGAGGTCGGCCCCAAAAAATATTGGGCCGATCTCGGCCCAAAAAATTCTCTTCTGGGCCAAACCCGGACCAGAAGACTGGGCTGGGCCAGGACCCGCCTGGCCCAACAACAAAACGGGCGGGGGGAGAATTAATTTCTCCCCCGCCCCTGCATGCAGAACGCTATTCGTTCTGCATGCAGAGAAGGAAATAAGGAAATGCCAGAATAGGGGAGGGAGAAGGGTACCTGGCGCGGAGGAGGTGGTGGCGCTGTCGTTTCTGGCGGAGGCTGTGGCGGTGGCGTAGCCCACGTACGGCGGCTCCAGGCGGCGCTGCGGCTGTTCCGGACGTCCGTTTCCTTTTTTTTTTTCTATGTTTCGGTCTTCTCTTTTTCTTCCCCTCCCTCTCTTCTCTCAGTCTGTTTTCCCTCCCCTGTTTTTTTTTACGTTTTTCTCTCCTCTCGGTTTCTCTCTTCTGTCGGTTCTTCCTCTCTCTCTCCTCTGTTTTTTTTTTGTTTTTTTTTTTTTCCTTCTTCACGGTCTCTCTTCTCTCCTTTCTTTCTCCGTTTTTCTCCCCTTTCTCTCAGCGTTCTTGGCCTCTATTTATAGAGGCCAAGGACGCTGTTTTTTACAGCTCTCATGGGGGGGTACGGTGGTCGGCCATTGCAGCGTACTGCCGAGGTTCGGTGGGTGGTGCGCGGTGGTTGGTCGGCCATTGTGTCCGGTCGGTGGGCTCCAGGCGAGAGTGGCCGGCAAAAATTCAAAAAAAAGCAACCCTTTTTCCCTTCTTCCCCGCTGCGTGATCGGGGGAAGAAGATGAACAGTGTCGTTCAAAACGACACCGTTTCTGCTCTTTTTTTTTTTTTTTGAATGTATGAAACGGCGTCGTTTTGGAGAAAACGCGCCGTTTCATTTGAATGTGGCGCCAGAACGCGCCAAATTCCAAATCAGCCCTTAATCATCTTTTTTCCTTCAATTGCATCCCTGCCAATTTCGGTCTCCGCCCCTCTTGTTGGCCGCGTTTTTCACTTTAGTCCTTGGCCTCTGATTTATGCAATTAAGCCCTTAATTGATCAAAAAACTTCTAATTTCTTCAATTAGGCCCCTGAATCAATTAATTCCAGCCCCTCCATTTACGCGCCTCTTCCAATTTGGTCCCCTGGTTTGGATTTTCTCAATTAAGTCCCCAATTGGCCCTTAAACTTCAATATTTATGCAATTAGGCCCCGATTTGACCTAATAAATTCCTAAAAAATATATTTTGACCCCAGAACTTAAATTTGTTCTAATTAAAGCCCAAATTGACTTAAAAATCAATTTTCTTACAATCACATCTCCTATAAATTCATTTAAAAATCCAATTAAGTCCATAAACATCCAAATTTGGGCTTTTCTCCTCAAATTTCAAATTTTCCTTCTCAACAGGGTTCTCCTCCTTCAAGAATATACTGTCAAAAATCCAATCTTTGTATTTTTAACTTATTGACCAATTTTCCAATCATTTTCTGAGCGCTTCTGCCTCCTATTATTTTTCTAACCTCCTCTGGCTATATATTTTTATATATATTTTGTGGGGACCCAAAAATGGGTTACAACATTCAGTATGCAGACGACACCTTAGTCTTTTCTTCGAATGATCTAAACTTTCTGAAAATAATCAAGAGGATCCTTGGTGGTTTGAATTATGTTCTACACTCAAAATAAACCTTTATAAGAGTTCAATGATCTAAACTTTAATTTCTTGTAATCTTAACCCGAATCAGCCTCAAACTTTGATATTTTTTCAATTAACCTCCTGATTTCATTTCAAGTTCAATTAAGTCCTTAAACTTCTAATTTATGTTGTCTTGGCCCAAATTTTAAATTTTTTTCTATTTCATATATTTTTTTTGTTTTTTTTAATAAAATAGGAGTCAAATTTGGGTTATGATAGTTGCCCCCTCTTTATAATATTTACGATGCAAAGACATTGGAAAATTTTGTTTTCTTTTGGCTTTACGTAGTAAATTTATAAAGAAAAATGGACAAAAACTTTGATAAGAGTAGATTGACAGACGACTTTCATAGAGAGATGTTCATGTCGAGAAATTAAGTCATTTGAAAGGCGACCAACCTTGTAAACGAAAAAAAGATTTTTTTTTAATGGTCTCATTGTTCTAGGCGACCTGCCCGATGATAAAATGAGAGGAAACTCGCAAGTGGTCAAATTGTTTCAAGAGACCTTGCTGATGTTAAAAAATACGAGGATTTTTCAAAAGTGATCTCATTGTAATGGGTTACTGCCCAGTGAAAAAATACAAGGATTTTTCAGGATGGTCACATTGTAATGGGTTACCTGTCCAGTGAAAAAATACGAGGATATTTCATGATGGTCACATTGTAATGGGTTACCTGCCCAATGAAAAAATACTAGCATGTTTCATATTGGTCACATTGTAATGGGTTACCTGTCCAATGGAAAAATATGAGCATTTTCATATTGGTCACATTGTAATGGGTTACCTGCCCAGTGAAAAATCTAAAAAAGTTTCAAGGGATGACATGATAGGGCTCAAAGGTACACTATTCAAGAGATGGAAGCTCGAAGGAAATGAGGGCTCACAGGCGCGCTCAAAAGGAAATGAGGGCTCAAGGGCGCACTCGAAAGGAGGTAGGGTTAGGAAACGCACTACCTTGAATGGTCGAGGGCTTGCAAGTGCATTACCTTAGTGGCACATCATGGGGGGAAAATGTTACCACGTTCTCTGCCATTTCTGTTGAATCGGGATAGAGGAGATGAACAACAAAATGTTAATGGCCATTTGCATTTTGATCCTTGAAGTTTTGAAAGTTTTGTAATCAAGCCCCTTGGTAAACTGTAATTAGAACCCTGTATTTTAGCGACATTTACAAAATGATCCTTGAACTTTAATTTCTTATAATTTTAACCCGAATCAGCCCCAAACCTTGATATTTCTTCAATTAAGCTCCTGATTTCATTTCAAGTTCAGTTAAGTCCTTAAACTTTTAATTTATGTTGTCTTGGCCCAAATTTCAATTTATTCCTTATTTTTTCCATTTCATTTTTTTTTTGTTTTTTTTTAATAAAATAGAAGTCAAAATTGGGTTATGACACTTGGGAAGTCTAAAATACAAAGAAATCCCTGCTAAAATTTTAATAGAAATAATGTTAATTTGACGTTATACCCAAAGATAGAAACCGATCAAGTCTTAAGAGTAATATCCTATTATAAAACAGTCTACCGTTTTGTTGGAAAAAAAATACTATATGTAGATTTATTATAAAATAATTGTACCGAAAAGTTAGGGATGTTACAACTTTTCTTCAATCAATCAAGGGGAATGCAGATGGATTTTAGTGTCACCTTCCATCCAATAATGTTACCTGACTTTGCAGATGTGTTCCTAGTCAGGGTTGTCCTTGCCCAACATGAAGAATATCTAGCCAAGGAGCCCGAGCTAGATATTTAAGTCTCCTTCCACCCTCTCCCCTCATTAATGTACAAACCCTCGATTTGAAAGGGTTTATTAATGTGATATTTTTATTTTACAAGATTTTGATTTTGATTCAATTCTTTGTTTATTTGTGTGTAGGGCTCTTATGCCTATAGTAAAAATTCCATAAGGGGTTCAAGACCCTTAGAAAAGCTTTGAAATTTTGTGTAGGTCCAACACCTAAATTAAAAATTCCATACAGGGTCAAAAAACTTTTAAGAAAATGTTAAAAAATTGTATGGGTCCAAAGCCCGTATATAGGAAAACATTTATCAAATTTGAACTTGAGATTATCTAACTAATGATGTCAATATCCCTCATTGTCTAGAAGATGAGAGTCATAACCATTTATAAGCTCAAAGAGCACCTCGCTCCCCAAAAGGCACCTTTTTAAAAGACAACCCATAAAGTGATTCTAGTAGGATAATACCTCTTGGGAGCCTATTATATCCGGGTATGGATATACATCATCACTAATCTTTATTGGGATTTAGAAGGAATACGCCCCTTACTTGGAACCAAGAGGGAATGCTAGTTTCAGGTATATGTTTGTCAATCTGAATAAATCTATAGTGGATTGTTGAAACACTATTAGGCAAGAAGCGGGGATCGATGTTGTTATCCTTAGGAAAACCATCATTGTGGAAGTAGTTTACCCCATCATTGGAAGGTTGAGAGGTTGTTGCCTTGGAGAGATTTCGCGTCAATCTCATTCTTAGAGAGTTCTGCAATCGTACTAGGGAGGCTTCAGATTCATCTGTTTCAATGAAAATTATGCAATTACACTAGAAAAATTGAGTTAATCTCTTATAAGGAAAATTGTGAAATCGCACTAGGGAGACTAAGTCCATCCTATGCTTAGAAGGTTGGAAGGCCATTGCCTAGAGAGATGTCATGTCAATCCTATCTTTAAAGAATTGTAAAATCATACTAGAGAGGCTTCAAATTCATCTTTTTAAAGGTAAATTGTACAATCACACTAAAGAGACTGAACCATCTCATCATTGGAAGGTTGGGAGGCCATTACTCTAGAGAGATGTCGTATCAATCTCATTCTTGAAGATATGTAGAATCACATTAGGAAGGCTTCAGATCTATCCTTTCCAAGATAAATTATGCAATTATACTAGGGAGACTAAGTTGATCCTTTCTAAAGTAAATTATGCAATCGCACTAGGGAGAATGAGTTCATCTCATCCCTAAAAGGTTGGGAGGTCGTTGCCCTAAATATCACTTTAAAAAAAAGACATTGTTATTGTGAATAACGTAATTCATATATAAGAAATTTACATTTCTAGTCATTAACCATGTTATATTTTTATTGCCCTTTGAGAGATAATCATCTTGCTGACATTTCTTTTGAGACCATATTTTCAGCTTCTAAAAAGGAGAGAATAGAGTTTATTCAATAGATGTCTTTTGGATTGTTGACAAGCGACCTCACATGTTATACGGTTTGAACCAACATTCCACTAGTACTTGTTTAAAGCATTCCAAAAACTCGAGGCTCCAACTGCATTCGTGAAATTGTCAAATGCCTGACCCAAATTTGGTAGTCTTATCAAGCCTATATACAAATAGAAAAATCATATTGACTTAGGGCAATCAAATTTGATGCCTAGCCTTTCTTTCTCATTGAAGAGTTGTTGAAGTCTTAATAGAATAGATGTGCCATCAACTGTAGAAAGGCCCATGACACATCTCTTTTTAGGAGTGTTTTGATTATCAGCCTTGGATGGTGATTGGGGACGTCGATAAACCAAGCTTGAAAGAACTATCGATGGCTTTTTAATTAGCTCCTCACAGATGGCGTCATTGATGACGAGCAAGAAAATCCAAATAGCTTGAGAACAAGGCTTATGTATTGGATAATCAGTTAATCTCTTAGTTCTAGCAACTCGATCTCTTCTCCCCTGTCGAAGTGGCTGGTAGTTGGTGTTTGATACTTGTATAAAATCCTTTTTTGTGAGCTTGAAGACTCTTCAATACTTAAATCAATATATTGTTTAGAGAAGATGTCATCATATCCTTAAGAGGTATTCTCAAAATAAAAATGTCATCTAGAAAGGAAATCCTTCCTCTCTCTCTATATTGTATTCTGACCTACTCTTGGTTCAATAAAAAAAATATCTCTAGCTTCATCAAAGAAAAACATCTCTAATTTATCTAGAAAAAAATATATTTTCATGCTTGAACTCCTTGGCTAAGTCCGGTAGATTGCGAGATTCATTCATGATTGGAACACTCACGCAGCGTTTGAAAAAACCACCGGAGTGGTTTGAAAGTCAAAAGGACTTCACCGACACATTTATGGAAGGAAAGAAAAGTTAAACACAATTAATTTGTATCAGTACCACAAAATAGAAAAAAAAAAAAAAAAAAAAACGTTTTTATTTGGGGCGTTTTTTTGTATTTCCCCTGAAAGTTTCGAGGAACCTTACATTTTCTATTACAACCAAAGTTTTTAAACCCGGCCAGCTGGCCGGCCCGGTTCAAGGTCCGGGTTTCGAGTTTTGATCGGGTCATCGAGTTTTGATCGGGTCGGTTGGATCAATTTCTATTTTTAAAAAAATTCAAAACGGCGTCGTTTTAGTAACAAAAAAAACAAAAGTCAACGGGTTGCAACCGGGTTTTTGACCGGGTTTTTTCGGGTCACCAGGTCAACCAGCCGGGTCACACCGGGTCATAGCTTATGCTATTTTTTCATCAACTCGGTCCGATTCCAGCCCCGGATCGGTCGGGTCCCGGGTCGACCCGCCGGGCTGACCGGGTTTCAAAACACTGATTACAACCACACATTTCATGCATGCAGCCTTTGATAGCATATACACACGTTTTAAAACCAGAAAACAATAACACGTACATACGACACTAATTAATTATTATATATCAACTTTTATATCAAAGCCTTTAATAGCATCTCTCCCACACGTTTCATGCATTGAAAACATTATAAAAGCTAGGCCAATCAGTAGATTAGGCGGTGGTATAGGTGGTATCTCTCCCACACGTTTAATGCATTGAAAACATTATAAAAGAAGTTGGAGCTAAGAACAAATCAGTAGATAGCAGAACCAAAGCAACAGCCAGTAAACATGGTGGTGGAAAGCGTTCTTTGCATGAATCCAGGAGATGGTGAAACCAGCTACGCCAAGAATTCATTCCTTCAAGTCTCTCTCTCTCTCTCTCTCTCTCTCTCTCTCTCTAACACCTTAATTCATAAAAATGTGATGTCTTAGTGCATTTAGAGAGACAAATTACCGGCCTTTTTTTTCCTTTCTTTTTGGTAGTGTTAGAATTTTATTGTAAGTAGAGAAGACCTCCCGTAGCAACTTAAATTTTTAAGTTAGGTAAGATAAGCGAAGTTTAATGATATGAAGGAAGCAAATAGTCATCGCTGCATGCATTTCCTTCTACCTGGCATCACATCTCACCGAATATATTAGTAATTCTTGCATTTATTTTTTCCTGGAAGCTAGTATTGCAGATTAATTCTGATGTGGTTTGAAAATTCGTTTCGCAGAAAACAGTGCTATCAGAAGCTAGGCCAATCCTAGAAGATACCATCAAGGACATGTTCAGCACCGCCCTTCCCACTTGCTTCAAACTAGCAGACTTGGGCTGCTCTTCAGGACCCAATACTCTCTTGTTCGTTTCTGAAATCATGGACGTCATTTATGAGCTTTGCCAACAACTGAACTGTAAACTGCCCGAATTTCAGGTTTTTCTGAATGACCTTCCAGGGAATGATTTCAATGCTGTTTTCAAGTCGCTGCCATTTTTCTACGACAAGTTTGGAAAAGAAAAGGGAGACTTGTATGGACAGCACTGCTTCATATCAGGAGTACCTGGTTCTTTCTATCACAGGCTCTTCCCAAGCAAGAGTTTGCATTTCTTTCATTCCTCTTACAGCCTACACTGGCTTTCTAAGGTTATGTTACTGTCTTTTTTTCATAATTACTATCTCTAAGGTTAATAATGATTTATCCCAGTAACTGGAATGCCTAGTTAAGATAGCGAAATATCAAAGACAAACAAAAATTGGTAGAGAAGAAGAGAAACAAGATGTTTATAACCATTACTGAGTTAATACAAAACCTGAAACCTCGTTTATCACAGCTTAAAATAACTACAGAATCAAATACAAAATACATATAAATAATAGCAATTGTTTGAATCAATACTATAGAATATTGTGCTGTTGCCTGTTGTGGTTTAAATTAGTCACGCGTGAACATATACATGGCAAAGCCTGACCATATATTTTCATGACATTAGGTGCCCGAAGGTATATCAAATAACAAGGGGAACATATACATGGCAAAGGCAAGTCCTCCTAATGTATTTAAAGCTTACCTGGAGCAATTCCAGAAGGATTTCTCCTTGTTTCTAAGCTTACGCTCAGAGGAAATAATACAAGGAGGACGTGTAGTTCTTACATTTATCGGCAGGAGTATTGAGGATCCAAGAAGCGAAGATTGCTGTCTTTATTGGGAGCTGCTAGCAAAGTCACTGCTAGACTTGGCAGCAAAGGTTAATTAGTTTATTTTCATTTAAATCAAGCAAATTGCTTGCCTTGTTGGTTATGGAGATTAATTAATTTAAGTTTCAGGGACTTGTTGTAGAGGCCGATATTGATACCTTCAATCTGCCATATTATAATCCTTACGAAGGAGAAGTGAGGGAAATTATCGAAATGGAAGGGTCATTCGATATTAATAAGCTAGAAACTTTTGCCATTAACTGGGATGCTAATGATGATATCAACAACAAAAATTTTGTGTTTGACAAGGACCAATGTGGACGAAATGTGGCAAATATTGTAAGAGCAGTTGCAGAACCAATGTTGGTTAGTCATTTTGGAGATGATATAACGGATGAATTGTTCAAGAGGTACGCAGAGTATGTAGGTGAACATCTGTGCGTGGAGAAGACGAAACACATAAACATGGTCCTCACAATGACAAAGAAGGAGTAGACTCCAGTGTAGCAGATGATGAACGAATAAATTCTTCTGAAGCAGAAATAAACTAATTATCTATTGAAGTTGTTTTGGCTAATTATGAATGTATTTTATTGTAATTATAATATATTTTATGTCCTTACTTAATTTTTTTAAATCTAGAATTGTAATTCTTTATATAATTATACTTTAGTTTTAAATTTTTAAAATTTATTTATAATCAATTTATACTTGATTATTAGTCATCCAAGTTTAATTCTTACTAATAATTTTTAATGTGTGTGAGCTATTAGATTTCTAATATATTGATTCAAGTATACATCATAATTGTAATTAAAACACGATTAAATAAATTAAACAATTTAATTTGTCATCAATTTAGCAAATTGATTTATTTATATTTAAAGATCAAGTGTAACATATAGAAACATCTCATGATTTTTTCAAATATTAGAAATATCATATATGGTTTGACTTAGCTTTTTAGCGATTGATATCTTAGTGTAACTAATATTTTTTTAATCTAGAATATTCTGATTTAGGTATTTGAGCATGGAGTATGTATGTTTTGCTAAATCATGTTAGTTCTCAACACCATAGTCATTGGCTCTTTAATAAGATCATTTTTCAAATCTCATTCTATTTTGCATAAGAATTTCATAATCAATATTATTTGAGAACATATGAAATATTTTCTTTATTTTTCCTAGGATGATGAATCATATCTTCTCTCATATAGTTTATGTTATGCTCAATATATGCTTATTTGTTACCTTTATATAAGATAATTTTGTGAAATTAAATCTAATGATCACTTACACAACATCCACATAATTCTTTTCATAAACACGAGTGATCTCCTCAGTTTATGTTTTGGAATAGGTAAATCATTCATCATCCATAGATGTCATACAAGTGATGCAGAGAGAAGCAACATTGAACAGTATAGCACATGAAATCACTAAAAAAAAAGGCTTAATAAGCAAATATGGTTGCAGATATAAACCTTGAATTCATAATTTTATTTTTTTCTGAAAAATAATGCATATGGTGGCTTTCTCCTTAAGAGATTTATAAGTTCTTTAAATAGGCTGGAAAACTATACCTTTACTAGGAAACAACTAAGAGACCAAAACATAAAGAAAATAAACATCAAATCCACATTAAACATATCAAATCCTAAACCAAATAGGAAAATTAATATAAAAACAACCACATCATGGACAACAGCGTTTAAAAAAATCCTGAAATATCCAACGGTCCATTCAGTGATATAGTGCTTGCTATCAGAAAAACCAGTACTAGAACCACTTGTAAAAATTTAAGTTTGATCCAACAGTCGGATCTCCCTTTATCGCAGTTTTATAGAGCCAATCAGTTTTGGCCATTCTAGACCTATTCGATTGGTTTATAAAAGCATCTGTTAGGTCATTCATATAGTCTTTCCAAGCTAGATCCACATCTATTAATGTCAGATCTTCACCTGAATGCTCAGAACCACCCACTTCTACAAGCCTGACTACATCAACATGTCTTATGTTGGATGATCTTAGAGAAAAAAACCCCAAGTGTTAGGAATTTGCATGATATAGATGAATCTAAGAGTTTTTTTGGTTATTAACATAGTAAAAAAAAATTATATAACACGGCCCAAAAAATATTTAGAAGAATAACACAATTTTACGAGTCATTATCGTTATCTACAACTTGCGTGTTATATTTAACATCTACAACTCTCGAGATGCAGATGATCAAAGTGACTTCAATCGATTTTAAACCCCCAAACCTAATGTCTTCCTTTTTCTCTCCTTATCACCCCTCTTTCCCCCACAGTAACCACTCCCAACCCCGTGACCCACCACCGCTTATAGTCATTTCCTTCTCTCCTCGCCGCAAAACACTTCCATTTTCACCACAAGACTACCCCCTCTCTCTCCACTGCAATGTAGATTTTTCTCTCTCCACTCGTGGGTCTCTCACTAAAGATTTGGTCATTACCTCCACCACTAATCATCACCACCCACATTCAACACTAAAAGGTTAGTACACACTTTCCGTGTATAAATTTGATATGATTTGTACTAGTTTATGTTAATTATTGATTTTAAAAATGTTACGTTTTAGAATTAAGGATCTTTAGAAAAAAAATAGTATTTTTTTAATTAGGTTTAAATTAAATTAATTATATATAAAATACATTGATTTGAGTTGTAATTTTTTATTTTTGAATAAAATCGATGATTTTAGGTTGTTAATTAGGGGTAGAGTTAGGGTTTATTAGGTTAAATTAGAGATTTAATTTAATTAGGTATAAAATATGTTATTTAGCTATGAAATACATCAATTGGGTTGATAATTTCATTAAGGATGTTAAGGTGGCTAAGCCACTAAACCAATTAATGACACCTTCTACTCTTGAGTTTGAGGTTGTTAATGGGCATAACTAATATCAATGTAATGATTGGGTTATGATTCATAGGCATTTAGGAGTATCAGGTGATGAATTGAATGTTGGACAAACATTCAGAGACAAATCTAAAATGTATTATTATAGTTAAGTGGTGACATATCAAGAACTCATTACACTACAAGGTCTATCATTCAATTAAAATTTATGTGCAGTTATAATGCACTCAAGAACCAGCATATGGATGGTATTTGCGTGGGGGACATCACCAAACATCTAATTCATAGGAGATATTAAAATTGAAAGGGTCATACGCATATCAAAACTCATTTATTTTACAACACCATCGCCGATTAACAATAATCTAATTGTGAAGATGATGTTGATAATTATGAAACCAAACATAAGTATGAGTGTTGCAAGTATTGAAGCTACTGTTTAGAGGGATTATGAGCATGATGTCTCATATTGAAAGGCATAGATGGCTAAGAAAAAAATAATAGAGTGGTTATTTGGTATGCATAAAAAGTCCTTCCAAATTTTACCTAGAATGTTATTAACCATAAGAAATTCAAATCTAGTAATGTTTGTCGATTGAGATCATAAAATGGTTGATGGTAATAAAGAAATATTTGGAAGGGCATTTTGAACATTTGGTGCTTCAAATGATATGTTTCAATATTATTGTTCTCTAATTAACATTGACGGCACTCACATGTATAGTAAGTACAAGGCAAAGTTGTTAATTGTAGTTTCTTATAATGTGAATAATAAAGTTTATCTATTGTATTTTTTTATTGTCAAAAAAGAAATGAATAGTAATTTAGATTTGCTTCATTAATATATAATTGAAATTCACACCAAGTTGATAGACATTCAATGATTAAAATGTTATAGCATAAATATTCCCCGAGTTGGTTGGGCGCATCATCGATATTCTTTGCACACTAGGTTCAAACATGTTACCTTAACAAATATATTATATATGATGCGTATAAATCCTTCAATAATAGGAGTTTAATATTTTATATGATGATCTAATTAAGACACGATCAGAGGATGATTAGAAGTTGAACCTAAGATAAAATAAAAATACTGCACCTGTAGAAGTTACAAGAACCAGCCAACCCAGAATCAATAAAAAGGGAGGCATGAAAATAAAATGCTTCGTATAAGTCTCTTGCCAGTCTGAGAGCCCCACTGATTAAAGCAATAACCTCTATCTTTTATAATACTGATGTCACTGAAATTTTACATGCTGTCTTCCCTGCCAAACACCGAGCATCACCGTCATCAATGAAAGGCACAAAATACCAGTAGATTCATGCACCATATGAACAAATTGACAAGTCTCATCTACATGCCGGAAAAATAATCGTATTAACGAACAAAACTAAGGTATAGAACCAGTACCAGCAAGCATCTACAATGGGCAACAAAAGAATTGGTGAGGTTGGCAATAAAAGTACAGGAGATTGTAAATACCATGTTCACAGCATTATCCAGCCAACAGAATTCATTACATTTTTTATCAGAAGACCTGTGGAAAGAAGGGAAAAAAGGCCAAACAGCGGCAGATATGTGGCCCCTAATAAAATAGGCCATCATCTTGTATTGGTGTTCCATTAAGTAACAAATACTTCCTTGATTTCTCCTAAATAAAACGCAGGAGTGAGCAAACAAAAATGATTCTACCACCCCAAAATGAAGGCATGTATTTCTGACCAACTGGAGACTGTATATAGTATGCCAGATAGCCCTTTCCAATTAAGAGATTCTCCATCAGATTCCTTCTGTTTTCTTACCAAGCCAGGGAACAGTGGTACAAAAGAAACACCATATTGACTTCCCACGCTCCTTAAGCTTGCACTAGATCCAACTACAATACCAATATCTGCCTGAAGTAGACAAAGCAAGTCACCAACTGAATCTCCAATGTAAACAGTCAAGTTCTTTCTGTCACTGCTGTAATTCATTAAAATGTCATTGAAAGCTTGAGCTTTGTCCATGGGAGATTCCACCTTTTTAACAATCTCTCCCGTGGAGATTGATTCTTCAAAAATTAACTCATTTGCATGAATATTTAGAGAATCCAAACCCCCTGTTTAACAACAAAGCAAAGCATGACTGATTATGGGGCTAAGTTCCCATTAGTCTTGTAGAGCAACAGTGAAAAATACTAAACTTTATCCAGAAGAGAAATGGAAGCAAAAGCAGAGAGAGAGAGAGAGCTGTATATGAATTTTAATAGTGAATTTCAGAATCAATCACTACATAACGACAAACCCAACTTAAAAAGGAAAATAAAATTTTGCAGCCTTTGATCCTAGGAAAACATTTTGTTGGTTCAAAGAATACAAGGGACTGGGAGATCAAAAGATAAGGACATATAACCAGCATGATAACAAATTTTGAGAAGCTGTTTCAGTAGATAAAATATCAATTCATGATTAGTCTTGTATCCTGTTTGTCAGTATGCATGCATACCTATCAGAGAATGTGACTGTTGTAACTATGGAGGCTCACCCACATCTTGTTCTCCTGGAAGAGACCTTGTGGGCATATCATGGTTATGCATGCCACCAGCAAGGCATGTCACAGCCATGCTAAGCCTCGGCAAGGCATGTTGTAGCATGCTAAGCCTTTGCAGCTCAGGGCATTGCAAGGCCTCAGGTGTGCCCCCAAAATAACATTTATGAACTCCCAGATAGGTGTTTAACTCAAGAAATACTGTAAGATCCAATGGTTTATCTATTGTTCTCAAGGTTTCCTGAAACGCAGTTCTGCCAGATGATAGTATTTTTTTCTTTCAACTCAAAGGAGATCTTATGCTCACCAAGAGCAACAATACCAGCAATCTTTCTCATATGTTAAATGTTGCAAACCTATCTACTGCATATTTAAGAAGAGGTTTCTATGTAAAATTTCCACCAACATACCAGGATTGACTTTTTTATCCCGCTATTATGTTGACTGATGCCATGGAATTCTTTGGTTCATTTAAACAATTTTATGCACAAATTTTAGATGCATAATCCATCTATTTACTGTATGAGAAAATTTTCATAGTAACATAATTTCAATGTATAAATCTTAGGGTGAAGAAGAAAAAACCATTGTAGTAAGAAATTGCAGTAAACGCTGTCTCTCCAATTCCACACTGTTAAATAAGAAAGGAGTGATACACCTTTCATTTCCTTTTATTTGTTGATGCTTGCACAACATACATTTAGTTTTTCATTTATTTTTGCACCTTAGTAGTTGTTAGCATATGTTTCCAAATAATTATGTGATTTTCATGTTGTTTTTATTGCTT
Organism: Populus deltoides; assembly: GCA_015852605.2. Classification (NCBI taxonomy): domain Eukaryota; kingdom Viridiplantae; phylum Streptophyta; class Magnoliopsida; order Malpighiales; family Salicaceae; genus Populus; species Populus deltoides. The sequence goes on along the minus strand of CM027588.2, from coordinate 12,647,938 downwards.
TCTGAAATGTTCTTCCCAAAATTAGCACATTTCATGAGACAGATTTTTCATCCGTGCTCACATGCAAAAAAGGATTATGGAAATCTCTCAGAAAAAGTTAGTCCTTGAAAAAATGGATTTGAAAAACAGGAGAACAAAGACCAAAATCAAACACAGCAACCCACATAATGTAGACTATGCAACTAATTGAGTATCAACAAGGATGTAGCTATCATGCATCACAAACTACTTTCGACAACTACAGTTAGGGGTCATCAGTGGAGAGTAGAATTTAATACAACAATAAGACTGAAACTAGAGCAGATATCTCTCAGAAAAAGGTAGTCCTTGAAAAAGTGGATTTGAAAAACAGGAGAACAAAGACCAATATCAAACACAGCAACACACATAATGTAGACTATGCAACTAATTGAGTATCAACAAGGATTTAGCTATCATGCATCACAACTACAGTTAGGGGTCATCAGTGGAGAGTAGAATTTAATACAACAATAAGACTGTAAAGTGAAAAAGTGGATTTGAAAAACAGGAGAACAAAGACCACAATCAAACACTAGCAACCCACATAATGTAGACTATGCAACTAATTGAGCATCAACAAGGATTTAGCTATCATGCATCACAAACTACTTTCGACAACTACAGTTAAGGGTCATCAGTGGAGAGTAGAATTTAATACAACAATAAGACTGTAAAGTGATTAAGAGGTCACTGTTCTGTGAGTTAGCAATGTGAAAAGTAGAAAACTACAAACTCTGATGGAGAATATATACATATATGCATGTGTGTGTGAATATTCAATGCTACAGTACACAAATCGGTTTGAATTTTTTGAGCAGTCACTGCACGCAAAAATACTGAACAGAGGAACACCTTCAAATTCCCCTTCCCAAAAACCAAATTGGTAGGACCATAACAAGATATAGCACTGTTTGGTATTGCAGTTCAGGAGCTTTTTAAAGTGCTTATCAAAGTATTTTCATCTGAAAAAAGCACCAAATTGATGTTGTTTTAGGTGTTGTTAGATGATTTTGGTACGAGGATGTCAAAATCATAAAAAAGCACCTAAAATGCACTTAAGCACTTTGAAAATGCACTTTCAACTGCATTACCAAACACAAACTTGTATATATTTGCTGTTAAGAGTTCTCTACTCATGGTTCTCACATAGAAGGAACATACCTGAGGAGAAAGCTGATCTGATGAGATCACCACACCAGCAGTATGAGAGCACATGGACATTAGTGTTCAAATTTTCATTCTTCACAATTTTCTGAAAGAAACCAGTGCAACCATCCTGAAGAATCAAACGTTCACCCGCTCGTTTTACATCTTCAAGATTCAAACCTTTGAGAACTCCAGAATCAATCACTCTAGAATTTGCCCTTCGCTCAAAGTCTGAAAGTTGTTCAAGTGCTTTACAAAGAGCTTCATAGTTGAATTCCACTGCAAAAAATCAGAAAGTCAAAACCAGCCAGAGGATTTATTATTATACTAACATCTTCAGCAACAGCCCATTTCCCATCCCCCGGCAATTAACAGAGTCCAACTTCTACCTCACAAGAATTTGCACACAAAAATTGTACCTTTTGCAGATGGCATAATGCTTTCAATACATTGTTCATACTCTTCCGTGTACTGTCCAGAAAGAAGACCCCATGTGTTCCTCAGATCAGCTGATGACATCCGAGCAATTTGAGTCTCAGGTTGAACCACATCAGATTTTGGTGCTGTTAGTATTGCAATTTCTGCCAAAATGGCAGAAGAGTCAACAACAGTGCATGTCAAATCAAAATCAGAAAATATGACAAGCCGGTCTTCTTCAGGGTTATGCCCTTTTGTCAGGGGAGCTAAAGTTGTCTGAGCAATTGGCTGAGCAAGGAAGAATTCTATTTCAAGTTTCATGGCCTGGTGATAAAGCTTTTCAATGATGTCAAGCTCCTCGCCTGTCAAGGAGACACTAAGTTTATCCAGCAAGTCTTCAGTTTGCAGAGCTGATGCCTAGATTTCAAAGAGTACAATAGTTGAGATGGTGGGGGTAGAGTAGGCCATTTATATAATATATTTTAACCTCAGACTGTAGTCAAGAAAGTGTAATCAGGAAGACCATTACAAAGCAAAATACCACTGGCAATACTTTGAATTACCTGAAAACTCTCAGACCGAATAACTGTCAATCCACTTCTTGTAAGGGTGCCCATCTTCCTCTGGATCTAAAACTGCCTGGAGTTCCTTGCCTAGAAAGGAATACAGCCGCATGCAAGGTGTCATGGCACCCAGAGTATAGGCTGCAACTTTTGTTCTTTCAAAAGGAGTTGCAAGTTTACCAAGACCTTTCACTCCTTCAACCTTCCCAGAAGCTGTAGCCAACAAGAAATCTGTGTATTTTACAGTAGCAGAATTGATAGTCCCCTCTTTACCTGGGTCTATACCCCATTCCTGGATATTTCAAACATTCAGAACACTGACATAACTGTTTCATGCAAGACATCCATATGCTTACAGCATTGGAAACTAAAGATTTGATAGATATGAAAAGCTTATTTATAATTACGCAGTTTTAGATGAAAATTAAAATTTTAAGACAGATCTATGGTGCTAGCTCTGAAGCGTTAAAAGAATGAATCTTCAAGACACACAAGAAGTGGTGATTAAGATGAGGTGCCATTCCCGTGAACTCATCAGTCCTCGTTTACTTTACTACAAAAGTTGCACAGTCACCTCTTTAGAACCTTGCTATCTCTAATTTGATTATATAAAGTAAAATAATATGATTTTAGTAGCACTAGTATGAGGAATGAACATCACAAGGGTTAAAGCAGAAAATTGTTCCTTATGATTCCAGTGTTGGAGAATTTTTCTCCTCCATGTCCCACTGATGGAAATGAGCTTCATGGAAGGAGTAAGCAGAAGTAAAGCTACAAAATGCATGATGACAGAACCACATTACAGTAACATAGATTCAACAACTGGAATGTCAGAATGCAAAAGGGGAAAAAAATAACAGCCTCCATAATAAAGCTGTTTTAAGCAAGGTTGATCAAGGCAACAAAGAAATGATCCTTGAGGGTTCTCAAAAAATATCAGCAGAAGGAAAAGATGCTTAACCATAGCATTAGTAGGAACCCAAAAAGACAAGAAGGAAGAAAAAAACCCTCATCTTTCACAATCAAAGGTTAAAAAAACTAAACTATTTTTTTTCTCCATCACAACAAATAACAAAATAGCAAATAGAAATGAAAAGAAGAGGAAGCGAGCTTTCTACGTCAATTATCTAACCTGTACAAATGAATTGTGCATCTTCAGCTCCTCTAAGACACCCTTCCTCAACTCAGAGATTGCTAGCTTTGCTTCATCATCATCAGCACACTCTTCCGCTAATTCAAACCTAAAATCCAATAACATCAATAATAAACCAAATCAAATGCTTAAAACGTACCCTAACTCTATTGATGGAGTCAATACTGACAAGAGCAAATAAAACACCGTCTGTAAATCAATTGTGTAGCTCACCTCAGGTGATGCAACTAATATTTTCTTTTTCTTTTTCTTTTTCTTTTTCTTTTTCTTTTTTTCAAACAAGAACATTTTAAACCTCCAATTAGTAGCAGGAAACTGACACAAGAAGAGATGGAAGGAATTTTATTCATATTGTTGATGCTGCTCTTGTTTTCACCGAAAAGTACTATAATTCATCAAATATGGCAACAAGTCTAATTAACTTAACTTAGAAAAGGTGGGGGAAATAGCAGCTCTGTTTCCAAATAAAGAAAAAGGTCTTCACATTCTTGGTTGCATTTTTTCGTCCACCGCTCTCAGCAAACAAATGAAACATGAGATTTAATTCCAGTTCTTCATATTATATGCGAAGATCATCAAAAATCATTCACTAGGAAAGGTTTAAACATAGGACATCCTCCAACTTAATTGAACCCCCTACCCCAATCATTTTATTTTTCCAAATTTTCTATTTAAACATGCTAAAAAAATCAATACACGCATACAGAACCTGAAATTAAAACCGGATCACTCAAACATGTTTCCAGAGCCATATAAAAATCAAATGCCACTTCATCAAAACAAAACCAATTTCTTTATTTCCATTCACAGATAACACATCTAAATTAGTACGAGCCACCGCTGCTTTCATCTTTTCAACTGCTCTATAACATAAACACTCCAGGAATACAAATCAAGGAAAAAAGATAACATCATTTCTCCAAACTCAAACCAATTTTTCTCCCCTTTCCCGCACTTTCTCAGCTACCAAACAACTAGGTTACTTACAGAAATGATAAAAAGAAACCTCCATTATTCATCAAACAATTTAATCATAAATTATCTTATCTTCACTTCACTATTTAATCATCCAAGAAACTCCATCTGATACTTCAATAAACTCTGTCATGAAGATCTCCAAATTTTCACTAATCCCTTTCTCTCTTAGTTACCTGAATACTTAACCATAAATTATCAATCATTACTTCACTCTCCCATCAACCAAGAACCCGCAAAAGGCAAGGAAAAAAAAGAACACAATATTTCCATCACTATATCACAATAATCAAGAATTCCAAAAGAACACAAGAATCAAAATAGCTTAAAAATAAGAAAAGGAGAAAGGGGCACTCACGCATGAGCAAAAGATTTGAGAAAGTGAGAATCTTGTGAGATATAATGCCTGAAAGAATCAATCTTGAGAGTGCCAGAAGCCAAAGAGATGACAAAAGGAGTGTACATAGCAAAAACGGATTCTCTTCTAAACTTGATCCAGAATTTACTAGCAAGACCCTCTTCAATGTTGATGTTACTTCTGCCTGATGTTGTAGTGCAAGATGGCGCTGATGCTATTGATCGTGGAGGGATTGCCATCCTTGCAGGGATGAAAGATCTCCGAGTTGGCAAGGTGCGTTTGGTTAAGTTGGATCGGAGCGAGTTGAGGAAATATAGTGATGAAGAGGTTTTGATTGGGTTTGGAGGAAAAAACAAGAGTAGACGCATCAAAAATAGAGAGAGATGAAAGTGTTTGTGTGTTGTCTGAGATGGCGATTGGGGGGTTCTCGTGTGAAAAAGAAAGGGAAGGATTAGGGAGTTGTTTTTTCTATTTTTCTTTTTTAATTTACAAGTTGGCTTGGATGGATTTTTCTGGTTTTGGTCGTGGACATTGGATTTTGCTTGTTGTAGTTATTGTGGGAGCTGCGGCGGCGGCGGCGGCGGCGGCGGCTTGATTGGGTGGGCTTGATTTGTTGGGCTGGTTTGTGATTGGGGTGGGATTTTTGGATTTGATGCTTGGATTTTTAGCATATTCGGTAATGTTCATGGTGGTCCTTAGGGCATAACCTTTCATAATCTTCAAAAAGTCTTAATGTGTAATTTTACTATTTTATAGTATTTATGATCGGTTATTCTTCAAGAATGCGGTAATATTTGTTTTTACTTGCTTTTAAAAATATATTTATTTTAAAAAAAACATTAAGCATCAAAAAAAATTTTAAAAAAAAACCTTATCTTAATAAAAAAAAACTCTTAAAAACATAATGCATCGCAATACTAAAAACTTTACTTTAATTTATAAGAATCAAATATTTTTTACTAAAAACACACATTATTATATACACTTTCAAAAGGATTTTTTAATCAATCAAGTCATACTTCTGACAACAAATATGATTTTTGCAACATTTCTATCATCCATCATCCATGGAAACAAGTACTTCAAGATAATATTTGAAAATGCAGTTGAAATTATATTTTTTAAAAATTTGTAAGTATTATTTTGTTTAAAATTAATATTTTTTAATATTTTTATATTTTTTAATTTAATAGTGTTAAAAATAATTTTTAAAAAATAAAAATATATTATTTAAATATATTTATAAGCTAAAAAAACTTCTTAATTCATAATCTCTACCACACTTTCAAATATATATATATATATATATATATATATATATATATATTCATGGTTAGGAAGCTGCCGAGGGAGAATCTATCAAAAAATATATATATTCTTCAATCTCTTGAAATAATATATATATTCTATCAACACTTTGATCATCATCTCCCTTTTTCTCTTTCGAAAACAGAAAACTGAATCGGGTCTTAAATTTTTTTTACTCTTTTCATAATATCATCGTCATCTAAGTATTTTTTTTATGTTAAAAAAAAATTTAATCGGCCTGGGATAATTATGTTATTTTATATAATGTTTTTCCTTCGAAACTTCGTGATTAATTATTGCTCGTGAGTCACGATCAATGTATATTTTATAAAGGACACGTTCTTCTGGGATCATGAGAGCACTTCTTTTGGAGGCTAGAAGTTGAACCTCAACCTGCAAAAAGAACTCATCAACTCTCTTAAAGGGTCAGTGTATCTGATTAATATGAACATTAATAATCTGACGTTAATCTTTGCTAAAAAAAAAAAATCAGTTTGATATTAGATTACTGAACTCTCAACTTTGTGAATTTTGTTGATTTTTTTCTATAAAGTTATTATGATCTTAATTATATCCTGGATCATGGATTAGAAAAGTAATTAATTGAAGTTGACATGATTTTTTTTTAATTTTGATTTTTATTATTTTGTTTGTTTGAGAGCTAACTTCTATTATTTTATTTAATTTTTTTTTGTATGAAGTTATCTCATTTTTATAAATAGATTGCGAGTTTGATATGCCGACTAGAAACTAGTTTGATATGTTCGTCTTTCAACATTTGATTTATCGGTAACGAAACTTCAGATTATTTTTATTAGTCATTGTTATATTTTTTTTCATCATTGGCTTTTTCTTATAACCATGTTGTCATTTATTAAACATATTTAAATTAATAACTAGTGTTCTAGATTTTTTTAATTTTTTTTTTAAAAAAATTTAACCCGACCCACTCCGTAGCGCGGTATACTTTACTATTTTGTCTACTGATTTTTCTTTGGGACTTGGTAATTGATTCTCCCTGATCATGAGTTATGATCAAAATCTATTCTACTTCGACACATTCTTGTTTTTCTTGCATGAGATCATGAGAGCACATTCTTTTTGAGGTCAGAAGTTGAACCCATCAACTCTCTTGAAGGGTCAATGCCTCTATTTAATAATAATAAAAAAAAATATTTATTAATTCACTTCTTTGTGGACAAGTGTCAGCCGGATTAAAACTACGGTGGGCTTGTGTAGCCAATTTTTTTTTTTTTATTTCAAAATTATTTTAAAATTTTAATTTTTTATTTTAAATTAATTATTTTTAGTGTTTTTAAATTATTTTTGATGTGTTATATTAAAAATAATTTTTAATTAATAATAATAAAAATAATATTTTAATATATTTCTAAATAAAAAATAATTTAAAAAATAATTATCATTTTAATATATTCTCATTCGAGAGGATATATTGAATGAGAAACTAATTTTAAATAAATTAATTTGCTATTGCCTAATTTCTAATGTTAAATGTTCATTAATCTAAATGTACCTACCTTTACCACTAAAAACCATGCTTATTAAACATGGTTGGGAAGCTAAATCTAGAAAATTATGATTCAAATTCTGATTTTGATTGAGTTTTAAATTAAATAAAAAAAATCAACTTGATAAGATTTTAATAACTAGATTAAATTGATTAAACCCGATCTAGACTCAACTAAGACCAACTCCAATGAAAATATTTTTTAAAATAAACAAAATAAAATCGGTTTAATAAAAATAACTAAACTGAATTCACCCAATAATCCAGTAGTTGATATTAATAAAGTGGTGAACCAGACTCATTTCTAAATCAGTACCAAGCAGGGTCTCGATAACTATGCCACAAGTTCTTAGTATATATTTAGGAGTGCAATAAAAATTACTTCTGCTCTATTTATAAACTTGTTACTTAGATGTTTTTTTTTCATTATTATAATTGCAATGATTATATAATTTATCATATGAAAGTTTTTCTACTGTGAACAAAGATATCTTTCTTTGTATCATTTTCAAAAAAAAAAAACTGAAAAATTAGGTGGATACGTAAATGATATTCTTTCTTTTCTATCACTTCGACATGTAGAAAAAAAATATTGTAACATTTTTTTTTACAGTATTCTTAAATTGATCGTTTTTTATATATCAAAATGATCAATTCTAGCATTTATAATCGAAAAGAATAGTTACACAACGTTTTCGAAAACATACGAGATCTTTATTTTTTTTATTTAAATTGCGTTTTAAAATATTTTTAATATAAATAAGCAAGGGCCATTGACATGGGTATAAGGGGCACATATGCTTTTCTTTAAAAAAGAAAAAGAAAAAGAAAAAAAGAGAAAGGGCTTGCCATACCAAAGAAAAGATGTAAGGTGATTTTGTGAGATGCGTAGCTCCATATCAACAAACACATTCTAATCCTTTGGATGTGGAAGGCGTTGCATAGTATTTTAATTCGATCGAGAATTGATCCTTCCTGCCCTTTACCAGTACCTTAAGACTATTGGGACGAACTGTAAAATAGAGGCTTAAAATCACCTTTAGTCCCTATTGTTTTCCAATTTGGTCATGCTAACCCCCCTACAAGAAAGCGATTCTAATCGAACCATTTACCACTAGAATGGGGTCACTTATAATGCTCAACCACATAGCATGTTACTAGATAATTCCATGCGCTACGCTGCGGCAAGACCAAGATTTTTTTACGTGTAAAGAAATAATGTTCAAACTATGAAAAATTCTTTGATAGTATCATTAAATCCAATTCAGTGAGTCAAATCTGAAATCTCTCGACTAGACTTCTTATCTAGCTTGATTTTCAAATTAAACTATACTGGAATTGCCCCGACATGACCCAATTGACTTGAAAAGTTAAAGGGAACATTGATGATTAGTAAAAATATAGTTTGACTTTAATAATATTTTAAAGATGATATTTTTTCTTAAAAAGTATTAAGATAGCGACAAATTGGATCAACCAAGGTGAAACTATATTAATTCGTCAAACATGCGACCTAGTTCATAAACTCTATTGAGTTTAATAATTTCATTTTTTTCAAAATATATTTTTATTTAATTTTATCATAAAAAAATAGGCACTAAAAAAATGAACATCAACTCAATACTAAAATGTTTTTATATTTTTTTATTCTTAACATTATCATATCAAAATCATAAAAAAAAAACAATTGAAATATATTAATATAATGTTTTTCTAAGTAAAAAAGTAGTTTAATTTCAATATCAGCTTCAGAGCCACATTTAATAAACGGGAGATTAGCATGGATGAGAAATTAGTAGGACAACACACCTGGAATACAAGAGAGAAATAGAAAAACTAGTGAGGTTTGCATATTATCAAAGTACTGGTTCTTCACATGACAAAGAGATTTCGAAACTTTTAATCAAAATTCTAATTTCCCATTTGAGGTTTATGAGGTGCCTTGGGTGTCAAGACTTTGTTTTATTTGAGTATGTTGTTACGTTCATCTCCATGTATCATGAAATGAGAGATTCAATCACAGTTAATTTATTGTTCTTCTTATTATTATTCTAATTCCTTTGATCTTCTGAATTTGTTCAACGAATACATGGCGTTCTGATCACTTGTTTTCTTTGCCTCTGCAGATTAATTCTCTCTGACGTCTGGTGTCAGATTGTTCTTCTTCAATGCAAGAATTTGTAGCGAATCATCATCTCCCTATCAGATTAACATTTCTCTATATCATGTAATTGAAGACAGAAATTTTGAATAAATCTCAATCTGCACAGGTCTGCACCAAGATGTTTTTCAAAATTGGCGAGTGTTAACTCATTGAGGTGGCTGAAATGTTCGATCATAACTTCACTTATCTGGTATCAATTCTGAACAGACACTCACCGCATTCATAACCACTCTGACACCATTTGAAATATTCAAAAATCTCAATTTGAAGATTCCATTTTCAAACCTCACTTTCACTCACAACCCTACGAAGATCAAAGGGTATTCAGAGAACTTAGCTTAGTCAAAGAACAAAGAACCAGGAGCAGAACAAGAACTTGGAGGTTACTGCCATCCCTCAAATTTTATTTATATATAAAATCAAAGATTACAAGATCTTTGTCATAAAGAAAAATAATCATAATAGCTTAATCCTGACAGGGCTATAAATCCCGATCTCAATAGAATGAGAAGCAACCAAGCTCTTCGCAGAAAAGCATTGCTCCACAGTAAAATTAAGAACTTTGGATCAAATTTTTTATGGCAGCGAATCCGGAAGAGGCACCATGCCTTCTTTTCAATCCTTGTTGAATAAGAGGCTTGTCTTCCTTCACCACTTGCCTATAACAAAGATCACCAAATAGTTAAAAGCCATGAAAAGACGAAGAGCCATCCAATTCCACATTAAATAAATAATAAATGAACAGAGGAATCAGTGAGAAAAACAAGTTTTAAGATTAAGATAGGGAGGGAGGGAGAGTAATTAAAACACGATGGTTACCTGTAATTCAATATGGTTGAAAATGTACAAAGGGACGAAGGACATCCTTTGCGTTAGGATGCTCCCACTCCACTACTGTCTCCCACCATTCTTTTGGACTCGCATAGATTTTTTGAAGAGAAGGGGGAGGAGATGGCTGGCCATTTTCAAGCAACGGAAGACAAATGGGAATCCTCTTCAGCTTCTCACATGTGTCTACTTCAATATGTTCAAGAGAATCGCAAATCACTTTTGCACCACAAATGCTTTTCAGTTCTGGTAAAGATCTCAATATCAGAGCTCTTAACTTTGGGAGTATGAATTCTGTGATCGGATTGGAGCTGCTGCTGCTGATTTCTTCGTCTGTTGTTCCTATTATCTCCTCCATTTTCTCACATTCTCCAACTTCAAGATGTTCCAAGTTTTTGAGGTTTGGCAGCAAGACAAGAGGGAGCAGCTTCTTCATACTCTTACAATAACAGCAACAAAACTCTTTTAAGACCAGAAAATGTACTGTTAGAAGATGGCAATGGAAGTGGAGCAGAGCAGAACCAAGAAGATAAAACCAAGCTCTCCATGTTACTGCACTTCCAAATTTTGAGGATCTCTAGTTTAGTTGCATACTTTATCAAGGATGAAATGTCGCATAAAGTTGTTGCATCATTACACTTAATAATGTCCAGTTCTTGAATGTCATTTGGGAACATGACCTGAAAATCTCCATCTCCGTTGATACTCAAGTTACTCAAAACAACTATTTTCCTTCTGCTGGAAGTTCCCCTCATTAAAGAAAAAACTCCAACATCGAAAAGCCCTACAAGGATTCTGTACTTGCTTAGTGATTTGGTTTGATATCTGAGAAACTGCACAAAGTCAGAGTGACCTTCAAAATGGCATTCCAAAGTTTCCAACTTTCTTAAGCATCCTATTTCCTTTCCTTTAACCTTTATCTGAGCACTAAATACAAACACTTGCAAGTGAGAGAGTTTAGGTAATATCCCACTGGGAAACTCTTTTTTTCCATTTAAACCGAGTCTAAGATACCAGAGGTTGGATAGACATTCCATTCCTTGAGGCATCTTTCTAAGTCCAGTACAAAAGAGATCTAACCTCTTTAGTTCCCTGAGCTTTCTTAATGATGGTACATCCCTTAAGCTATAACAATGACTAAGCAATAATGTAGTGAGAGTCACTAAATCAGAGATAGAATCAGGCAATTTTTTAATACTTGTGGTAGACAGATTGAGTATCTTGAGCCCATGTAATTGCATGAAAAATGAATCTGAAATAAATCGCAACCATCTATTATCACATAGAAATAGAGTTGACAGATTGGGACAACTTGGTGAATGGCTCGAGGGAATTTTTTCAATTTGGTTACACATTAGTGAAACTCTCACAAGATTTTCTATCCACTCCTCTGCATCCGGCAATTCTTTTAATTGCACACCTGCTTTAACCATGAATTGAGAGTTCTCCTGCTGTATTTGGATGGCCATGTCCCTAATCAAGTCATGCATCTTGACATATTTACCGTCATCAAACATTTTCTTAGCACTTTCCAATAGGCAGACATTTTCAAGTTTATTAAGCATTGTGTGGCCCTCGTCAAATGCTGCTTGACTGCTCCTCATTCCTTTCATTATTCCCTCATCGATCAAATAATTTATGAGGTCATCCCTTCCAATTATATGATCTTCAGGAAATAATGCACAGTATAAGAGACAATGTTGTAGTGCTAAATCATCTAACTGATCATAACTAAATCTCAATAACCGGAATACCTCATCTTCCATGTCCTTAAATTTGGATTCTCTCAATTTATTCAATGTATTCTTCCACTCATGTAGGTTATCCACTCCCCTTAAGCTTCTTGCCACTGTAATAATTCCCAATGGCAAACCAGCACATTCCCTTGCAACATCGACTGCAATTTGCTCCACTTCTAGAGAAAGTGCTTTGTCATCTCCAAGTTTCTCCATGAACAAAGTCCAAGCTTCCCTCTCACAAAGTGGCTTCAATTTGATTTTGTGTTGGCTATCCATCTGTTTACAAACCTTTTCTGATCGAGTTGTCATAATCAGCTTGCATCCTTTCAAATTGACAGGAATTCCCACTACGTGTGGCTCAAAAGAGTTCCACAAATCATCTAAGATGAAAATTCATTTTTGTTTCTTCACTAGTTCTTTTAACAATTTGACAGCTCTACGCAAATTATCATCTTCTCTTGAAAGATCTAAATCAAGGCATGTAGCAACAAGATTCTGCAATCTATTAATGCTGAAATCTCGAGACACAGTCACCCAAAAAACACGATGAGAAATGTCTCTTCTTTCTAGAAGCTCATTATGAATATGTTGTAGTATTGTCGTTTTGCCAACTCCACCCATTCCATAAATGCCAATTGTTGAGAATTTATCATCCATTAACAGAGACCATATCACATTCTTATTCTCTTCAAATGCTCGACCCACTAACTTTGTAGCGCTAAGAGGAATTGGATCTCCTCTAGTCTCACGTGTTGTTTTTAAGGCCTCTAGAAGAGCTGGTTCCTGCGCCAGGCTGCACTAACCGTCCTCTATTGTCCTCCACATCCTCCTCCTCCTCCATTGAAAAACCAGCTGGTTGATTCACTAGATCTATTCTTTGTGTTGCTTCTCCTCTATTCTCATTTGTATCAACTGTGTGTCTCCCAAGAGAGAAACTTCTGTCGACATGCTGAATAGATCCTTCACCAGTGTTTCCCATGCCATTTTCCGCTTCTAAATGTGAACAAATTCCGTCTTCCCCCGCTCCTTGTTCCATGCCCTGAACTCCCACTAGTATCCTTCCAGCATCCCCTGCCAAACAGTCATGTACTGCATTGCTTTGTTCCAACACTCGTAACACTGGTGCTGTCCTCACTTTAACCATGTTCTGCACTTCAGTCATCATGGCATCATTGTTTACTGGTGGAGAACAGAGTTGATCGTAACATCTTCCAAGGCGTAGACACAATAGATCTGTTGGTTCGGATGAATCTCCTTGAGGCTCATCAGCCTGATTAATTGATGGCACTTCATTCATCATGGCATCATTGTTTACTGGTGGCGAACAGAGTTGATCATAACTTCTTCCAAGGCCAAGACACAATAGATCTGCTGGTTCGGATGGATCTCCTTGAGGCTCATCAGCTTGATTAATTGATGTCCTCCCATGAGAGCTACCTCTCTCCAGATGCTGCACCATTTCTGTTCTCGGTACAGTCTCCAATGCATAATGCAGACTCGATCTCTTTATCAGTGATCTCTTTATCAGTGATGCTATCCATCCAACATACGAGCTCTCCAGGGGAAAAAGCTGCTTCTTGTTGTGCCATGTCTAAATGTATCACTTCATTGTTCTGTTCTTTTGCTGGAGCTGAAATTGCATTAGTGACCTCATTATTGCTCGATCCTGCTTCATTCTTATTTCTTTTTTCTGGAGGGCCATCAATAGCTGCACGGGCTGCATCTTGAACTTCTTCAGGAACGTTCTCACATATTTTAACACCATGCCTTTTCACTCCTGACAAATGCCATTTGATCCTCGAAATGGAAGTATTCTGAGAAAATAAATGCCCACAAAAGTTACACTTCATGCCACCATTATTCATATCTTCAACATCATTCCAGAATCGATCGGTTGATCGAACCATTTTTTTCCTATTGAAAAAAAAAGTCACAGTATTGAATAAAGATCAATTGATTTATCTAATGATTTTCCTTTGAAACTTTATAAATTAATTATCGCTCATGAGTCACGATCAATATATATTTTATATACACGTTCTTCTGGGATCATGAGAGCACTTCTTTTGGATGCTAGAAGTTGAACCTCAACTTGCAAAAAGAACTCATCAACTCTCTTAAAGGTCAGTGTATCTGATTAATATGAACATTAATAATCTGACGTTAATCTATGCTGAAAAGAAATTTCAGTTTTGTTGTATGATATTAGATTATTGAACTCTCAAATTTGTGAGTTTTGTTGATTTTTTTCTATAAAGTTATTTTAATCTTATATCCCGGATCATGGATTAGTAAAGTAATTAACTCGAGTTGACTTGAGTCTTTTTTCGATATTTTTTTATTCTTTTTTTTTATTTTGCTTTTTATTATTTTGTTTGCTGGAGAGCTGACCTCTATTATTTTATTTAATTTTTTTTGTATGAAGTTATTTCATTCTTATAAACGAATTGCGAGTTTGACATGCCGACTAGAAACAAGATTTTTTTTATCCTTTTTAAAGATTAATTATTTTTTTCAATTCGTCTTTCAACATTTGATTTATCGATAACGAAGCTTCAGATTTTTTTTATTAGTCATCATTTTTTTTTTGTTTTTTTTCCGTCATTAGCTTTTTTTTATAACCATGTTGTCAAATTAACAAAGTTTATTAAACATATTTGAATTAAACCTAGAAAATTATGATTCAAAATCTGATTTTGATTGAGTTTTAAGTTAAATCGAAAAAAATATCAACCTGATAAAATTAAGTTGACTCGGCCAAAATTTTAGTAACTAGATTAATTTGATTAAACCCGATCCAATTTGGTCATGCTAACCCCCCTACAAGAAAGCCATTCTAATTGATCCATTTACCACTAGAATGAGGTCAATTATAATGCTCAACCACATAACATGTTGCTAGATAATTCATGCGCTATGCTGCAGCAAGACCAAGATTTTTTGATGTGTAAAGAAATAATGTTCAGATTATGGAAAATTCTTTGATAGTATCATTAAACCTAACCCAACGGGTCAAACCTGAACCTTCTCGACTAGACTCCTTGTTTAGCTCGATCTTCAAATTAAATTGTATTGAAGTTGTCTCGATGTGACTTGGTTGACTTGAAAGGTTAAAGGAAACTTTGATGATTAGTAAAAATATGGTTTGACTTTAAAAATATTTTAAAGATGATATTGTTTCTTAAAAAAAATATTAAGATAGCGACAAATTGGATCAAACTATGTTAATTCGTCAAACAAATAACCTGGTTCATAAACTCCATTAAATTTAATAACTTTGTTTTTTTTAAATATATTTTTATTTAATTTTATGATAAAAAAAATATGCACTCAAAAACTGAGCATCAACTCAATATCAATATTTTTTTATTAAGATTACGATAACCTCATAAGAAGTAAATCGAAATAAATTATGATGTCTAATTCTCAATAATTATGTTTTTTTTCTAGAATTATTTTTTTATTTAATAACATGATAAAAAAAATACATGCTACAAAAACTAAGAACCAACTTAATGTCAATACGTTTTTCTAAGATAGTAATAACTCTATAAAAAAAATAAATCGAAATAAATCATGAAATTCAATTCGTGATAACTATGTTTTTTTCGGAACTATTTTTTATTTAACAATATGATGGACCATTTTTTATTTAATAATTTGATAGAAAAAAGTAGACGATAGTAAAACTAAGCACCAAACTAATATCGAAATGTTTTTCCGGGATCACAATATCCCCGTGTAAGAAAAAATTAATAAATAACAAATTTTAATTCTCAATAAATTCAATATTAAAAGATAAAAATTAGTTTGGTTTCTATATTAAAAATAAAGTTCAAATAATGCCTTTTTCCAAGGAAAAAAGCATCGATTTTATTGGTTTGTCCACACTACATAGCATATATAGATGTTTGGTATTATAGTAACGAATGTTTTTCAAATTGTTTTTTATTTTGAAATGCATCAAAACAATATTTTTTTTATTTTTTAAAATTTATTTTTGACATTAGCATGTCAAAATGATCTAAAAATATAAAAAAATAATTTGAAATAAAGAAAAAAATAAATAAAATTTAATTTTTTAAAAAAACATTTTTGAAACGCAAAAACAAACTTAATATAAATTCTCATTTCCCACAGCAAGGATTTTCCTGCCTTTTTTTTTTAATCTTTTTCAGACTTAATTTTGCTTCTACTTTTTATATGTGAAGATTTTAGGTTGTGTTTATAATTATTGAAAGTCGAATTTGAGTTGTTGAGAAAACTTGTTGATTGGTGAGGCAAGCAATGAGCACACTACAAGATTTAACAGTTTTATCGACAGAATTTTTCCGTCGGTGTAAGACACATATTTCGTCGGTAATTAATTTACCGACGAAAATGCTTCGTCGGTGAATCTTTCGTCGGTAATTTTTTTCCGTTGGTAATAAAAAAATAAATTTATCCGCTTCATTTCATCGGTTTATCCCTCGGTAATAATATTTTTTTATTACCGACGGATTTACCGATGGAATTTCTGTTGGTAATTCTGTCGGTAATTATTTAAAAACATTTTAAAAAAATTCATTTTATAAAATAATTAAATTAGCATAAATTAACACTGTATAATATATACTCAAAATGCTTGGAAAAAAGAATAAGAAAATCAACTCAAAAAAATTTGCAACAAATAAATAAAACGAAAAAATAAATTCAACTAAAAAAATTCATATGAAAAAAATAAAGTTGCAATTGCTAAAAATTTAAAAATCCTATAAATAAATCAACTAAAAATTGATCTCATATGAAAAAAAAAATCTCACAACAACATTTATACAATTATTAAGAACAAAAAAAATTAAAAATAAAATAAAAAACAAATATAGTGAAAAAAATCATGAAAAAAGAAGAAAAAAGAAAAATCTTACCTTAATGTAGTTGCAAGTGAAGCTAAGGACAGAGAAAAAATTTCGTTAAGCATATTAATTAAAAAAAAAACTAAGAGGATAAAAGAAGAAAGAAGAAGAAGACATATCTAAGCATGGAGGAAAAGAGAAGGAGATGAGGAGAGAAAAAAAAAAAGAAATATATATTGATGTTTTTTACATATAGTGAAGAAGAAGAAGAAGAAGAAGAAGAATAAGTAGAAGAACAAGAAGAAGAAGAAGAAGAATAATAATGGGTATTTATAGGGACCAATTTTCCTCTCCCTCAGCCTCACGTCTCTCCTCCTGATAAGCACGGCAGAAGGAGACGGTTTCCATTAGGATTCAGACGCGAAGTGTAATCCTTATCTCATCGGGTTGTGATTATCATGAAGATAAATACTGCTTTTCTGTGTTTTTAAAGGACTAGGATGCTGGTGTTTCACACTTTCGTTTCCTTCTTTGCAGGCGGGCATTCGGTGCTTTGGAGATGAAGATGACGGACGACACCTGATTGAAACAGCGCTGTTTTGGGGCTGAGAATGATTATTTCCAATCTGGTCCTTGAAGTTTCTAAATCCTTGCATTCAACCCCTGGTCTTTTAATTTTCAAGATTTACCCCCCTTAACATTAATTTAAAATAAGTGGGTCAAAATTAGGTTACAACAAAAACATAAGGATTAAATACTATTTTCTAAGACTACAAGGACAAAATAATTATTTTCTAAATTAGATTATTGTCATAGGATTTCTCTAGATTTGAACCATGCAAGTTTGGTGATTCTCATGCTCACCAAGGTTAATCATGATTCTCATGCACACTTAGGTTAATCATAGTATATATTAGTTTTCCATGAGATACATGGAATAATATCCTCTGAGATGATAGGAAGCTACTCAATTTTCATCCCCACTTAATTATTCCATGATTCGCGGCGAAAAAAGTCATTTATTCCTATCTGTGCGCCATCAGCGTAGAAAGAGAAGTGTATAATGAATTATCCTGCATGAACCCACGTTCCTGAAACAACACTCTGGTCGTGAACTCCCTGCATGAACCCCTGCATGAACCCACGTTCTTGTACCCATATTCTAGAGATGTTAGCCATGTTTGATGACTGGCCACGTTTGTATCCATATCATTCCCACCCGCTTAAGAATCCTTGTCCACAAGGATGAAGGAAGGATAAGACTTACTGAAACGCCACTCGTTCTCCCAAGTTGCATCTTATGCAGGAGCATTCTTCCATTTGACTAGAATTTCAGACTTGGGGCGATAATTTCCCTTATGAATGGTTCTGCGATCCAAGATTGCTTCAGGCTCTGGAAGACAAGCAGAAACATCAGAATGCAAGGGAAGCTGCGGGGAAGCCTGAATACCTGACCCATGATACTTTCGCAGCAAACTGACATGGAACACATTATGGATTTGGGAGCCTGCGGGCAATGACAATTTATAGGCAACCGGACCAATTTTGCCAATAATCTGATAGGGACCAAAGAAACGGGGAGAAAGTTTCTGAGATAAGCGTAAGGCCACAGAAGTCTGCCTGTAAGGCTGCAACTTCAAATACACATAATCCCCCACATTAAATGAGATATCGCGCCTGTGTTGATCTGCTTGACACTTCATGCGATTCTGAGCCAGCTGAAGATTATGCCTCAAGTCTTTTAAAATGGCATCGCGATCACGTAAACACTCATCCACTGCTTGAATACGAGAAGTACCTGGAACATATGTCAACAAGGTTGGAGGTGGAGTTCCATAAACAGCTTCAAAGGGGGTTAATTTGGTGGACGAATGAGTAGCAGTATTGTAACTGTATTCTGCCCATGAAAGCCGTTCCACCCACTTTCTTGGTTGATCACCAGTAAAGCAACGGAGATATTGCTCCAAGGTGCGGTTCATTACTTCAGTTTGGCCATCGGATTGCGGGTGATAACTTTAGCTCATGCATAGTTGAGTACCCTGTAATTGGAATAATGCCTGCCAAAAAGAACTAAGAAACACCTTGTCACGATCACTAACAATCGACGTTGGAATTCCATGCAGGCGAACCACATTGTTGATAAAAGCTTTAGCCACGGTTGCAGCAGAAAAAGGGTGTTTTAATGCTACAAAATGAGCATACTTTGTCAAACGGTCGACAACAACCATGATAACAGAATACCCATTAGAGGATGGCAAGCCTTCGATGAAATCCATTGAAATATCAGTCCATATTCTGGTAGGAATTGGCAAAGGTTGAAGCAAGCTTGACGGTTTCATGCAATCGTTCTTGAATCTTTGACAAACATCACATTCTTTCAAGTAGTCTTTAACCATCCCACGCATGCCAGACCAGAGGAAATTGTGTTTAATACGAGCAAGAGTCTTGTGATATCCAAAATGGCCACCGACTGGAGATGAATGACCATAGGCTAATACCTTGGAAATGAAGGGAGAAACAGGATTCAAAAAAACCTTGCCTTTCTTAAACCATACACCATCCCGCAGCTGTAAGGACTGATTGAGTGAAGAAGAGCCCTGCTGCAGTAACTTTTGATAAAAAGGATCTTCAAGGACCTCATGTTGCAGCAATGAAATATTGAATAACTTGATTTATAATAATGATAATGAGGTTCATTTTTTATTTGTTACCTTGTGCGCTTTCCTATTATTTTCCGGTGCAATTGCTAAATCGGCGCAATTCCCCCTTCATGTGTGGTTACCGAATGCCATGAAAGAAGTGATTCGAGGAAAAATCGATGGCAAAAAAAAGACTGACTGGCATGGGCCTCTTTTGCAGTTGTAGGATCTGCCATGGCTTCAAGGAAATTATTGCCAGACGCAGCAGCAGATCCATCCAGCCTAGTGATAGTCGCAATTGCGAATGCTTTTGCACTCTCATCGGCTGTGTACATTGCTGCAAATGCCTCTGGAGGGCATGTGAATCCAGCTGTCACATTTGGCATGGCTGTTGGAGGACGCATTAATGTGCCAACTGCTCTATTCTACTGGATTTCTCAGATGTTGGCCACTGTTATGGCTTGCATTTTCTTGAAAGTGGCCACCGTAGGACAACATGTTCCAACCAACACAATTGCAGAGGAAATGACAGGATTTGGAGCATCCCTGCTAGAAGGTGTGATGGCATTTGGCTTGGTGTACACTGTTTACGCTGCCGGAGACCCTAGACGTGGTTCATTGGGCGTCATTGGACCTTTGGCAGTAGGTCTTATGGCAGGAGCCAATGTCTTGGCTGCAGGACCCTTCTCAGGTGGCTCAATGAATCCAGCATGTGCATTTGGGTCTGCAGTTATTGCTGGGAGGTTAAAAAATCAGGCTCTGATACCACTGATAGAATTAATTTAAGGAGAAAGAAGGAAGAAGGAAGACAGGGGAGAGAATCGTGATAATTGGATTAATTTTCTGTATAGTTCTATTCAATTACCAATTGGCATTTATAGCCATACATAACAGGAATTAAGAAAACAGAATTAACAAAACAGAATGACAAACAATTAACAAGGAATTAATTACACCACTAATCCATTACTACAGATCACGTTGTCCACTCTGCAGTAATGCATGAATTATCCTGCATGAACCCACGTTCTTGAGACAACACTCTGGTTGTGAACTGTAAAACAGAGAAGAGAAAATATTTGCCTTGTATTATTCAATGATACTCTGCCGCTTATATACAAGTATTTCCCTACAATTGTGCTACGCTATATTAGGAATATGAATTACAATAGGAATAGTATAGTTGACAGATCAGGTCTACATATTTCTTTCCTAAACCATTACGTAACTTTGGGATATTCATTAATCCTTTCTTAACACTCCCCCTCAAGTTGGAGAGTGAATGTCGAGAACTCCCAACTTGCGAATCATGGTAGAGAAAATCTCCTTTCCCAATGGCTTAGTGAAGACATCCGCAAGTTGATCTGCCGAAATAACAAATTTGGTTATAATGGATCCATCCTGTATTTTATCCCGAATAAAATGACAATCCATTTCTATATGCCTGGTTCTCTCATGAAAAACTGGATTAGCCGCAATATGCAAAGCTGCTTTGTTGTCACAGTGTAGTAATGCTGGTTTCGGATGTAATATCTGTAAATCTTTTAATAATGAACGTAACCATGACAACTCACAGCATGTACCTGCCATGGCTCGATATTTGGCTTCTGCTGAGGAGAGTGATACTGTTTTCTGTCTTTTTGTTCGCCAAGAAACAAGTGAAGATCCTAAGAAAACACAATAACCTGTAGTGGATCTCCAAGTCATTGGGCAACCAGCCCAATCTGAATCACAAAAAGCCCGCAGAGATAAATCATTTTGAGAAGAGAAGAACAAACCCTGTCCTGGTGCACCTTTCAGATAACGCAACACACGCAAGGCAGCTTCCATGTGTGGTTTGCGTGGTGCATGCATAAATCGACTTAGCACATGTACAGAATACATGATATTCGGTCGGGTAATAGTCAAGTAAATTAGACGACCCACGAGTCGCCTATACTGAGATGGATCATTAAGTAAATCACCTGCATCTGAGAGTTTTGTGTTTTGTTCCATAGGAAAGTTCACAGGTTTGGCACCCAAAATCCCACCATCCTTCAGAATTTCCAAAGTGTACTTCCGTTGTGAGATAGCAATGCCTTTTTGTGATCGAGAAACCTCAATTCCCAGAAAGTATTTCAAGTCACCTAAATCTTTAATTCGGAAACGACTATGCAGAAATCTCTTAAGTGTGTATACAGCCTTAAGGTCATTACCTATGATCAAAATATCATCAACATATATCAACAATGCAGTAAAGGATTTACCATTGCGACAGGTGAATAATGAATAATCTGCTTTAGACTGAACATATCCGGCAGCTTGAATAGCTGCAGAGAATTTAGCAAACCATTGACGAGAAACTTGCTTTAATCCATACAATGACTTGTTAAGGCGACACACCAAATTCTCCCCCTGTCGCCGAAGACCAGGAGGTGGACACATATAAATTTCTTCATGAAGATCACCATGAAGGAAAGCATTGTGCACATCTAGCTGGTGAAGGGACCAATTCTGTGCTGCTGCCAGAGCTAACAAACAACGGACAGTGATCATTTTAGCAGTAGGAGAGAAAGTGTCATGGAAGTCGATACCTTCTAGCTGTGTGTAACCCTTTGCCACCAACCGGGCTTTGTGACGTTCAATGGTACCATCTGAATGGCGTTTGATTTTGTAGATCCAGCGGCATCCAATAGGTGTTTTGCCAGGAGGGAGAGAAGTGAGGGACCAGGTGTTATTAGCTTCCAAAGCTGCCAATTCAGATTGCATGGCAGCTTGCCACTGGGGAAAGGAAGCAGCTTCGGTGTAAGAACGGGGCTCAATGTCCTGGCTAATGGTGGCAGTATAGGAGCAAAGCTGTGGTGAGTAGCGATGGTAAGAAAGAAAATTACAAAAAGGATAGCGTGTACCTTTTGGTGAACTAGACGAGGAAGCCAACGATGGTTTGGGAGACGTTACTTGGTTGCAGATGTAATCACGTAAAGCAGGTGGAGGGCTGTGATGGCGCTGGGAACGGCGTAAGGGCTGCACAGGAATCAGAGGAGGAGATGACTGAGTGATATTACTGGGAACCGAGGGAAAAACATTTAAAGGAACTAGAGTAGGAGAAGCAGGATTGGAGACGGGGAAGTCTGCAGTAGGAGCATCAGGTATGGAATGGGGCAGGACAGGGGAGGGAGCTGCAGAATCAGGGGTTGATGCATGATGTGCAGGAATGGGTGGAGATGATTTGTAAGGGAAAATGTGTTCGTGGAAGACAACATCATGGCTAGTGAAAAATTTATGGGTGGAAAGGTTGTAGAGCTTGTAAGCTTTTTGGCCAACCGGGTAACCAAGAAAAACACAACGTGTGGCTCTAGAGGCAAATTTGTGTGCTGCATGCACTTCAGTGGCATATGCAAGGCAACCAAAAATTTTAAGATGTGAGTAAGTCGGGACCTTGCCATAAAGTTTCTCAAAAGGGGTTTGGTGAGAAAGAAGTGGTGTAGGTAAGCGATTAATTAAATGCACAGCGGTAAGAACACATTCTGCCCAAAAGTGCAAAGGGAGATGAGCTTGAAAGCGAAGGGCACGTGCAGACTCAAGAATATGACGATGTTTATGCTCTACAACCCCATTTTGTTGAGGTGTATAAACGCAAGAGTGTTGATAAGTAGTGCCATGTTGACGAAAAAAATTCCGCATGGAAAAAAATTCCCCTCCATTATCAACGCGAATATTTGCAATGGATGCATTGAATTGTGTTTTGACAAAGGAAAAAAAATTTGTGAGTAAATTTTGTGTTTCATGTTTGTGATGCATAAAGAATACCCACGTAAATCTAGAATAATCATCCACGATTGTTAAAAAATATTTAGCACCGCACAGGGAAGGAATTTTATAAGGGCCCCAAATATCATAATGAATTAATTCAAACGGTCGAATAGATGAAATTGAACTAGCGGAAAAAGGAAGTCGACATTGTTTTGAAAGAGCACAAATATCACATGCATCGTGGAGTTTGAAAGGAAAATTGAGTAAATTGTTGGCCATAAATTTTAATCGAGAGGAAGATAAATGCCCTAATCTGCGATGCCACAACTCGGTGGAGGAGATGACATGAGAACAAAATGATTTGGTAGCAGTAGCAGCTGAGGATTGGAATTTTGGTGTCGGTGTTGGTGATGCTAAGGCAACCAAGTAATAAAGTCTGCCTTGTTGTTTACCCAAACCAATCGTTGTCTTCGTCGCCAAGTCCTGCAAAATACACCAATAGGGAAAAAATGTCACTGAACAATTTAGACCTCTTGTAACTTGACTTATAGACATCAAATTCACTTTAAAGGACGGCACACCAAGCACATTCTTGAGAGAAATAACAGAATTTAAAGGCAAAGTTCCGGTAGAAGTAATTGGAGCATGTTCTCCACTAGGCATAGTAACCAGTGGTAAAATAGAATTCTGACGACTATTAACAAGCAGATTTGGAGAAGAAGTAATGTGATCCGTTGCACCACTGTCAAGAATCAATTGAGGTAGGCTATATGGTGCTTGCAACAAACCTAGAGAATTAACAGCTGCATTGGACTGAGGTTGAGAGGATTGTTCTGTCCCATTGTTGTTCATAATGGACAATATTTGTTGAAATTGTAAATCAGAGAAGCCATTCATGACCGACTGCATCTCTTGCCTTGTGGGACTTTCCTTGACATAGTTGGCTGCAGGATGAGCAGACTTGTTGTAAGGAGGACGATTGCCTTGACGGTTGGAACGGTTGGCTTTATGTTTTGGATGGCCTGGTGGGTAACCATGCAGTTTCCAACATGTATCTCGTACGTGATGGTCATTATCACAGTATGAGCAATGCAGTGGCTTACGATTAAAAGAGTTGGAGCGAGAGGAAGTGCCTTGTCCTGACCGAACTGCTAGAGCTGTGAGGGCATCTCGTTGGATTGTCATGGCTGCAGTTTCTGCTGTCTCCTGTGTATCATTTAAGCTGCGTTGCTTCTCTTCTTGAATAATAGAGGAATATGCTTGGCGAACATCAGGGAGAGGATTCAACAATAGGATCTATCCTCTAATGGCTTTGTAAGAGTCATTAAGTCCCATGAGGAACTGCATCAACTGTCTTCTCTTATGGTCTGCTCCACAGGAGCAAACAGTGCTGCTATAGGAACCCAATTCATCCCACAATCCCTTCAGCTTGGTGTAGTAAGCTGCAACGGTCATCTACGCCTGAGAAGTACAAGCAATGTCTCTCTCAATCTGAAAGATACGTGGAGCATTGCTCTGAGAAAACCGATCACG
Source organism: Populus deltoides (assembly GCA_015852605.2). Taxonomy (NCBI): domain Eukaryota; kingdom Viridiplantae; phylum Streptophyta; class Magnoliopsida; order Malpighiales; family Salicaceae; genus Populus; species Populus deltoides. Next base: position 12,622,999 of record CM027588.2, on the reverse strand, counting down.
AAGGTCCTCCCAAACCTTTTGTGTTGTAGTTGAATATATAACACTGTCTGCAAGTTCTGGCGAGATTGAATTGAGAATCCATGACAGAATCATGTCATTACTTCTCTTCCATGAAGCATAATCGTTTGGTTGGCTCTTGGCAGATGGTATATGTACTGTTCCATCTATAAATCCCAACTTATTTTTAGCATTCAAAGAAATCGTCATAGACCTGCACCAGGTGGAATAATTGTCGCCATTGAGAGGCTTGGAGACCAGCACCAATCCTGGGTGGTCAGAATGGTAGAGAAAAAAAGGATCGAAGGCATTGTTCTTGCCTTCCTTAGAAGATTGTTCATGCTCCATAATACTGGACAATTGGTAGGGAAAATTGGAGCAAGAAAAAAAAAATGGCAGAGAGCTAGGTTACCAGCTCTGATACCATGTAAAACAGAGAAGAGAAAATATTTGCCTTGTATTATTCAATGATACTCTGCCGCTTATATACAAGTATTTCCCTACAATTGTGCTACGCTATATTAGGAATATGAATTACAATAGGAATAGTATAGTTGACAAATCAGGTCTACATATTTCTTTCCTAAACCATTATGTAACTTTGAGATATTCATTAATCCTTTCTTAACATGAACTCCCTGCATGAACCCCTGCATGAACCCACGTTCTTGTACCCATATTCTGGAGATGTTAGCCACGTTTGATGACTGGCCACGTTTGTATCCATATCAGTCAATTATTTCTGCAAATCTTTAATCATTAAGAGAGTGACATCAGAAGGAAACGAAGGAAAATTCAATTGAATTGGATTTGTTTAGTTCATTATTTACATGAAAATCTCGTCATCTACCATAGGCAAAAAACAGACCTTTCATTTACCAAACTCTAAATAGAAATCATGTTAATAGTTTCCCCTTCATTTTAATCTATTTTTTGCATAAAGTAATTGCCATTATAAGTTAAACTTAATTTCAACATCTGCATTAGGTAATGGCTGAGGTCGCCTATTCTATTTTATATGCAACTTCGTATTAGCACTGTCATGTGAAAGCTTCAACATATTGGAAAAGTCTGATTATAACAAAAATGTTCTTCCATTATAGGGTTTGTTTAAAAAATAATAATAGAAATGTTACCAAGGGCGGAGCCAGGAATTTTTCTTGCCCTGGGCTGCCAAGCAGATATATATATAAATTATTTTTCAAGATCAATTATTAACTTATATATATAAGTTTTTCAAGTTAATAATAAAGTTTTAATTCAAATTTAAAGTATATAAAATAAAAAAAATAAAAAAAATTACAATATCGAAGTTGCACCCTTCCATATTTTGTGGAATAAAATTCATCAATGGTCGAATCTGAATAAATATCTTCAGCAAGCTCTCGTTTAATGTAAATCATCATAAAATATGCTAAAAACTCATATTTTAGTTTATTGCGAAAACACAGTTTTAACATGTTTTATTGCTAAAAATACTAGCTTTATGGTGGCAATGAAAATAAATAAAGTCAAAATAAGACAAATCAACTTGTCAATCAAATGATAGTGCCGTCACTTATTTATTTTAACTAATCCTTGACATAATTCAGAAATGATAGACATATTCTAAAAGTTCTTATAATGAATCACATCAATCTAATAATGTTATATTCGAGATCTCAAATAATACATCTCATGTTAATTGAAATTTTCATGATAAAATTTATTAGCAAGTTAGCAAATAGCATCAACTTTAAATGATTTAAAGTTGTCCTTAAATTATAAAGCAGAACTAAGTACAAGGAGTTTCCCAATTAATATTTATCTTTCTTATTTTATAAGAAAATTTATTGTAAAAGCTGATAAATTACAGGATAAAATAATTAAATTTTAATAAATATTTTAACAAGATTTAGTTAATGGATGTCACGAGAAAATTGGTTAGTTTCAAAATTTTAACCGAATCAAGATTAATATATTTAATAACATCTTGCTTTTAATACCATAATATATATCGACTAAAATCTTTTAGTTGTGAAATCCAAAATAAATTTATATTTTTTAAAATATTAAAGATAAAGGAAAGAATATAATTTAATTATTTTTAATGAAGATATTCTTATCAATTTGTTGGATAAAAGATAGAATTTATTTATATAAAAATTAATAAAAAAATTCAATATTTTAAGAAGGTTTTTACTGAGTTATGCATTTTGGTTTTTTGCTAAGAATCATTTTGTAATCTTAAATAATATTAGATGGGATTACCAATGCCAAATCGGTTTTTTTTATGAGAATACATTTATTAAAATTTAATTGAGACCCATTAGAGCACTAAAACAATTTTTTTTCAGAACTTATTAATTGCTGCATTTAATTACTGCATTTGTGTGTAAATTAGAATTTTAAACACTGAAGATTAGGATTTATTTTTTTACCTGGGCTACAGCCCTCCTCAGCCTTGTACATCCCTCCGCCTCTGGATGTTACAGTCATCCCTAACCCAATCATAATCAATAGAGTAATTCACAAATACAGCAGTACATAAAAAAACAAGGGTTGAAAGAGAATAAGATTAGATACTTATAGGATAAGATAGCTGTATCAAAGTAAACCATAATATTGTCTCATGAAATCCATTTGTTTATCTGATATTTTATAATGGCTTGTGGATCTAAAAAATAATATAGAGGAGCATCAATGGATTATTGCATGAACACAGACATAAAAAAACTAAGTTTGTGCTTTGTTAATGATAGCTTGTTAATCTCTAGGTTTATTTTAAATTTGTCTTTGCAATGTATACTTTTTTTTTCTATGAGGTTGATTTTTTAAAATTTGATTTTTATATAATTTTCACAGTGTGGTTAGGCCATGGAATTTATGTTGATCAATTATGTTGTTATTTTATTATTTTTTTAGAAAGTGTGATACTAAAAGATTTTTTAAATATTTTGTTTATTTTAAATTAATTAGTATTCATGATATGTGTTATTTTAGGATTAAAATGATATGCTAGAAAATAAGCCATTATTTAATATTGATGACCTATAATATATATCGATGATTAATAATAAATTTTGTATAATTTACACATGATTTTTTTATTCTCACAAATTAATCCCAAAGTGAGGTTACAAGAACTTAAAGCAAGATTTTGTATAATTTGCACATGATTTTTTATAATTATTAGCAATGCAATATCTACGGTTACCAAATATCTTAACTGAGTTTCGTAAAACTTTGTTTGGTTTTGCATTTCAAAAGCACTTTTTTTTTAAATTTGAAAATTTTTAATTTTTTTCTTTACTTCAAATTAATTTTTTTATATACTTTCAAATCATTTTGATGCTCTGATATCAAAAATAATTTTTAAAAAATAAAAAAAATAAATTATTTTGATGCATTTCCAAGTAAAAATCACTTTTGAAAAGCAACTACAACCAAACATTTTATACATATTTTTTGCTACATATAAACCTCAACCATAATTTTTACCAAACATGTATCTAAATCCAACTAACCATACCTAACAACACTTTTTTTAAACTTACTATTTTTAAACCACAACTATAAAAATTATCTCAAAAACAAAAACAGTTTAAATGGGGTGTTTTTTTTTCCATCGAGTATGCCATGTAAAAAAGGGAAAGGGAACAAGAAAGATGCTTCCTTTTCTTTATTTCACTCTCTATATTGGAAGTTTGAAAAACTTTATGAAAATAATACGCTTCACACTTGGAATGTCTTTTTGCGTTCCTTTGAACGATGACAAGAAGATAAACAGTACGGCAAAGCGATAGGATGGTGATGATCCTCATGGATTGCTGCTGCTTTTGCTTCTCTTCTCACCGATGGCCATGCCAAAATCTTAGTTACCTAACAAATGATAATTCAATAAGACCATCACTCCTCACATTAAGATTACTGAGATTGACAACCATCTAGGTGGTGGCCCAGTGGTTAGAGTTTGGGACTAAAAGGTTTGCTCTCTCTATGGTCTCAGGTTCGAGCCCTGTGGTTGCTCATATGATGGCCACTGGAGGCTTATATGGTCGTTAACTTCAGGTCCCATGGGATTAGTCGAGATACGCGAAAGCTGGCCCGGACACCCACGTTAATAAAAAAAAAAAGATTACTGAGATTGACACTTGAGGTGTTGGCCTAGCGGTGGCAGGGACTTGTTCCCTTCCTCTGCACCAGGGTTTGAGCCTTACTGTGTACGCCTGTCACCCCTGCGGTGCCTTACATGCTCACTGGGCTTGCAGGATGTTCAGTGGGCCGTGTGATTAGTCATGGTGCGCACAAGCTAACCCGGACACCTACGTAAAAAAAAAGATTACTAAGATTATAACCATCTAGTAGGGTGGTTCAATGGTAAAATTTTGAGACCAAAAAGTTTTGCTCTTCCGGTGGTCTCAGGTTCGAGTCATGTGGTTACTAATATGATGACCACTGGAGACTTACATGGTCGTTAACTTCAGGGCCCGTGGGATTAGTAGAGGTACGGGCAAGTTAAAAAAAAAAAAGATTACTGAGATTGTAATTCCAAGAGATATAATTTAACTTCTCAGAACTTGAATTTGCTTTAAAAACATCTTTATTAATGGGACAAGCTACAGTACCTCACTTCACTTGCTAAATGGCAGCATTGAAAAAACAAGATTGCTCGCAAGTGCTTTCAGAAACTATCAACATCAAGCGTGTACTGGAATTTGGTTGCAACAACTGGGCTACGCGCTAACATTATTGTTCCCTCTTGAACCGTTCTTCTCTCTGTGCAAAACAGTTACACTGTACTTTTTTAATTTTTAAATATTAAAAACATTATTCCACTACTATTCTACGAAACTTGAAAAATATGTAAGTTATTCTATTACTAACATTTGAATGATATTGTTGTCTTGATACATATATAAAAGGACTGCATTATAAATCAAATTATAGAATGATAATATATATATATATATATATGTTAAAAAAACAAAGCACAAGTAAAACTAAAAGAGATTGTTAAAACCTATAAGTAATAATATTATGCGAACAGGATAATCCAATAGAAAAAAAAACATAACAAAAACAAATTTTAATTTTAAAAAAAATGAATTTTAAAGGATAAAATTAAAAAAAAACTTCTAAAACAACTTTGAGCACCCGGATAAACCTCTCATCTAAATTATGAAATAAGGTTAACTTGATTAAAAAGAAAATTAAAGGAAATAACGAAGTTCTTTTTTGAAATGAATAGCTTCGAAGGCTGTAATTGAAAAAGAAAACGATATCAGCTTGCGTTAACTTTTCAAACTCATTATCTTAATTAATAACTAAATTGGAAGGACTGGATTTGTAAAGCAACAAATGAATTGAAAATAAAAAATCAAAATCAAAAGAAAAGGGCTAATTATTTTTTTAAAAAATCAAGATTATGGATTTAAGAATGAAATTGAAAACAAATCAAAATTTGATAAAATACTAAGAATCAAAATTAGAAATAAAAAATTAAGCGTCAAACCTTATATATATATATATATATATATATAATTGAATTGAAGGGTGAAATTTCTAAAAATAATAAAAAATAACTAAAGTCATCCCAGTCCAACTTTTATAATTTATGACACAATCATAAGGCCAGATCACAATGTAAAAGACAAATAACAAATAATAATGTAAAATTCTAAACCAACCAAAATAATTTGGGATAAACTTGAAAAAAGAAATTAAAAAAATTTTAAAAAAAAAATATAGATTTGAAAAGAAAGAAAACCAAATTTAATACAAAAAGTAAATAAAACTAAATCATATGGGATGAAATTAAAAAACAATTTCAATTAATAAAATATTAAGAATAACTAAAAATAACAATGACAAGAATGAAGACCATATTTGATATAAAAATAAAATATCAAGGGATAAAATCCAAACAAAATTTAATTCAATAAAGGAGTTAAGAGGAAACAAGAAAATTGCAGCTAAAAGAACAAGGACCAAATCTAATATAAAAACAAAAAGTAAATGGATAAAAATAAAAAAAAACAATTAACTTAATAAATAACTCAAGACCAAATGCATTGTTATCAAAAGAATAAAAACCTAATTTAACTTAACAAACAAATAGTTAGACTTTCTTTGGGTTTTTTTTTTCAATGGTCAACATGATTTTATAGGTGGAGAGAGGGAAAAGAGGAAGGAGCTCCTCCGCGCACTCCTCTATGTGCCATTAAAAAACATATGTCCCACCACTGTGACAATAGTGGTGATACACATCGAACGCTGCCTTAGGTGGTAACATTTGGTTTTACGTGGACACCGTAGGCGCCACCCGAAAGGTACGGGAAACACCAACAACTTTTAAATTTTAATATTAATTTATATATTAAAATACCAAATCACCTCTAACCCTACATGAGAATTTATAAAAAAATATATCAAAAAATCTAAAATAACCTTGCATCCATAGTAAATAAAATTTATTTTTTAGGGACATTTAAGGAATTGAGATGAAAAAAAAATAAAAAACCCCTAAACCGAAAGGATTTTTTTTAAGGGTTATTTGATAATTTTATTATAAAAAAAATGTAAAATTACTAATTGATATTCTTCTTTAGTGTAATTATAAAAAAAAAAAATTTATACTCCTAAACCTAAATTTATCTACCAAGTGCAAAATCAAACTTTCACTGTAGAGTGAAAAGCTGCAAATTTAGTATAGTTTAAATTTATCGTATTGTTTTCTTTGCTTTATTTATTTATTTATTTATTTCTCTCTTTATATTGGAAGTTTGAAAAACTTTAAGACAATAATACACTTTCTTTTTTACGAAGAAAGGGTTGAGTTAATTTTTTTCAAGTATTTTGTTTATTTTAATTTGTTTTCATAGCATGTTTTATTTTAGTTTTTTTTAAAAAAAAAAACTAATTGGTTTCAAATTGTTTTTTATATGGTTTTTTTAAGAATTTTTTTTAAAATCCCAATTATATTATTATCAGTTGTTCATTTTTATCAGGTTTAATGATACTTCAAACTACTTTTAAATTGCTTGACGGGCTGGAAAGAAAAAAAGCAATTTATGGGATCATCATTCTATTTACCAGGGGACTGGTTTGGAAAGTGGGCTAGGTCTATCGTTATGGGGAATATAATTTTATCCTTCCCTTTTGTTTCCTCTGAAGATATAAAGTTAATTATAATTAATTAATAATTTGAACAATCTTGTATGCTTATTTTAATATAATTTCATTTTAAAAAATGCATTTTATCATAAGGCTATATCTTTTACTTGTTAAAATTTAAATTATTAAAATAAACTCTAAAATATAACTTATCGGTAATTTCGTGGCAGGTGGATATGTGACTTGAAGTGTTAAATTAGCTATACTTGAAGTGTTAAATTAGACTAAAATTGAACAAATGCTAAACACATGTTAAATTAGACTACGTACCAATCACTCAAATGTTATTTTGCAATTTTACTTTAGGGCAGTACTTTAGATTTTCAAATGGGTCACCTTAAGCTTTGAATTTTCGCTTTAAAATTTTCAAATGTACAGTTTCTACCGTACGGAGAACGTGCTTATTGTATTTTAATTTTTTAACGAGATTTACTTTATAATATTTTTGTTATGATTTATTTGAAAAATTTTCCTATAAAAACCTAGAATCATAATTGTATATATATTCTTCATATTATAATAGCTCCTGTATATTTATTGTCTGCTTAAGCTTTGAATTGTCACTTTAAAATTTTCAAATGTACACCTCAAATGTCACCTCAAATAATAACAAGGAAAACTACTTCTCTTCTATCTATGTTTGGCAGTATTAAGAAGAATTAAGTTTCAAAACTATATACAAGCACTTAGAGCCATTAAATTTGTGGGATCTATCATCCAATTCTGCCCTAAGATTATAATATGATATTTCACAATTTGTTTTTGAATTTTTTAATTCTCTGTGTTTTTTTTAATGATATATATCTTATGTCTCCGCTCCTCTCAGGTCAAAATTGATGTTAAAGTAGTTATACTTTTTTTTTTAATTTACGTGGGTGTGCGGACCAGCTTGCGCGCACCAAGACTAATTCTACGGCCCACTGAACATCCTGCAAGCCCAGTGAACAGGTAAGGCACCGCGAGGATAACAGACGTGAGTTATGTCTAATTTTAGTAATAACAATATAATTTTTTTAAAAATAAATATCATTCGATATTTTTTTTAATAAAAAAATTAATGTGAAAACTGCAATTCTTCTTTTAAGAGTTAAATGTTAACATTTTAGATGAGTTTTTTATTTTTAAAGATTGATATCATTTTGTTGTTTTTATTTTTGACATATAACATATTCAATTTTAAATTAAATAAAATTGTAAAGTAAACATTTTCTTACACGTGAAACTATGAAGAAGTTACAAGGAGTTGGTGGGAGGTTGGTGACTTGGTGGCGGAGGTTGGTGGTGGGGACTCTAGTTTACAGTTTATACCGTAGTTAATAATTAATTATTATTTTTAGAGATTAATTTCATTTTATAAACAAGCTTAAAATATTATAATATTTGAATAAAAATAAAAAAATAAATACATATAAGAGTAATTTTTTTCTTGAAAGTATGTTTTAAGAGTAATGTTTATTATTTTTAATCATAAATAATTTAGAACCTGAATTTGTAGGATTAATATCTAATTTAAAATTTTTAGTTCCCTTAAATTATTATTACATAACAACTCCAATAAAATCTTAAATTTTAGGAATAGTGTGACGACCTAGTCTATGAACAACAATAAGAAACACATGCCATCATTTTATAAAAAAGGTGTAAATGTAGTGTATATACAAACACGTGTGAATGTTGTATAAATATAATGAGGTAGTTGGAATTCTCTTCACTAAAAATTTTCTTGTCCAAAACACTTTGGAATGGCTCCCACACACTTGGATTCATCGTTTAGCACTCTCCCCACATTAGCATCTCCTTGTCGACCCTTAGTAGAATCTGTATCAAGCAAGAATTCTCGCTCTGTACCTGCTAAAGGTCGATGCATGGTTGCCACCGGAGATGATGACCAAATTGTCCGGAGGTCGGCAAATTACCAAACTTCCATGTGGGACTATGATTTTGTTCAGTCACTGACTAGTAAATATAAGGTATAATTGTTTGTCCTTGTAATCTCATGTTATTTTAGTGTCACGCAACTTGAGTAGAATCCTTGAATTTGATGTTGTTTAGGGAGAGCCGTACATAGCGCGAAGCGAAAAGCTGAAGGCAAACATAAGGATGATGCTGGCGAATGCATCGAAACCCTTGGATCAACTTGAGCTAATCGATACCTTGGAAAGACTCGGATTATCTTACCATTTCGTTGATGAAATAAAGAGCACATTGAAGAGCTTATTTGATGAAAATCATATAGAGAATACAGAGACAGTGCATGATTTGTATGCTACTGCTCTAGAATTTCGACTCTTAAGGCAGCGTGGATATCATGTGCCTCAAGGCAAGTCTTTTAATCATTGTAGATATCGATGGTTATATGCATTCTCATGAATAATTGTGTTAAGGTTTGTGTTCTCCATTTGTAGAGGTTTTCAATCATTTCAAGGATGAACAAGGAAACTTTAGGGCATGTATTCATGACGATTTGAAGGGAATGCTAAACCTGTATGAAGCTTCATACTTCTTGGTAGAAGGTGAGAACATATTAGAAGATGCAAGAGACTTCACCACCAAAAATCTTGAAAACTATGTCAAGAAGTGCAACACTACCGAATATCTTTCACAGTTGGTGAGCCGTGCCTTGGAGCTTCCATTGGCTTGGAGGATGCTAAGATTGGAGGCCCATTGGTTCATCAATTTGTATGAAACTAAAACTGATATGGAACCTGTTTTGTTAGAACTAGCAAAACTAGATTTCAACATGGTACAAGCAGTATACCAAGAAGATCTGAAAGATTCATCTAGGTACGTATAATTGAGAAGATACTTCATATTATTTTATAAATTGGAAGCAAATTGAACTACAAATAAAAACTAATATTATTCAATTAAATTGTATGTAACAATTTAAACTTTTCGATTTGATGATCCTCCAATGTTATTAATTTAAACAATATTTAGATTTGAGGGTTCACTAATATTATAAAATTTAATCAAGTTTACTTTATATAGCTTCTCTCTCACGGTGACAGTTTAATTTCTTGACATGAAAAGGTGGTGGAAGATGACAGGACTTGGAGAAAAGTTGGATTTTGTCAGGGACAGGCCAATGGTGTATTTCTTATGGACTGTGGGGGTCATATTTGAACCTCAGTTTGGTAATTGCAGGAGAATGCTAACAAAACTTAATTCACTTATAACAACAGTTGATGATGTTTATGATGTCCATGGTACCTTAGATGAGCTTGAGCTATTCACAGATGCCGTTTTAAGGTTTGTGCAGCACCTAAGTCTTGGCCTATAGGGCACATTTATAATTAATTCTATGTTAGTATTGCACCGTTTTAATTTTTTGTTTTTTACTTTTCTATGTTCAAATTTCAGATGGGATGTTAATTTCATGGATCATCTTCCAGACTATATGAAATTATGTTTTTTCGTATTGTTCAATACGATAAACGAAATTGCTTACGATATTCTAAGAGATCAAGGAGTTGACAGCCTCCCTTACTTGAAGAAAACGGTATTTGTTTTCTTTTTTAAAATTTTAGTGATATTTTTAAAATATTTTGTCTCAATTTTAGCCTCTCTCTTTTTTTAATGGAATATAAGATTATCTTTGATGCAATTCAAAGTGAAAAGATAGAATTAGAGTTTGTTAAGTTTTCAGGTTACATCTCCTAACTATAATTCATAAAATTATAATGAAAAAACAACACATCAACTACTTATATAATGATAAAAATTGACCTAAAAAAATAATTTGAAACTAAGTAGAAAAAATAATTAAAATTTAAAAATATTAGAAAATAATTAAAATTGCAAAGGCAACATCTGTTAAGTCTAATTTAAGGACTCTCTTGACCTCTGATGATTATAACTTGTTGATTTGATCTTCTATAGAACTGGGTATAGAAAACTCCCTAACTAAATTTGAACTCCATCCAAAATTCTGATATAAAATTATAGATGTTTAATTGTTAGACTAGTTGCTTGGCATGTCTGAACTATTTTTTGAGTTTTGTCATGTCTATATGATCCATAAGTACATCTGTCCTAATTAAGGATTTAATTGTTTTCTTCTAAATTGTTTTGTACTTGTAAATTATCAAGCTGATATATTTATGTGCCATTCTTAATTTTCAGTGGGCAGATTTATGTAAATCATATTTGTTGGAAGCTAAGTGGTACTACAGTGGATATACACCAACTCTTCAAGAATACTTAGATAATGCATGGATTTCAGTTGGAGTACCACTGGCTATTGTTCATGCATACTTTTATGCTCCGAATCCAACAGCAGAGGAGGCCTCGCATTTCACGGAGGAATACCCAGATATAATTCGATGGTCATCCATGATTGTACGCCTTGCTGATGATCTTGGAACCTCCTCGGTATGCTAGACTTCTCCCACTCCGAGACATAGTTTCGTCCTTCCTTATTTATTTTGGTGGAGATAATGGTTATTTGTTTTTAGTTTTTTAAGAATATAAGCTAATTTTCTATTTCTCTTTTACAGGATGAAATAAAAAGAGGAGATGTTTCCAAATCAATCCAGTGTTACATGCACGAAACTCAAGCTTCTGAAGAAGAAGCTCGTGATCATATAAAGAAATTAATCAGCAATGCATGGAAAAAATTAAATGCTTCTCAATTTTCTAATCCCCATATCTCTCAAACTATCATTGGTGTTGCAGTCAACCTTCCACGAACGGCACAATGCATTTACCAATATGGAGATGGGCATGCTATTGAACATCTTGAGACCAAGGATCGGGTGATGTCCTTACTTATTAAGCCCTTATAATTTCATAAAAGAAAAGGGACTAATTAATTTGATACAATTGCTCATGGGAGCGACATGTATCAAATTAGAAGGACGAGTGTCCCTTAGTGTGTCAAATTATTAGATTCCAGATGCTATATGTAATAAAACTTGACTTCTAGAATAAATAATAGTAATTCCAACATTGCTGTTTTCCTTTGTTAAAATAATATTTCAATTATCAAATAATTAATTTTCCATCATTTTATTTTATTATTTATGATTGACTAATTTTTATAGCTCAAATAAATTAGCATCACCTATTTTGTACCCGTCTCTCTTATATGAGAAATTGTTAGATGGATTAAGACTATCAATTCATCTATATTAACTAAACCGATAATTATATGTACCATTTCCATGTGTTATTTGTTTTTAGCATAACTTATGAATGATTTGAAGCACTAAGTATATATAATAATTTTTCCTCTAAAAAATACATATAAACAATCCTATGTATAACATATTTAAAATTAAAATATTAGCACTTTAATTAGCCGTAATTTTCAAGAAAGTATTTTCAAAAATATATATAAACAATCCAAATCGCAAGTCTATGATGAAAATTGTTAAAACTCCAACTGATAATAATCTTAATGCTGTAAAGTCTTAATAATATTAGAATTCTTACGAATTTTAAATTTTATAAATTTAAATCCTAATTAATATTGAAATTCAACAATCCTAACATAATGATAACAAATATGGGTGACTTTAACTCATGTACTTGGAATTAAAATATCCATTTGAAATATTTAATAACACAGAGGGTGAGATTGAGGCTTCACACAGAGGATACATAGTAATGGGAAACTGACTGAAATGGTAAATACACTTTCAAATCTTGCAACATCATCATTGATTAAATTAAGTGCCCTAATATATGAATTCACATTGTTCTCATGGCTGTTACTTTGTCACACCTGAACATCACAATTACTATTTTTATTTTTTTTTTAACAATGATCGTGATGCCCGGGTATGACAAAGTATCCCTTACCTGCAAGTAAAACCTTTTTTCAACTTAAAATTTTCAAATTTTAAACAAAGAATTCATCTTTTTATAGAGTAAAATTCCTTTTTTTTTTGGATTAAGCATATAGTTTCCAAAACTTTAATAATTGTTTAATAATTAGTTAAGTTATAACTAACTCTTTTTTTTATATATAAAGCAATCATTTTAAAATCTAATTAATAAGACAGTTGATTCTTACTGAATATTTCACTGCAGGAATTCGAGTCATACAGTCGACAAGTAGAAGTGTTGAAGGAAAATGTGAAGGACATGCTGACGGCATCCAAAAAGGATACAGTGGAACATATTGAATTCATTAATCAATTATGTCGGCTTGGTGTGTCATATCATTTTGACGACGAGATTGAAAACAGCCTTAAAGAGATTTTTGATGATATTCCTGATCTTCCAAAAAGGATACACTGTATCACTTCTATTTCGAGTATTGAGACAGCATGGATTCAAAATGCCTTGTGGTGAGCGCATACTTCCAGTACTTTATAACCTTTCAAACCTTAATTAACATCTCCAAAATTAATTCTTTGACACTATGAGAGCATTAATTAATTCCAGAGGAAAAATTAAATCTTAACATCTCAAAAATTAATTCTTGGACAGTACTTTAAACTCTGCTAAATCTTTCTTTCATTGACAAGAAGTAATCTATGGTCAAATTAAGATTATTAAAAAAATGACTAGAACAGTAAAATTATTCTTTCATGAATCAGTTGTGTTTGACAAGTTCAAGGACACCAATGGAGAGTTTAAGAAAACAATCATCAACGATGTTAAAGGCATCCTGGGCTTGTATGAAGCTTCATTTTTAAGTGTGCATGGAGAACAGGTACTGGATGAAGCCCTTGTTTTCACAAAGGCAAACCTGGAGTCTTCGGCTATGCAATCAAGCCCACGTCTAGCAGACCATATTAGGAATGCTTTGATCCGGCCCTTTCACAAAGGCGTACCAAGAATAGAGGCTAGAAAATACATCTCTTTCTACGAAGAAGATGAGTCTCGCAATGACACTCTACTCAAGTTTGCCAAGATAGATTTCAATCGAGTTCAGTTAATACATCGACAAGAGCTATCCATTCTCTCGAGGTAATTTTTGTTTAAGTTAGAGAGAAATATCAAACTAAGTTTCTATTTGACTTTATTTACTCGGTTGCTATTTACATTTTAGGTGGTGGAATGATTTAAATTTTTCTGAGGAGTTTCCATATGCAAGAGATAGAATTATAGAGATCTATTTCTGGGCAAAAGCAATCCATTTTGAGCCTCAATATGCTTTCTCGCGGATGGTGGTCACGAAATATACAAAATTTGTATCACTTGTAGATGATAAATAAGATGCATATGCATCTTTTGAAGAAATACAACATTTTACTAATGCAACTGCAAGGTTTGTTTCTTGTTATCTCATATATATATATATATATTTTATGAATACCGAAGAATTATATTAAGCTGGTCATCAAAATTCAGGGAGACAAAGAAAAGATAATATAATAGCTATGGTAGAATAACAAGTTATAAGTACTAATTACTCTAATCTGCTATACACTCCATATTTCTTAACAAATTCTGCTATACACTCCATATTTCTTAACAAATTCATATCAGTATATCAAAAAATCATCTCAACCCAATAACTTAAGCTATTGGGTAAAATTATTCTCTAACATACTCCCTTAAGTAAAAGTCATTTAGGCTTGAAAACTTGCATAGACTCACATCATCTTGTGCTTGACTTTTATCAAATAAATGAGGATGGTGAGATTCGAACTCATGATCACTTAATCATCAAGGCTCTGATACCATATCAAAGAACCATCTCAATCCAATAACATAAACTATTAAGTAAAGTTTCAAGATATGATTTATATTATTTTCAAACACAGCATAAAAAAACTTGAATTATAAGAATGAATCCAAGATACAGAATTGTGGAAAAAAAATTCTCAATCCAGTATACTTACATCACATATGAATTTGTCCCTATATGCTAGAAAATCTAAATTATTCCATAGAATAGTCCTTGCCAAACTTGTTGCTTAAAGTTTTCTTTAATCAATCTTTGCCATTGATGAAACAAATCGTCCAAGGTAAGAGGTATGCATCATGAAACACCCCAACAACTAACTATTTTATTCCAAAATTTTCAAGACACCAAACAACGAAAAAGGATGTAAGTTGTAGTTTCTGACTCAGAAATACAAAGTCGACATATATCTGCATACATCATTATAACTTTTCTTGTAATAAAAAAGAAGCGAGTGCATAACCTGTTATAAATAGCTAACCAAAGAATAAACTCAGTTTATGAAAGGGAAACACCCTTCCAAATATCAATATTGTATTTTTTTTTGAAAGATGTGTATATTATTTAAACGCCAAAGCCTGACGGGAGTAGTACAGAAACTACACAATATCTTACTATGGCAAAAAGCCATAAATAGGATAAAGCGCGGTATAAAAAAAACAAAAGCAAAGAAAAACTTAGAATAGCCATCCGAATGAGCTCAAAGAAAAACATTTCTCTACAAAACAAAAACGAAAATAACTCAAAGATATAGTGGGAGAAGACACAAGAGCAAGGCCACAGAAAAAAAGTGGAGTCAAAGCCAGGCAACAAATTCACTTGATCTCTGCACTCCTTGTTTAGCCATGTTGTATGTCTTTAAATCCCGGTAAATGTGTCTAAAAAACATCATTAAAGTATCTTTACTCAATAATAAGCCGGACTTTAAGTTCTTTTTTAATGTCAGAACATGAAGTTAGATGAGAAATTTTTCGAAATTCATCTTTAGTATAACCTTCTCAAAGCCAATACCTTAGAGGTTGATGGAATTCTTATATACAAATATTCATTATTTACTTCTTTGTAAGTGAAAAACATCATTTTCTCTACGCTTACAAGTCTTGTTGTGCTCTATTTTTGCAATCATTAACTTGGTATCTAATCTTGTTGCAAATGAATCATTTTCCATGAAATGTTTTAGCATTTCCCTTCGTTTGACTGCAAAATTTTTCTTTTATTTATTAATATGTGTCTTCTCTTGTTAAAAAATATTGAGTTTAGGAGCCAAACTAGAAGACTTGACTCTTCTTTTAGACAATTTATCTTTCCCTTCTAATATCAATCTCAAAATGAGATAGAATTGTAGAGATCTATTTCTGGGCAAATGCAATCCATTTCGAGCCTCAATATGCTTTCTCTCGAATGATGGTCACGAAATATACAAAAATTGTAACACTGGTAGATGATACATATGATGCATATGCATCTTTTGAAGAAATACAACATTTTAGTAATGCAATTGAAAGGTTTGTTTCTTGTTACCTCATAGTCTCTTTTTTATGAATATCAAAGAATTATATTAAGCTGGCCATCTAGTGGATGAAAATCTAGCAAAACAAAGAAATTATACAATAATAGTTATTGTAGCATAACACGTTATAGGTACTAATTACTCCAATCTGCTGTTTTCCTTCTGGAGAGAAAAAGGGCAATTACTTGTCCATGTTTCTGAAATTCCTTCTTCAAATCTCTATAGGTCAGCTATGTGATCGTTCAAAGTAGAATTTGAGAGCCATTTCTGGGTTATGAGTCGTTGTGTGATGGTATTGGAAAGGATTAGAGAGGGATATGGGTGGGTTCTTTTGAATGCTTTAGATAGTAGGCTGTAGGTAGTAGGCTTTAAAAAGAAGAAGACGAAGAAGAGCTGGAATTTTAAAGATGGTTCTAAGCTTTTGTAAAGGTTGTGATGGCTAAGATTACAGGATAATAACAGAAGCTGGTTGAGGTTTGAGCGGTTTGTGGGTAGGACGTTGGCAGGTAGGAAGAAATAAAAAAAGAAAAGTTTTGATTCTCTAATGGTCATTTAGTCGAACACATGTGAAGAATTTTCTGCAGAAGAAAAGTTGAATAATGCAGAAGTAGAGAAAGAAGAAGAGAATGAATTTCTTTGTGAGAAAGAAGAAGAATTACACGTTTTAGAAAATCTGCAATCTGCATGCAGCATTTACTTCTCTTTATTTTTCTTACTTTTCTCAGAGTACATGAATACATATATATACACATATCCTAACTAACTTCATTTAACTAACTTAACAGTTATAACTAACTTTTAACTAACTTAACAATTTATATGAGAAATGACAGAATGGCCAATCTGCTTAGTCTTCTGTGGATGTTGAGTCTTCTGTATGCGTGGCTTTCTCTACAATCTTGGAAGGTTTCATATGTTCCTTATGTGCATTGATAGTTTGCTCTAGATTCCAATAGCCCCCCTCAAGATGGGAATGAATATTCACCATTCCTATCTTGCCAAGAATAGGATTAAGTGTGTGATAACCAAGTGGTTTTGTGAGTGCGTCAGCTAATTGAAATCTGGAAGGAATGTGAATGATGGTTAGTAGTCCTTCCTGTAGTTTTTCACGTACAAGATGACAGTCAAGTTGTATATGTTTGGTGCGTTCATGATGGATTGGGTTGGAGGCGATTTCTGAGGCCGGTTTGCTGTCTGTGTATAGCAAGGCAGGCTGGGAGTGAGGTATGTGGAAATCTGCCAACAAATAAGTCAGCCATTGAATTTCACACGATGTAGTTGCCAAAGCCCGATATTCAGCTTCTGCTGAGGACCTACTTACAGTAGGTTGTTTCTTTGATTTCCAGGAGATGAGGGAATCTCCAAGAAAAACCAGATATCCAGTTACACTTCTTCTAGTATCAATGCAGCCTCCCTAATCACTGTCAAAATAAGCCTTTAAATGAAAAGTAGAATCAGCTTTGAGAAGTAATCCTTGACCTGGTGTTGCTTTAAGATACCGAAGGACTCTCTCTGCAGCTTGCATATGCATTGTATGCGGGTTGGACATGAATTGGCTGAGAGTTTGGATGGCATATGATAAATCTGGACGTGTGAGTGTGAGATAGAGAAGTCTGCCAATGAGTCTACGATATGATGCAAGATCGGACAAGGAAGGGCTGGCATCATGAGTGCTGAGTTTCAGTGTAGATTCCATTGGAAAACTTACTGGTTTAGCTCCAGAAAAACTACTGTCTGCAAGTATATCTAAGGCATATTTTCTTTGGCAAAGAACAATGCCTTTGGCAAATCTAGCTACCTCAATGCCGAGAAAGTACTTCAGGTTTCCCAAATCTTTGATAGGGAAGATCGTGCGAAGGTACTGCTTGACTTTGTTGAGTGCTGTAAGAGTGTTGGAAGCGATGAGTACATCATCAACATAGATTAACACTGCAATGAAGTTGTTGGTAGATTTCCTGATGAAGAGGCTAGAATCTGATTTTGCTTGTAGAAATCTGAAGTGTAATAGAGATGTAGATAGCTTGGAAAACCATTGTCTTGAAGCTTGTTTTAGGCCATATATGCTCTTTTTGAGTTTGCAGACTCGAGGATCATTTGGATTGGAGTAACCAGGTGGTAATTGCATATATACTTCCTCATGTAAGAAGGCATTGTCCACATCAAGCTGATGTAAATGCCAATTGTTGATGGCAGCAATGGTGAGAAGAACTCTAACTGTTGTTATCTTTGCAACAGGCGAGAAAGTGTCAAAGAAATCAATGCCCTCTTGTTGTGTGTATCCTTTTGCTACCAATCGTGCCTTATATCGTTCAACCTTTCCATCAGCTTGGAACTTCACTTTGTATACCCACTTACATCCAATGGCAGATTTATTTTGTGGCAGAAGTACTAAATCCCAAGTTTGGTTTTGCTCAAGAGCTAAGATTTCATTTGTCATAGCATTTTGCCAATGAGGAATGGAGCAAGCTTGTTTGTAAGTTTTTGGTTCAAAAACAGATGTAACAGAAGAGGTGAAAGCACATTGTTGTAAAGATAATTTGGAATTAGATAAGTAAGAAAAGATAGAGTATGGCTTACCAGGAAGGGAGCAATCTGAAGAGCTTGGAGTTGCTGAAGGAATCTTAGTCATATTTCCACAATAATACTGCTTTAAGTAATTAGGTGGATGTTTATTTCTTTCAGACCTTCTAAGTTGGGAAATATTATTATGAGTTAGGGGAGAAGTTTGAGGAACAGAAGGTTGTAAAGGTAATGTTGCAGCAACAACATAATTGTTTAGAGGTGACTTTGCTGGGATACAAGGAAAAGAGTAAAAAATTTGAGGATAGTCAGGAAACACAAGGGGTGTATGAACTGTGTTTGGAATAGGTGGGAATATGGATTCATGAAACACAACATTACGAGACACAAAAGTTTTGCAGGTTGATAAGTCAAGCACTTTGTATCCTTTAATGTGTGGAGGGTAGCCAAGAAAAATGTATTTTGTGGCTCGTGGTTGAAATTTTCCTCTATTGTGTGTGATTGTGCTAGCAAAACATAAACACCCGAACACCCTTAAGTAATTGTAATGTGGTGGTTTGTTAAAAAGAACCTAATAAAGTGTTTGATTTTGAAGAATGAGAGAAGGGGTGCGATTGATTAGGTGAGTGGTTGTGAGAATGCAATTTGTCCAATAAGTTAAAGGAAGTTGGGATTGAAACATTAGAGATCTTGCTACATTTAGCAGGTGTTGATGTTTCCTTTCAACCCTTCCATTCTGTTCAGGTGTTTCTACACAGGTTAATTGATGAATGATGCCATGTTTTTGGTAAAAAGTAGGCATATTAAACTCTTGTCCATTGTCTGATCTGAGAGTTTTAATCTTAGTGTTGAATTGAGTATGAACATAGGCTAGAAAGTTGCTAAGAAGATTTCGTATTTCAGATTTAGATTTCATTAAAAATAACCAAGTAAATCTACTGTAATCATCGACAATGGTAAGGAAAAACTGATAACCAGAATATGAAGTAACAGAGAAGGGTCCCCAACTGTCAATGTGAATTAATTGAAAAGCCTCTATGGATTTATTAACAGACAAGGAAAAGGGCAACCGTTTTTGTTTAGTTAGGGGGCAAATTTCACAGATGGTATTGTTGCTAATAGTAACAGAAGGATCAGTTTTGTTTAAAAGATTGATTTTGGAAGTAGGGATGTGGCCTAAACGTAAATGCCAAAGATCAGTGGCAACAATACAGGACTTGATTATTGATCTAGGAGGTAAGCCTTTAGTAGTTTGATCAGGGGGTTTGAGAAGACTGTATAGACCAGATTCAACTTCAGCAAGCCCAATCATCTTCCATTTGCTTAGATCCTGCAGGATACATTTCATGTGAAGGAAGAATAAGCCAACAGTGTTATCAGCAGTTAATCTTGAAACAGAAATCAGATTGATATTAAAAGTTGGAACATAAAGTGCATTGTGCAAAATAATGTTAGGAGAGAATTTAACCGTCTTAGTGAAAACAATTGGTACATGTTGACCATTTGGCAGATGAACTTTGGACTGAGTTTTAGGCAGAATAATGGATTCGAAAAGAAGGGGGCTACAAATCATGTGATCTGTTGCTCCTGTATCAAGAATCCAAGAAAATCTATTCTGAGGTGAAGATATTGTATGACATGAAAAAGATATACCTGATGTAGATACTTCTTTAATAGCATTATTTATCTTTGAGTTGGAAATGCTATTTGCGAGAGTGAGTAGATTCTGCATCTGTTCTTGAGAGAAAACAATGTTAGGAGTGTCAAGATGTTGCTCCAAGACAACAGTGTTATGTGCAATGGGTAATTTTTGAAAATTTCTGCTGGCATGTGGCATGTTGGCAAATCTTTTCCCTCTTGGCCCCTTCCATCCAGGAGGGTATCCAATAATTTGAAAACATTTATCAACAACATGTCCAGGATATCCACAGTGGGAGCAGGTTGCCTCAGTTTTTCCTTTTTGTTTAGCAAAGCGTGTAGTATATGTTGAACCTGATCTGGAATTTGGATTATGGTATTGTTCGGCAACCATTGCTTGTGAATCAATGGGAATCCCTACTGCATTTGTCAGGGACCTCTGACTCTCTTCTTGTAGAAGCAGGGAAAAGACTCTACCCATGGATGGCAAAGGAGTTTGAAGCAATAATTGGCTTCTGACTGCTGAGTAAAAATCATGAAGTCCTACCAAAAATTTCATAACATAATCTGATTGTTGTCGATCTGTTAGATGCTTTAAAATGTTGCATGAGCATGAATCAAGATTTCCACATTTGCAGTTTGGGATTGGACGATAACTGATGTATTCATCCCATAATGCCTTGAATTCACTGAAATATTCAGTGACAGATTTTGAGTTCTGAGAAATGGAACTTAAAGATTTCTCTAAACTGAAGACCCTTGGTCCATCACTTCTGAGATATCTAACTCTTAATTCTTC
This sequence comes from Populus deltoides, assembly GCA_015852605.2. Classification (NCBI taxonomy): domain Eukaryota; kingdom Viridiplantae; phylum Streptophyta; class Magnoliopsida; order Malpighiales; family Salicaceae; genus Populus; species Populus deltoides. The sequence continues at coordinate 12,601,738 of CM027588.2, read as the reverse complement.
CCAAATGTCGAATGTCGTTGTGAAGTAAAGAAGGCTGCTGCGTATATCCTTGGCAATTGAATTCATCAGCCATGACAGAACCAGATTATTTGATCTTAGCCATGCCACACGAAGTGATTGATTGGTGGTCTTTGGTTGAACTAAAGAACCATCAATGAAGGCAATCTTGTTTTTCACTGTTAAGGCAATTGTCATGGCTCTACTCCACGCAATATAATTTTCACCAGTGAAAATTTCAGAAACCAGAAGTGCACCAGGATTATCAGAAGGGTGGAGGTAGTAGCAGCTGGAAGAATCATCAGAAAGATTTAGAGTAGTGGTATTGAATGAATCTTTATGTGCTATAAAAGCATTTTCTTCAAGATGATCAGACATTTTGAAGTTTTGAAGGAATCAAGAAGATGATGGCAGAAAGGTTTTTAAAACTACAAAGATTTTGAATCTTTCTAATGATGATGAAGGATAAGTTTATATTTTCAGAAATATAGCTATGATACCATGAAGAATTTTCTGCAGAAGAAAAGTTGAATAATGCAGAAGTAGAGAAAGAAGAAGAGAATGAATTTCTTTGTGAGAAAGAAGAAGAATTACACGTTTTAGAAAATCTGCAATCTGCATGCAGCATTTACTTCTCTTTATTTTTCTTACTTTTCTCAAAGTACATGAATACATATATATACACATATCCTAACTAACTTCGTTTAACTAACTTAACAGTTATAACTAACTTTTAACTAACTTAACAATTTATATGAGAAATGACAGAATGGCCAATCTGCTTAGTCTTCTGTGGATGTTGAGTCTTCTGTATGCGTGGCTTTCTCTACAATCTTGGAAGGTTTCATATGTTCCTTATGTGTATTGATAGGTTTCTCTAGATTCCAATATGGTATTCCAATAACATGGAGGGTGTGTAAGAGGAGAGACTGGGTTACCTTTTATGAAGAACAAAAACACTAGATATGGACATCCACTGTGATTTTTAAGTTACCTCATAGCCTTTCTCTTCTAAATCGTACAAAGATGTTCAAGAAATGATATGTGATTTTCTGTCTCAATTTCAGATGCTGCATGGATGCCATCGATCAACTACCCGCCGAGTACTTGAAAATTCTTTTCAGAGCTCTTCTGAATCTTTTCAGTGAAACTGACAGTGATATGGGAGAGCAAGGACGATCCTATGCCTCATATTACGTGAAGGAGGCAGCAAGAATATTTCTCCAGCTCATGCATTCTTTTTCTATTTTTAGCAAAATACATTCTTTTTTATTTGTATGCTATTAGTTCAAAGAATTGGCGAGAGGCTACCAAGTGGAGGCGCAGTGGGCAGATGAAGGCCATGTCCCACCATTTGACATGGTGGGCCATGAGGTATGATATTTAAATCCCTAAAAAATAAATAAATTATTAGATATATTGATAATTGAATTCGCATTTACCATATAAATATAGAACTATTACGAAAAGTATTCACAAATTCTATCTTTCAGTTAACTCGTATAGTTCAACAATATTAACGATAAACTTAAACAGGCGGTTATTTTAGCCGCAGCCCCTCCTCTCTTAAAAAACAAAAAAAACCGCCGCCCGTAGCCCCACCTTCTTCTCCTCCCACAGCAGCCGACCAGATCGTTCCCCTTGCCCTCCCATCTCTCCAGCCGCTCATCCTCCTTTCCCACAGAAGAAAGCAGCTGCCGCCCTTCCCCTTTTTTGGGACCAAAACCAGAGAGCACCTCACGGTTCTTCTTCCCCATCGCCATTTTTCAGCACTCGAAACCCCCGACTCTTTTTTGTTTTTTGCCTCAGCTGACCGAAACCTTCAGCCTTCCACCATCTCCTTCCCCCACAAGCCAACCAACCCCAGCTCCTCCACAATACAGCCCCAGCCATACTCTCCCCGATGTCTGCCTCTTAATCTCCAAAATCAAAGCCAACTCTCCCCATTTTTCCAGCCAATCGCCTCCCAGACCCGCACACACTGCCTCCTCTCCATTTCCCCTCTCCATCGTCCTCTCCTTTCTCAGCCGACCCACAGCCCTCACAGACCAGACCAGCCACCAGCAACAGCAAAGACGCAACACTTCCACAGAGCCAGCAACCCCTCCCCTCTCCGTAGCAGCTCCACCGGACGCGGGCGACAGCAGCGAAACAACAGCCCACAGACCCACCGCTGTCCCTTTCCCCAGCGGCGACACCCACAGCTCCGACCTCTAACACTCCTTCCACAACCTCCAAATCGGCCACCGAAGAAGGGAAGAACAACAAACCATAACTGAAAACAGACAAAAAAAAAACAGATCCGAAAAAGAGAAGAAAAAAAAGATAAAATCAACTGTTTGCAGCCTTTTTTTTGTGTTTTGCAGGTCACCGCCGGCGAGGAAGGCAAGAGGGGAGGAAGCCGCTCCAGATCCCCCAGCTGCCCGGACGCGCCGCCAGTGTTCCTGCTTTCTCAGAAGTGTTCCTCTGCAATTCCTGAATATTTGGGGTCTATTTTGCAATATTTGAATTGTATATCATGCGTAGATTTGTTTTGAATTTATGTTATTTGTAATTATATATGGGTGTATGAGAAAAACATAATAAAAAAGGGATGTGTGTATGTAGTTTTTTATGTATGTTATTAAATTATAAAATCAAAAAGATAAAAAAATAAATTTATTGTTTTAATTTGGTGTATGGTCGAGTATCTGAAGGACAAATAAAATTATGTTGTATTTCTTGTGAAAATATAAGAACATGTTTCTATGTATATTCTGGGATTTAATAACTGATTTATTAAAGCCGTAAGAATTTGACTAATTTGACTTTAATTGTGATTAAATGTAATGTTTGTGTTTTTGATAAAGAAAATATAAAAAAAATGTTTTTGTGTGTTGCATACGGCCAATATCCTAACATGATTTGAACGTTTTTTTTATATATATAAAAAACAAATAGTTGAAGTTTTGAAAATGTGTTTTCGCATGGATTTCTTAAACACAAAAATTATTTTCTTGCATTTCTGGATTTTACAACATGTTTGTAAAATTCCAAAGGGTGTTGGCAAATATTCCAAAAAATATAAAAATCTTATTTTAGGAAGAAATCATCTAGTATTCACCATTAATGTTTGGATAAAGAAATCCCAAAGGGATGAATATCCAAAATATTTAATGGGAATAACTTGTTATTATTCACTGTTAATATTTGGATAAAGAAACTCTAAGTGGTAAATATCCAAAATAATTTTCTAGGGATAATAAGTCATCACACATCCTTGAAAGAAACCTTGATTATAATCGAGGACGTTTCATTTTTTTACTCCACAGTTTATAAGCCGTGAGAGTATAAAACACTAAGGCAAAAAAGGGCTTTTAAAACGCCCTAGATTTCTAAATTTTTGTCCCTCCTCCTTGCGATTTACGAGTCGCAAACTCTTGAAATACTAAGGGGAAAATGAGCTTTTAAAGCACATGGAATCTCCTTGGATTTCTATCTTAATAAATTTAGTCTGAATCAAACACAGATTTTAAGAGATCTGCATTGTTTCTCCCTGGTACTTTGTAGACATATCTAAGGGTGTGATCCACATTGACCAAGGTTTATTTATTTTTAAAACTTTTAGTCCAAATCCATTCATCATAGCAAAACGTATCCTAGGAAAACACCAACACCATAGCAATTATAAAGCAAACCAAACACCAAGTAGCTTACCTTAGGTAGGGCGTACTAGGGGTGCTAATACCTTCCATTTACGCAACCAGTCCCTTGCCTTAGAATCTCTGAAAGACCAGTTAGGGTTCCTAGTGACCATAATACTAGGTGGCGACTCCCTTATTCACAATAAAACAAAAAGACCCCGAAATCAATCGAGGATCGCCGCGACGCCGCGCTCCGCCACGAGGGTGCGACAGGATGGCGACTACACAGGGGACCCTTTGGACTAAGCTTGGTAATTTTTTTTTTATGCTATGTGTTGTTTTTTTTTTTTTTTACTATGAATGACCCTTTGGACCCTTTTAGAGATTCTAAGGCAAGGGACTGGTTGCGTAAAGGGAAGGTATTAGCACCCCTAGTATGCCCTACCTAAAGTAACATGCTTGGTGTTTGGTTTGCCTTATAATTGCTATGGTGTTGGTGTTTTCCTAGGATACATTTTACTATGATGAATGGATTTGGGCTGAAAGTTTAAAAACAAATAAACCTTTGTCAATGTGGATCCCACCCTTAGATATGTCCACAAAGTACCAAGGAGAACCAATGCAGATCTCTTGAAATCTGTGTTTGATTCAGACTAAATTTATTAAGATAGAAATCCAAGAAGATTCCATGTGCTTTAAAAGCTCATTTTTCCCTTATTATTTCAAGAATTTTGTGACTCGTAAATCGCAAGGAGGAGAGACCAAAATTTAGGAATCTAAGGAAAGTCATGGTGCTTTAAAAGCTTATTTTTACCTTAGTGTTCCATACTCTCGCGGCTCGTAAACCGTGAAGTAAAAAATTGAAACGTCCTCGATTATAATGAAGGCTTTTTTCAAGGATGTGTGCGGATTTATTATTTTCTAGAAAATTATTTTGGATATTTACTACTGAAGGTTTCTTTATCCAAATATTAACAGTGAATAATAACAAGTTATTCTCAATAATATCTTGGATATTCATCCCTTTGGGATTTCTTTATCCAAACATTAACGGTGAATAATATATGAAAATCCCCCCAAAATAAGTTTTTTGTATTTTTTGAAATATTGACCAATACCCTTTGGAGTTTTACAAACATGTTGTAAAATCAAGAAATACAAGAAAATAATTTTTGTTGTGTTTAAGAAATCCGTGTGAAAACACATTTTCGAAACTTCCAATATTTTTTTTAAGAACGTTCAAAACATGTTAGGGTATTGGCCATATGCAACACACAAGAAAACATGTTTTTTAGATATATGTATATTTGTCACATTGCATCGAAAACCGGGTATTCTAAATACAAGATTGATATATTTTTTTTTACAACATAAAAAAAATTCAGACCTTAAAATAAATATTCCAGAAAATCATAAATCTCTTTCTCTTTCTTTTATTTTTTTTAAAGAAAAAAAGAAAACAGCATGTCCGGCCGGGTCACTTGCCCAAGCAAGTGACCCGGTTTGGACACAAAAAAAGGGGCGCAGTCTTCTCAATGAACAAGGCAAAATGCATGCAAATAGACCACGTTACTGTTCAAGTGAATTAAAATTCACTTGAACAGTGCAAACACAAAGCAAAAAAATGCATGGTGTGGGAGGTGAAGAGAACAGACCTGGGAACGAAAGGACAACGGCGATGTTTGAAGGCTTGCTGGCTAGTCGATCAGTGTTGCCTCTACTTCAGCTCTTTCCCCCTATTCTTTTTTGGCGTTCTTCTTCTAAGCTTCACCTCTGCAATATTCGTTCCTCTCTCTTTCTTCTGGTTTTCTGCACTTTCTTCTTCCCTGTTCTGCAGATCTTATATGCAAAAAATGAAAGCAAAGACCGAAAGCCAGTCCCTGCTGGTTTATGGTTTCTCTTCTTTTTTTCGTTTTTCCTGCGCTTTCTCCCTTTTTTTTTGTCTTGTTTTCTGTGTTTTCTTTCTCTCCCTCTCTGGTAACTGAGATGGATAAAGACAATGGTACTGCAGCTTCTGCGCATAGCCGGTGGTCACTGCTTCTGGGGACAATGAAAACGTTGGCCACGCTGGTTGATGATCTCTATTCCTTTTCTTTCCTTCTGCTGATGCTCTCTGTGGAGATGATGAGGGAGACGACGATGAAAACGTGCTATGCTGGTTGAGTTCACGCCCCTGCCTCTGTTTTTTTTCTGCTTTTGACAGTGGCGTTCTGCTTTCCTTTTTCTTTCGTTCCTCTCCTTTCTTTTTCTGCTTGGCTTCACATCTCTCTTTTTTTCTGTAACTTTGTTCCTGTGAAGACTTTCACAGTCGAAAAGATAAACCCTTGCTCTTTGCGTTTTTCCCTCCTCTTTAGGTCAACAGCCGAGGCTTCTATATAAACTATCTTATGTATAACCATGAACATATTTAAATTTTAAATATTAGCCTTTCAATTAGCTATAATTTTCAAGAAAGTATTTTCTTTTTACTTTGAGTAGAAACTATTTTCCAGAGAATTACAAAAAAAATTAAAATATCTTATTATTTATAAATTATATTAAATTTGGTCATTAATCTTTTGATTGTTGTATATTTTGTTTTGAATTTATTTTTTTCAATTTATCCTTTAGAATTTGATTCAATTTAATTTTTATATTAACTTTGATACTCATTCTTTTAATTGTTATTTATTTTTATCTTATCCTTTTCTCAATTGAAATTTTTTATCTATCAGATTTGATTCCTATTTATTTTAGTTGAAATAATTTATGAAATTGATTTTTTTTTTCAATTTCATCCTCTTTTATTTTTTTATCTATAAGATTTGGTCTCTATTTTTTTATTGCTATTTTTTATTTGAAGTAATTTATGAAATTAGATTTTTTTTCAATTTCATCCTCCATTAATTTTTTTATCAATCAAAATTTTTCTCATCATTCTTTTAATAAACTTGAAAACAACTATTAATAAGTTATTTTTCATGACAGTTAAATACTAGAAAATATTTTATAATTTATTTTTTCATGATACTATTAAACATAAAAAAATAATTCACTTAAATGATGAATTTGAGTTAGAAATCTTGATATATCAGTAGGTATTCTGTGGAAAAATCTGGGTTTGAGGTTGAAGATGATGAAATTTCAATTTGGTTCCTCAATTTGTGAAAATTACAGTTTAGTCCCCGAACTTTGAAAAACAATTACAGATTGGTCCCTGGAGAATAATTCGAGATTCTGGACAGGATTGAGGATGAATTATGGACAAAATTCCAGAATAGCTATGAATTTCTAACATTTTCAATTTGGTCCTCCAATTTAACAAAATTACAATTTGACCCTAAAAATCTGCTAAAAATTCTAGAATGGTCACTGGAGCATAATTTTAGATTCTGGACAGAACTGAGGATAAATTATGGGCAAAATTCCAGTATAGTCGGGAATTTATGATTTTTTCAGTTTGGTCCTCCAATTTTACAAAATTACAATTTGACCCCTAAAAATATGCTAAAATTACATAATGGTACCTGGAGCATAATTTAAGATTCTGTACAGAACTGAAGATAAATTATGGGCAAAATTCTAGTATGGTTATGAATTTATGATATTTTTAGTTTGGTCCTCCAATTTGTTAAAATTACAATTTGACCCCTAAAAATATGATAAAATTTCAAATTGGTCCCTAGATGTAATATTAGCTTTTTCATATTGGTTTGATGAATAATTGAGGGTTATTTAGTGAATTATTATCAAGTCTTATTATTTGTTTTCTTATGAATTAAATTTTGGAAAAATCATTTAATTTTTTGGTTTTTGGGAAAGATGACTAATTAGCTCAAAAACATATAGGGTTATGGAATAAAACCTTAGTTAAGTGTATTAAATAGGTTGTAAGTTATTTTTTAGTCATTTTTTAGCATGTCTCCTTTTGTATTCAAATAATTTTGATATTCTACTTGCAGGACATCAGTAGAATTTTTTTCGATATCTGCTTTTGAGTTTGGTTTTTTTTAGTCAGGTGAGTGGATAATTTTCCATATACATGAGAAATATTATAAATATTTGAGTTGTTAATATGAATTAGATCATGCCTCTTGATAATATATATATATATATATATATATATATATATATATATTTGATTATTATCCTTGTTATGATAAAGGACGATCAATTGTTGAATCTGAATTCTTAATATGAACCAATATATATTTTGAATTGATTTTTGAATTGATAGCTCCTCATTTGATTGATGTCATGAGTTGAGCATCGAGAAATAAATCTATTTGTTTGAATATGATATGAACCTATGGTATGCTAGTTAGAATATCCATACTAACATAATAATGTTAGTCTTTGTGCATATCGTATTTGAAACCTTAATTGGTTGGGGAAGTCACCAACATGTGTAAACTGGTCATCCCACAGTACGGAGCCTTATGCTCATTGCATTTTGATTTGTTGATAAGCTTTACCTTATGATATTCTAGTTATGACCTATTTGAGAAACCTAGAGCCATGATTGTATATATATATTCCTCATTGTTGTATTACCTCTTGTATGTATATTGAACGTTATCTACTCAATGAGCTGTTGAAGTCACATTTTCATTATTTATCCTTTTCAGGCTTATAGCTTGTTCGCAGGTAACTTTTGTTGGACCTTCAAAACCTACTTTTGTTGTTGTAATTTGTACTTTTTTTATATCTAGTTAATACTCCACAACTACGAATTTGTATTAAGATAATCAAATTATATTATGAAGTTAATTTGTTGTTACTGTTGCGTTGAACTCTGATTGAATTATTTAAAGGATAAGTTCGTATATAAGTTTGGGTTCATATAGATATGGAACCTGAAAGGGAAACCTTGTCTATGTATCGGTCATGGATCCGAAAATCCAGTCATGAAAATTTTCTTCTTTATATTTTTCTCAATCTCTTTCACGTTACATTTTATATGAGCATTGACACAATATAAAGTGAAAAGATAGAATTAGAATTCTTAACCCTATAATTACAGCCTCAAACTATATAAAAGTAAAGAAAATTTTGTTATATCTCAATGGTTTTTTAATTCATAATTTTAATGAAAAAAATAAAACATCAACTATTGATATATAGGTAAATTCCTACTTAAAAAACAATAAAAACACTAAGTAAGAAAAATAATTAAAATCTAAAATTAACTTTAAAAATAATTAAAATCACATGTTTTTGAAAAGTCATCAAAACATTTTCAAAAAATCATAAAAAGAATAAAATATTGATTTAATTTTTTTTATAATTTAGCCTTATTGTAAATGATATCAGATATAATGGAATGTAATGTGATGGTCCATTATATTTCTAATTTTTGCTAAGTAATTTATAAAATTATAATATAATGAAATATTCTAATTTAATGACTCATTAAATTACAAGCATTATATATATATAAAAAAAATATTAAGTACTAAACCATTACATGATTAAAAATAATTACGCAGATATCTAATTACAAAAAGTGTGATAAGACTAAAGCATTAACATGTCAATATGAACCCTTTAGGTCACTTTCATGATTTTAATGTAGAAATGATTATCAATAAGATGGAACATCCTCGTCACATACATAAATTGAACCAAATTACTTTTGGTTCCTAGTACCTAAACATAACTTTTTCCAAACAAAATAATAATAATAATAATAATAATAATAAAGCGCATGGCACAAATTGTTTNGCAANATNNTAAAAAAGATATTTTAATAATTATATTTAAAGTGCAAAATGCATATTATAAAGAGTAAACTTTTGGGTCCAAAACGAAACTAATAAAATACATATTATAAATTGACACTTAATAATATTTTATCGAGGAGTTTTAAATTATTAAATATATGTTTAGTATCGTGATACATAATATTTTTTAAAAATATTTTTAAAAATATATTAAAATAAGTTTTTAGATTTTTTTTATTTTTAACATCAATACATCAGAATTATCAAAAAATATTAAATTTAATATTATTTCAAATAAAATATATTTTTAAAATGCATCCAGAAATAAAAATAACCGCACTCTTAGATGCTATACAAGAACCGATTATATTGGTCACAGTAAAAAAAAATAGAATTGAAATCATTAAATTTCTCTTTTTTTTATCAACCTTTTTTTGTTTATCAATACCCTAGAACTGAAGACTTTGATTGATGATCAACTCATAAGCTAAATAATTCATCTTCTAACATCTTTACACTCCTACAACATTAGTAATGAAACTTCTATATACTCTTAACATATCAACTCCAAAACCCATAATTTTATAAACCTTTTCTTTTAAATATGTTTTTGAGTTAAAATATACATCTTTTTTCTTTTCAACTTGTAGACTAAAATATAGACTCTAATTAAAATTTCAAAAAAATATTGTTGACATAGTAGTTATCCTTTATTTGTCAATCTCAATGATGTAGTTGGACTTGCAATAATAAATGATTCTGAGCAAACAGTTGTAGCTATGCTATAATTAGATGAGGTTTTTCCCTAGACAGATTATATGGATGGTCTAGCAAATACATTTATGGACCAGTGAGACAGGTCTAGGTTCAAGAGAAGATCTGATTATGGCAGACCAAAATAATAATTCAAAAGAGCCATAACTTTTAATTTGACTGTTGGAGTTGGATCGTACTCAAATTTTTATAAGAGTTTTCACATACCGTTTTCCTTACTATATTTTGGAATCTCTACTCCGACTGTTAGATTTTTAAATTTCAAAAATCTCATCCCGACACCCTAATTTTGGTAGTTTTGTAATTTCTCTTGCAAACTAGTTGACCAATTAGTCCTAAATTTGATTGATATTGCGTTTATGAGCCGCAACATCAATTTAAATTGTTTGTGGTTCCCAACCGCGATATTTAATTGATATCGCGGTTTAAAATCACAACATTCAAAAGTATGTTACTTCATCAAAACTTCTTGTTTCCATGTTTTTTTTTAATACTAATTGCCTAATTTATCCTATTTTTAGTAGGTTTATCCTCAAAGCACACATGTTAAAACACCCACCACTTTGATTTCTTAAGAAAAAAAAATCAATCAATTCTTTTTTAGTTAAAAAAATCCAAGCATCATTTATTTAGATTCTTTAGGTGCATATGGTTCATCAAATGTATGGGAATAATTTGGCAAATCAACCCAGAATCTCACAGTGATGCTTAAGTTCCATGGACAATATGCAGCATGACACAACAATCATCTTACTACTCATCAAACTTCTAAGAAGTAAATTATTATCACTATACTGCAAGTTCTACATTTGGATACCAGGACTTCAAGAGTCTCCATTTCAATAGGAGGATTAAGTATACATTAGGGCACAAACTTGTGGCACCTGATTTTTTTACAAAATGGGTCATTGTGTTTTTGATAATGCGGTGTAATATGCTTTTGCAAAAATGTTTTTTAATTGAAAATACATCAAAATTATAACGTAAAAATACCTTCTCAAGCAAAAAATTGTTTGAAAAGTACTTTAAAAAACAAGTTATAACACAAAAATATACACTCAAGAATCATCAAAGATTCTTGTCTCGTCTAAAAGGTATCAATTTGATGTTTTTTCAAGTAAAAAAACAATCTGAAAAGTACTTTAAAAAACAAGTTATAAGGCAAAAATATAACTCAAGAACATCAAAGAAAAAAAAAACAGCACTCTTGAAGTTATGAAAACCTGCAGCAGAAGCAGACAATTTACACATTATCAATATGCAACTGATTACAAGGCTAGGGTGGTTGGTACAGAAGACTACAAAACGTAAACTTTTGGAAGCGGATCATCCTTCCCAAACTAAAGAAGTGAGGGCAAGTAAAATTGCTAATGAAGCCATATCTGTATCATTTCAAACATCTTACTGAGACCTGGCAACTGGTTTCGAATATATTCTGATAGCCTGTCATGGAACTTAGTTTTTCTCCACATAAATTAGCATATTGTTCACGTATCTCTCCAGACATTTTGCAATCCAATATGGAAGGTTGATGAGAAATTAAAATAGGAACTTACTCCAAGAAGCCAAAAATGGGAAAACAGCAATCAGCAGCCTTAGAAGTAGTGGTCTGTCCCTGACTCTTCCTCTCCTACTTAATTTACCTTTATTCTGTTTTGGACGCTCATCTCCCTTTTTACTTGTCCTTCCAGCGGCCTTATTGCTTGCTTTATCTAGATCATCCCATCCACCAAAACTGGGTGCCCTATTGGTATTTTTCTTATTGGAACCATCATCTGTTGCCACCCACGACTGGTAACTCCCTTTTCTTTCATTAGTCTTGTATTCCCCTGCCTTAGGCTCAGTCTTTTTTGTTTTGCTGGCAGCTCTAGCAAATGGCTTTTTCCTGGTTTTGGTTCTTGATCTGCGTTTTGGATTAGTGCTCGTAGTTCCCCATACTTTATCCATCACAAGTGACAAGGCAGTCTGTCCTAATGGAACTACTAATGCCATTAAGAAAGCATTTGGGTTGTCAGTTCCTAACAGAAATGATACGGCGACGGCTGGAATCATCCAACCAAAAGCTTTAATTATCTGCACTAAATCACATAATGTCGTGTTGTCATGCTATACAGAAAATTATATTGCACATTATCTAAACTCATTAAGTTTTACAGTTTAGAAGAAACTTCTGTCAACAACAACAACAACAACAATAAAAAAGAACAGTTAATAAGGATCAGCTAGTTTACAAATGAATTGGCAACCAGGATTGCAATTTTAGCAGCCCCAAAGTTGGGACAAAAATAGAGGTGGGAACAAGCTTAACAAACCTACGCAAACAAAAGCAAATATGGTGTGATAACAAATTGAGCTCATTATTTTCAAGCAGAAATCATTATCCAAATTGGTATGATTGTTCCTTTTCAACAATCATTGACTGCTTAGACCACAATTGCCATAAGCACAAAAGAAGATCATCTTTATATACATAGCAAGAACCAGGCACTAAAAATAGCATGTCATTCTGTGGGCAACCCTGTCAATGTCTAATGTCTCTTTCCAAAAACTTTTAAACTATCACAGCTGATCTCACCCTTTGCAAGTCTGCCTTGGTCACCAGTTCCAATTACTCTTTAACCACAATTCAGCAAGAAGTCTGCCTAAATATGCTTTGTTCCTTACCACTTACTTGAAAACATTTGATCCCAACTTAAAATGTTGCTACAATCAACACTAAGCAATATATCTAGACAAAGATGGAACTAGCATCAAAAAAGGAAACATGTTTTTCCTCCTCTCTCTCTTTTTTTCCAAGTGAAGAAAGCAACAACTAATAATCATGTGAAAAACCAAGCTAAATCACTCCCCCACCCTAAAGTAACCATATCTTGCAAAGATTCACCCTTTCTCTAACAATATAATCAACAGCTGGATTATGATCCTTGCAATCAATATCAGAAATTTAAAATCACCTACATCATGAGATTATTGCTTCCCTCATAACCATGAACAACAAAGTGAAACAAGGTTTCTCTACAAAGGTAATGGAAAGATCCAATTACTATGAAATTTCCTGAGTAACCAATAAGATTGTCTTCCCTTGTATCATTTCTTAATTCCAAAATCAAACAAACAGATACAATTGAAGGCTTATTATTTTTTTAAGAAAAAAAAAGGAAGAAAAGAAAAATCAATGCAACATTGTTATCTACCTAGGCCTGGATTTCAGCTTGAAAGCTTAGAGGAAGGAGTTTCTGGAGCTTAAAAGTACCACCTGACTGCACCTTGGAACTGGAAGAAAATTCTCAAGCTTAAGGAGATGGTCTGGGGATCAAATTATGCATATAATTGGGGATGGTAATGCCACTCATCTCTGGTGGGATTGCTGGCATCCCCATGTCCCTCTTGTCAAGAAGCATGGATTGAAGGTGATTCAAAATCTAAGGCTTCCAGCTGATACTATGGTGAATGAAGTGATTAGAGGTAGTGACTGGGGTTGACCTCATACAAGGTCTGAATCTCTAGCAGAATTTCAGGGCGCAATATGTGGAGTGATCTACCCAAATGATATATGCATGAAGACAGTACGGTGTGGAAATTAAGCTCAGATAGGAAGCTTTCATCAAGGAGTGCCTAGGAGTTTCTCATAATTAAAAGCAACAGGTGGATTGGCACAAACCTGATCTGAGGAAATTTGGGAGACTTTTAACCGAAGACAGGCAGATCAAGAGGTGCAAAAAAAATATCAATCCTATTTGTTTACTCCGTGGAAATGCAGTTGAGGATCATAACCACTTGTTCATTGATTGTGTCTATTCCAAAAGTGTGTGGCTTTCTGTATTAATGAAAAGTGGGATTAACAGGAGTGCTGAACCGGGCTACTGAGTTTGGTTGGCAAAAAGCTCTGCATATGAAGTGATTTCTCTCTGTATTGTTGAGAAAGTCATGGAAAGCTGCTGTTTATTGCATCTAGGCTCAAAGAAACAAACGAATTCATGGCCAGGCTGGTTCTACTTCTTGTGTTACTACTAAGTGGATTGTGCAGTTTGTGAGTACAAAGACTTCAGAATACTAAGCTGTTAATTGATGCAATTTCTAATCCCAAACATCCTTCTTTATACAGTAATTGGTTATTCATTTAGCGCTTAGAAGCTTTTCTAGCATCTCGTAGCAGTATTTTCCACTCATTTACTTTTGATTAATGATAAAATTTCAATCTTTTTCTTCCATTTCAAACACTTCCATTGCAGCAAACAAAACCCAGTTACCAAAATCCAATCTTTATCATCTTAAGAACAAGAAACCTCGTCTTCCCATGATCAGAGAAGTAAAAATAAAAATTACATACAAAGAAATTCCTCTTCTTTATTAACATACCTTGAAAACCCCGAACTCATTTTCCTCATAATCATCATCCCAATCATCATCATCAGCATCATCATCAAACCACCATACCCTCTTCTCCCCAGTTCCACTGAATCCAAACTCATCATCATAATCACCACTGTCAGTATAGAGCTCATCTTCAAAATTGAACCTGGAGCGTCCAGTTGAAGTGGGACCATGATTCTTCCAAGCCCAGTGCAGGCCGTAAGGCTTACTAGTATGATTGCAGGTGGAGAGTTGGTGGTTATTATGGTTTAGAAGTGGAAGTGATGGTGGTGTTGTTTTAGCAGGGAAGGAGAGTTGTAGGAGAAGAAAGTGAGTCCCCATTTGCTGGACTGATTTTATTGTTTATTTGAACAATCTGTTAAGACATTAAACTACGTTATCTATTACTTTAGTTCCTGTCTGGGAATCCAGGTCTCTAGAGAGCTAAATGAAAACGTTTTTATACGATTCAAAGTCTATGAGGTTTTTTTTTATAATATTTAATATACATCAATTATAAAAATATCTAAACCTTCAAATCTATAATAAAATTAATATAAAAATGTTTATAAGAAAATTATATTAATTTTATTTTTAAAAGCATTAAAATAATTACACTATTTTAAAAAAAATTAAAAAGAACAAAACACCCCTTAATAATAACAATTATATTATTTATTTATTTATTCTAGGGGTTAATTAATAAATTTTTTGTGCAATAAAAAACAAAATAATTAATCTAACTTTATATAATTTGTAAAAGATAATTGTGTTATGGTAAAAATCCCAATACTTTGCTCAAAGGTTTAATGGCTAAGAGAGTAATTTTATTATTACACTATTATAATGAATATTGTTTTGTATCTTGGGGTATAATAACTTCACGTTCTTTATTTTTTTTAATTTTATAGTGCTTAGTAACTAGTAATATTTTATTAATTATTTGTTGAATCTATTTTTAAAAAATATATATATAAGTAAAAGAATTTCTAAATACAGATATTTTTATTATTATTTTATAGATAATGAGATTTTTTTTTTTGTATGTCTTTTATTTCAATGTGAGTCCAATAAATAACTAATTGGATGTTACTAATTACTCATGAGTGTCATAAAATTTTTCAAAACAATAAATTAGCCATTTAAATTAGATAACATAAAATTTTAAAAAAAATTATTGAATGCTTGATTTTTATTACATATAAGAAATTAAATATAATTTCATCGCACAATCCAAAAAACAAAATAATAAAGAAAGGATAAATTGAAAGAAAAAGGTTGTAAATATTAATTATTAAACTTTATAGAAACTTTAAAATTTTGATAATACTCTATATAAATCATTAATTATTTATGGGGAAGAAATAAGAGATACATAAATTACAAACATAGATTTATCTAAATGGCTGAAACAATGATTTTTAAAATATGTGTAGTCATCAAAATTGAAAAGCATTGTTTAGAAGTGTAATTGAAGTTACTTTTGAAAGTGCTTTTTATTTTAAAATATATTAAAATAATATTTTTTTTATTTTTAAAAATTATTTTTAACATTAGCACATCAAAATAATAAAAAAACTAAAAAAACATATTAATTTTAAAAAAATAAAATAAAATAAAAATAAATTTTTTTAAAAAACACTTTTAAAACATAAAAACAAATATTAATATTTATTTTACTCATTTTTATTTATTAGGTATCATTTATTCTCAATCAAATAAAAAGTAGGGTGGAGTTAACAGCAACTTTTCCATTAACGTGGTGATTCTTTTTTTTTTTTTTAAGAAACATTTTGAGAGCACTTTGAGTTAAAACGAAATATATATAAAGTTTTTTTAAGATAAAAAATGCAATTGAAGTTATTAAAAAAATAATTCATATAAATAATTTTATCGAAGATAATGGAGATGATAAAAAATATATATATGAATAAGAGCTTGTTGTATTAATTGTATGTGATTTAAAATGTCAATTGCTAATAAATAAGCAGTTAAATTATAATACTCACTTGGTGCAAGACTGAAGTTAAGATAATTACTTAAAAAATAGGAGAATGAATGACCAGTCAAAAATTTAGGTAGATCCAAGTAAAACCTAGTAAAAAATTAGTTAATTTCAAAAAAAATTAATTAAAAAATATTTTTTTAATTTTTTTAAAAAAATTAGGTTAATCTAAATTACGATTCATAACTCAAAACTTCTCCTAGACTCTAAAAACTAGACCCTATTTATTTTTGTGTTTTAAAAATGTTTTTGAAAAAAATTAAATTTTTTTTTGCTTTAAATTAATATTTTTTTAGTGTTTCAGATCATTTTGATGCATTGATATTAAAAATAATTTTTAAAAAATAAAAAAAAATATCATTTTAATGTATTTCTAAATAAAAAGCACTTTAAAAAATAATCACAATTATATTTCCAAACAATAATAAAGATTTATATTATAAAAAATAAGTAATTTCGAATGACATTTTACTTTTTGTTGGGTTACAAAAAGAGGTACTAATTCGATACCGACGACAATGATGTATATCCATGGCTAAATCACTTCTTAAAAGAATGGCAATTACATTTTAATGAAACTCGAAACATGGCTAAATCACTGAAATTATATCTATGAAATATTACTTATTATAATAGTATTTTGCGTTTTTTTAAAATTAACCCTTTAACAATCTATTTTTTTTTATTTAGTTTTGTTTACAATTTTATTTTTTAATATTAAGTTATTTTGAGAATTGTTATTTATATTTTTTATATTAGGTTATATTTTGTGTTTTTTCCCCTTAATTTTAACCTTTAATACTAGATTTGTTGGTGAGGTTTCACAATTTATTTGATTTATTTTTTATGAATTTATTTTGATTTTATGATCCACGTCACGAGTTTAACAAGTTAACCCGGGTTGATTTAGATTATTTTTTTTACTGTTTTTTCTAATTAATTTTTTCACATGTCATCCTCAACACTTGGTTAGTTAAAAATTAAGTTTTATAATTTTTTTTTAATGTGGTTTTCTCTATTTCATGATCTAAATCACAAGTTTGATAAGTTAAACCAGATTGATTTTATTTATTTATTTATTTTATCTTTTTCAATTGAATATTTTTTAATTGGGCTTTGTTATTTTCTTTGGATTTGCTTTCTATGGAGTTATTTCAATCTCATGACCTAGGTCTCGAGTAGGGGTGAGCAAAAAACTGATAAATCGATTAAATCGAGAAAACCGAACTGAAAAAAAACTGAATTAACCGATTAAAAAATCACAAAAAAATTCCGGTTTGGTTTCAGTTTCTAAAGTCTGAAACAGATTGAACCGAACTGAACCGGTTCAATCAGCCAGCACTTAAAAAAAAAAGCAAGTATAAATAGGATGTTTTCTAACCCTAAAGCAAAATTCAGCCGCCACCCCCCCACCCCCCTTCCCTTTTCTCTCTGCATATCTCTCCCCTCCTTTTACTCTCTGCATCTTTTCTCTTTGATTTTTCTCCCTTCCCTTTACTCTTTGTAAACCTAAAGTTACAGGCTTTATGGGGTGCATGCATAAAGTTATTGAAGGATATTCTAATTCAAGCTCTGAACAAAAACTCATTCTTTTCTCTATTGTACCCTCATCGGAGTGACGGGGAGGTATCGCCTTAACTCTCTTTCCGGACCTAGTCATCGAAAGATGCCCAAGCTCTTTGATAGAAGAAGCTTCAAATGCGCAGTTAGGACAAAAGACTGTTTGCAAGAATAAGCTCTGGGACTTTATCAAAGGGAATGATTGGACAAAGAGAAGTTTGCGGGCTTTGGTTTGACAACACAGTGAGATCTGTAATCATACTTGTGCAATGCTGATGTTAGAAAAGTGGTGGTAATGGGCTTGACTCCTCTGGGTTGTGCTCCCCACTACTTGTGGCTACACAATAGCAGAAAGAAATAGAGATGATGAGAAAAACTGTAGGGATTTTTTTGGGACTGTGAACAAATTTTGTTTGCAATTGGAATAATTTCGGTTTGAACCGGCTTGGAAGGGAAAAAAACCAAACCGAACCGAATTAATCGGTTTGAACCGGTTTTCGGTTTAGTTCGGTTAAAAAACTTAAAAAAATAATTTGGTTTGATTGTTTATTTTGGTTCAAAACGGAACCGAACTGAAAATGCTCAGCCCTAGTCTTGAGGTTTGTCAAGTTGAATCAGGTTGACTCTGTTCATTTTTTTTGGTTATTTTTTAATCGAGTATTTTTTTTTTCAATTTCATCATCCAACAACTTAATCTTTTTCCATCTATTTTTTTTCTCAATTTAATCTTTTAATATTAGGTTATTTGAGAATTGAGTTTCGTAATTTCTTTCAATTTGTTTTTTATAAATTTATCTTGGTCTCATGAATTTGTTTTGTTCTCTCGATTTTAACATTCAACATTGGACGTATTGGAAAGGGATCTTCGTAAATCTTTTTATTTTATTTTTATAAAGTTATCTTGATCTCATGATTCAGGTCGCGAGTTTAACATGTTAGCCTCCGTTGACTTGAGTTTTTTTTTGTCTTTTTTTAATTGATTTTTTTTTCAGTTCCATCCTTCAACATTTGATTGATTAGAATTTGAGCTTCATGAATTTTTTTTTATTTTCTTTCTATGAGTTTATCTCGATCTCATGACTCGGGTTTCAAGTTTGACAAGTTAACCGAGGTTAATTCATGTAGTTGTTTTGTCCTTTTTTAAAATTAATACCTTTTTTTTTTCAAATTTGTCTTTCAACATTTGGTTTGTTAGGAATTGGCCTTCATGATTTATTTTGATTTGCTTTTTATAAGGTTATCATAGTTTCATGACTCGAGTCGTAGATTTGATACCTTAACTCGAGTCGATCTAATATGTCGTAGCTTCAATGTTTAAAAACAAATATCATCTAATATATCTTTGTATCAATATTTGAAAAAATATGTCATCCAATATGCATCATATTTTGAGTTTATGATTTAATTTTTTTAATTAGAAAACATGTTTTCAACGTCTAAATAATTGTTTTATGTTAAAAAAAATTGATTCGACTGGCAGCACAACGTGAGCCAATGATCTAGTAACTTCTAAAAACTAATATTGTTTTTTTTTTAATCATGGTTAATGAGTACATCAAATTTAAAGTGGGATCCATTTATTTTTTGGGATAAAATCTTTTTAGAATTTAATCTTCAATATATGTTTTTTAATATAAAATATTAATATGAATTAAATAAATTATTAGGGAATAAAAAATTATTCTCAAATAACTATTAACTGATATATTTTAGTAAAACCTAAAACCTTCTAAAATAAAGTTTTATGTCACTTAGGCAAGAAACAAAATTTTTTTTTAATGTTTACGTAATAGAAAACTGAAAAGTTAAAATTAGGTTCATAAAGCAACTCCAAGTTGTTAGAGGGGAAAGATTCTAAGCAAAATAGGCTTTGAGTAAAAAACCACACTAGCCATAGGCTAGGCTCGTGCTTAGGCTTGTTTGTGGATTTATTGTAAAATAATTATTTGAGCTACAAAATATAATTTTTTTCCAACTTAAATTTGAGCTCGGGTCTAATTCTCAATGAATTACTTCTTCAAACGTATTGTATTATCCAATCTAGCTCATAAATGGTGAAACTGAGTAGTTTGCTTTGAGAAAGATTTTCTGCAAACATGAATGGCTTTTTCAACTTAAAAAAAAATCTGATTCAAAGCTAAAAACATCCAAGTTTAATTATCATGGAGGCTAAACAAAGCTGATAATGGAGGAATTCCATTAGCTTTAATTCCTAAAATTATCTATAAAAGAGGTTGAAGAAGAGTTTTTAGGGTTGTTTTTCTACACAATTTATGCATAATTTACTAGCTGTTCTTCACCAAAATTTCCAGTTTAGCTCCTATGTTTTTCAAGTTCTGGTTTTGCTTTGCCTCCTAGTCTAGAATATAGGTTCAGTTCTTATGTAGATGTTTTACACTTTATTTTCTTGGTTTGTTGAACCTTATTCTTATTTGAAAATGAACCTAAACAAGTCTATACATCTGCTCAGCATGCATTATATCTTTGTTTGATTGAAAGATTACCAAATTCTAGTTCTTGTAATTTGTTTTTGCATAATTATAAAATAAACATAATTACTCACTTATCTAATTATAATTATCTAGTAACTTTTGTACAACAACTAAAACATACACACCTGGATTTGTTCAAAAACACTCAGCATCCTTCTAAAGAAAAAAAAAAAACACTTAGTAGCTCTCAATTCTGACACAAATTGCTCTCTGAGGAATTTCTGGCCTTCTTCCCCCAACTCTGCAACTCTTCTTGTTTTACACCAAGTCTTTGTCGATCGTCAATTTAGATAGATTAACATTACGAATCGGGGTCTCTTTCAGTTCTGAGTTAGCTAGGACGGCAATGACAGCTTGAATACTCAGTGAAAGATAGACGACAGGTTCAGTGTTTAAGATTTTCAGTTTCAGACAAACTGACATTCATAGATGACAATCCAACAGTATCAGGACTCTGGAGCTGATCAAGGTGCTTTTTACAATGTATAAGAAAATACTCAATGTGGAGGAAGTTTTGGTAAACTACCAAGGCGGAACCAGCTGGAACAACATATTCAATCTGCTGCCAATCTTCAGGGGACTTTGGATGAGCTGCTGACGAAAACCCTCAGCACAGACAAAGCACTTGCTTCTGCACTTCAGCTCCTATTGTATAAAAGGTTCTCTAAAGCATGATCAACAAGGAAACAAGAGAAAAGCATGATCAGCAAGGAAACGGGCCTGTTTCCTTTCCATACCACTATAAAATCTATACATAATTTCTAACCGAAAAATGTCAAGATATGATCACCTAATGGTAATGTTAACACTAGCAGATAAATAACAAACAGATTCATTCAAATCCACCTAACTCAGCTACTCACCTAGGCTATGATCTTGTTAGGCTGTGATGCTAACTAATAATCAAACAAAAGATTTGGTAACCTTCATAAACCTTCAAAATGTTAGATTTGTTGTTCTCATTGTTGCTCACCACCTCGCAATTCTGGTCATTACCATCATCATTCAAAAGCGCCCAATAACTCCTTCACAACACTTTCCATCACAACTATATCAGTAGTCACCCTGTCCTTCACCCATGGAAATCCTAAACCATATAGAATCCACACATTTTCTCTAAGCCAAGAATGCTCATCATTCTGTGCGTCCTTGCGCCAATAAGTTACATTTTTGGGATTATTAAGCCAGTTGAGCCAACTCTCATAAACCATCGAAGTCGAAATCAAATCAACAAAATTATCCAGCTCTTCTTCTCCTATAAAAACCTTCCCTCTCGATCCAGACCCCTGCATATTCGCACTCAAAATCACCACTTTCTTTAACGTTTTAGGCCAATGCGGCACCATTTTCTTTAAAAAGAACATCATTGTTTCAGCAAAGGAGGTATCGAATTTCCCGTTCAATTTCAGAGGTATATTTCTACTTCTCCTTGTGCTTGATAACACCCCAACTTGAATAGCGAAAATTAATTCACAGTGGATACTATCACAATCACCAATCATGCAGTTCAACCTGGACACATGCAAATTTGAGGAAGAAGGGAAAGAGCAGAGCTTGATTTCAAGAAAGTTGAGATTTGCAAACACCTTCATGAGGGCAGGGAACGCTACTTGTGGAATGTGGTGATGAGACTGCGAGCACAAGAGAACATCATCATCATCACCCTCGTTTGGACATAAGAATTTGAGGGAGGCAGTGTCGATTTTGGAGACGAGGGAATGCAAGTTCTTGCAAACAGTGGAACAGCGAATGAGGGTTTTGGTATCATCTTGGATCTTAAACAAGATTTTGAGGATTAAGTCATCTGGGAGTTTCTTGAAATTGTCTGCTAATCTTTCAGATCTTCTTACAGTGATGTTAGGGTTGTGGGATTGCTTGGCTGATTTGGATCTTCTCATTGTCTTGAAGATGCGACCACTGAGGTTTATGTCAGGGAGCAGGAGGAGGATTTGGAGACACGGTTTTGGTTGGCTAGGGTTTTAACATGTTAGGAAGCACGCGTCAAGATCGTGGATATTACTCATAAAGATTTACGAGAGAGATTGAGAACAACACAGATTCTACACTGTTACCTGCGAGAGAGAACACCGATCCTATTTCTTTTCGTGGAATAAAAATTTCTTACTACAACAATTTTGTACAAAATAAACCAAATAATTAAAAAAAATAAATTATAATGTATTGTTCAGCGTACCAAACAATGGTACACTTTTATTCGATTTTCATTTACAAGAGGATTCTCATCCTGTTAGGCTCGTCAAATCTATTAATTTATGTGAATTAACTTTCAATTTAATTTAATATAAAACATAATCTGGACTGGATCTCTTATCTTATCGATCAGCAATAACTTAATTTATTAATAATAATATTATTTTTTTAATTAATATTAATATCTGGATAAATTTATATACATCTCGTTATCATTTTATTACATAAAAATTACCATGAATTCCCTTAAAAAAAAAAATGTTAGATCAAATCTTTTGAAACTTAATCAACAAAAGCATCCATTTAAAATAAAAAAAATAATTTCTTCAAAGAATAACACTCCTTTTTTTCTTTTTTTCAATGGAATTTTTTTTGGTGTTTACTTATGAATATAATAATATAAAATTTAATTAATAAAATTCATCATAATTTTCTGATAAAAAATCTTTAATAAAAAATCTTTGACGGTGTCACAATTTCTTTCGTGAGCAGATTTTCTGTCTTTCTTTCATCCCAGTCGGCAGCTTCTCTTGTTGTTTCTGCCTATAACAAGTTTTATTTTGAACTATTTTTTTTATTTATCAAAACAGTATTATTTTTTTAAAAAAAAAAAAAACATTATAATTTGGATTGATCCATTGACCCGCAAATTAACTCTCCAGTCCACAAGCCGAGCTTTGGATCATCTCGACCTTCAAATTGAATTTCATAACTATGATTTGAAAAATATTATCGTTATTGTTTAGTCTAGCCCATTGTTCTGCGATGGAAAGGGCACTAGAGTCTCTGCTTGAGATTGTTCTGTGATTCTTCAGGTCAGTGTTCGTAAGACTAAATTGTTCTGTTCCAAAGATTTTTCTAATTTTCTGGCAAACTCAATCAGTCGGATCAGTGGTTTTGCCCTTACAAAGGATCTTGGCAAATTTTTAGGACTAAATTGTTCTGTTCCAAAGACTAAATTGTTCTGTTCCAAAGATGTTTCTAACTTTCTGGAAAACACAGGGTCATGTTATGGAGAATATGCAGCAAAAGCTGTTGTCCCAGAGGATCAGCTGGACATGGCGGTAGCGGACATGGTGGAGAATAATCAATGGAAATGGGAATCATTTGCTCACCTTCTTCCACTGATCATGGCTGCGGCTAGTTTTCCTGCACCTGCCAGGATACCTGATATGGCGATGGAAGGTTGCAGAGAGAATCATCCATTATATATATATTTATCCAAGTTAAGAAGCTAGAATTAAGAAGCTAAAAAAAACCTTAAAGACATTGATTTAAACAAAAATAATAAACTTAAGTTGATCTCGTAAAATTACGAGTTGATACAACGACTTAACGATTCAAGCTTGGATATGCCAATTATGTCTGGCTTCTTCTCTCTCTCTCTTTTTATTTTAAATACTATTTATCCAAGTTTTTTTTTTTTTGGTTATTTATTAACTTGATGGCATTGTAATTTGTAAAGCATCAAATTTGATCACACATTGATAGCTGGTGAGTTTCCATTAGGTGAGGTGTTCTTCGCAGGCTCAACTTTCTTCATCATAAAAGAAGGCTTTCCTGACACATCATCCTCTGCATCGTATGCATAAGCAAACCCTCCGTGCCTTGTCAAATCCATGCCTGCCATCTCATCCTCAGCTGAGATCCTCAGCAACTTTAACTTGTGGAGCCCATAGAACAGTGGGCCCATTGTCGCCGAGACCCACCCTACTATCACCAAGATTTCAATTATCTGGGCCGCCAACAGCTTCCCACCACCACCCATGAACAGCCCATACGGCCGCCCCGGCTTGTTTGAATACACTTCATTCACGTACGTCTCCTTCGCAAACAGCCCGGTGAACAGCAACCCCCACATGCCGCATCCGCCGTGCAATTGGGCTGCCTCCAATGGGTCATCATATTGTAGTTTATCTGCGAGCTTATTACACCCAATTAAAACCCAAGCTGCAACAAAGCCACATATGATTGCAGCCCACGGTTCCACCACCGAACACCCTGCGGTGATCGCAGCAAAACCCCCTAACAAGCCATTGCATACATCAATCACATTCCAATGACCAGATAACAATCTTTTCCCAAACAGGGTAGTAAGGGCGGCTGTGCTCCCAGCCAATGTTGTAGTGACAGCTGTCCTTCCCACAGCACTCCATTGACCATAAAACACTCTGTTATCACCATAACTCTTCAAGATTGTCAAGAACGAACCGGGGTTGAACCCATACCACCCGAACCACAACAAGAATGAACCGAGCACCACTAACGAAGCGCTATGACCACGTAAGGCCACGGACCGACCGTTCTGGTCGAACCGGCCAATTCGTGGGCCTTCAATGAGAGCGCCCCACAAACCCGCAATACCTCCAACCATGTGAACCACACCCGAACCAGCAAAGTCGATTGCACCCGAACCGAATAAGAGATTGTTATCGAGTTTAGCCGGATTGGCCCAACCATCACCGGACCAAAGCCAATGTGAAACAACAGGGTAAACAAAGCCGGTCAAGAAGGAGGAGTATATGAGGTAAGCAACGAATTGGGTTCTCTCAGCAATGGAGCCACTAGTGATGCCAGCAGCAGCTATAGCAAAAGCCCATTGATAGAGGGAAGAAACTATAATCACCTTGAAGAGTAGGAAAGTCACTCAAACCAAATAAATGGCGGCCAATGAAGCCATTGCTGTGAGAGCCAGAGCCAGAGCCAAAGGCAAAGGCGTAGCCAAAGAGATAGTAAGAAAGGCCACCAGCAGCAGCATCAAGAACATTAGTAAGCATTATGTTCATGGTGTTCTTGGCCCTCACAGAGCCTGCACAAAGCATGGCAAAGCCAAGTTGCATAGCAAAGACTAGGTAGGCAGAGAAAAGAAGGTAAGTGTTGTTGATTGCATAGCTTGTGTCTGAAAGCTGGCTGGATATGCTGGTGAACTGGGAGCATAAGTAGGTGGCAGCTTCTGTGGAGTTTACAGTGATGGAGAGGAGAGGAGCTAGGTCAGAGGCTGAGCAGGCCATGGTGGAAGTGGAGAGAGAGAGAAAGAGGGAGAGACAGATGTGCCCAAAGGTTATGGATGAAAGGAGAGTACGGCACTAGAAATATATAGAGGATTTTTTTTTTTTGAGAAAATGAGAGAGGATTTTTCTTTTTTCCCAAAATTATTGTATAATGTCAATTACATACACACTGGATCATACCTGTTAATTTATATTGTCTAGCTCAAAATATCTAACTTCGTGAAATTTGTGTAAGCATAACCAACCCCTCCCTTAATTTAATCTAAATTCTGAGTTAAAATGTTAATTTGGATAAATTTAAAATGATATTATTTAAAAAAAATTGATTAAATAATATTTATGTAGTCTTATTTATTAAGGGTATAATAGTATTTTCAGTTTAACTTATATACATTTTTTTTTATTTAGGTTAATACTAATCACTCATAATAAACAGATCATTGAGAATTCTAGCATTTTTTTTTTGTTTAATCTTAATAATTTTAACATGGTATCAGAGCTAATTTTATAGAACGAGACTTAATCTTGAACACAACTTTCATAAATTCAACTTGATATTTTGTCTTTCGCTTTTACAAAATTGATATTTTGTTTTTTCTCCAGCTTCTATAATTTGATATTTGCGTTCAGTTTCTGCAATTATTTTAGTATTTAACATTTTTTTTTGTGTTTGATCTTAATTATTTTAACAAAATCAAGTTTAACCGGGTTACAAGTTAATATGTCATGTTGATCAGATCATGTCAAGTTATCTTCTACCCAATTTAGTTCGAAACCCGACCTAGACTAAGGGCTAGATCTGTGAGTCATTGAATTGATTTATTGAGCTAGGCCGAGCCAAGTTTAATAACACTATCTCACACATAAAATTACTATTTTTCCAAAAGAAAACTTATCAGTATTAAAATAGTAAACCACTTGATATATTTATTGTGATAATTGTAATGTCAGCAATGATAGAAAACGGGTATAGTAATTTAGGATTTTAGTCAACATCTCCTCAAAGTCAAACAAGATACATGCAATACAATATGTTTAAGTAGCCTACTTTCCATACCTAAAGAAGGAAAACAAAAAAACAAAAAAAAACCCTACTTCGTGGTTGATATGAAACTGCTGGTCACATTTTGTACTGTAACTTGAAGAATCTTTCCCGTACCGGTGTTATACTATATTTGGAAACGCAGCTGCGATTGTGATTGCATTCCTAAAAATTTAAAATTTTTTTTATTAAAATTGAATATGGTTTATATATTTTGGATCGTTTTGATATGCTGATATCAAAAATGATTTTTAAAAAATAAAAAAAAAATCATTGACATGCATTTTAGCACGAAAAGTTATTTAAAAAACATCCGCAACAACATTGTGAAACACGCTCTTAGTATTTTTGGAGTAAACATGTAGTCTAGTAGTAATTGAGACAAGCTAGTTACCTTAATTACTTGATTTTTAAGTATTAATCTGTTTCTTTCCTGACAAGCAGTGAGAGATGGTGCAGAGACAAGGGAAGGTTTTAAGACAATATTAATTGTCTTTGGATAAGTTATTTGAGTTGAGATCTAAAACAGATCCTGCAACTGTACCTGAAAGCATCAAGGAACATCAACGATCTTAGTGACGTGAAGTTTCAAGTGGAAATATCCACTTAAATCTTAGTTACAAAAACAAGGTTTGCAGATTGACTGAAAAAAAAAATTTAGATTATTGAATCAATCCACGAATCATCATATCAACATAATCATAATTATAGATCTATCTAACTTGATTAATTAAGTTTTATAAAGTTAATATCTAATCTAGTTTTATTTAAAATGCAATCTGGATTAGACTTTAAAT
This sequence comes from Populus deltoides, assembly GCA_015852605.2. Classification (NCBI taxonomy): domain Eukaryota; kingdom Viridiplantae; phylum Streptophyta; class Magnoliopsida; order Malpighiales; family Salicaceae; genus Populus; species Populus deltoides. The sequence continues at coordinate 12,574,171 of CM027588.2, read as the reverse complement.
TACGTGTTACACTATAACATTTAACAGTTTTATCGATGGAACCAATCCGTCGGTGTAAGATTGTGACTTTATCAGTAAATTTTTTACCAACTAAATCCCCGATAGAAAGCGTTCGTTGGCATAATATTCGTTGGTAATTCCATATTCTGTTGATAAAAAAAAATACTGATAGTTTTACAGACAGAAAATACACGCTAAAAAAATTCTAGTTGTAAATACACCGACGAAAATATCTTGTCGATGATAGTGACATATACAAAGTATCTTTCAACTCTCGGTGAAATGTCGATGGACTGTATCTGTTTGTATAAGCATCGGTGATTATGGTATTTTCAGTAAATTTTTTGCAAGTCTCGATAAAATACTGACGGACTATTTCCGTCTATAAATACAGCAGTGATTGAAACATTTCCAGTAAATATTTTCAGGTTACACTACAATCTGGATTGTGGCATTTCCAATCTAGTTTTATTTAAAATGCAATCTGGATTATACTTTAAATCACGGGTTATTAGATCCATCAGGTATCACCGATCTCAGCCTAATAGAGTTTGGAAAATTTCTGACTGATTCTTTTTGACAGATACATGCATGATCCGTCGAAAGTAGTAGCTATGTGGGAAGAAGATTATGAGTTTTCTCAATATTCCAAGGATGCAATTTTCTATTATTAAAGGAGGGCCGGGTGGTTCTTGCGCAGCAGCATGAGTTCATAGAAATGAAAAATCATAGCTGGGGGTTAACTTAGTCGTAGACCTGATAATAAATATTACTATATTTTTTAAGCCAACTTCTACGTAAAAGATTCTAAATTCAGATTCATTTTTCTAAGTCAAAATAGTAGAATATCGTGATTTAAGATCAAGATTCAATGAATATCACATAATTGCTTACATAAGATGGGTCATTAATTCATTAAGGGGACATAAAAAAAAATAAGAAATTGAATCATTGATGAACACATCTCACGTATTGTTTAGTATATACAAATGAATTTGGATGTGATTAAAAAAGACATAAAAATATATGTTTTTTTTTATATTTTTTATTTTAAAAATATAAAAATTCACTTTAAAACTATCACCGAGATAAATTTATTTTATATCTATACAAATCATGTCCTTTAATTTGATTGATTTTCTTACTTGTAGTAGTAATCATCTTTTATTTTGAATCCATAATGTTAAATGAAACATGTTTTTTAAAGTGTTTTTTAAATTAATTTTTATTTAAAAAAATATTAGATTAATGTATTTTAGGTGGTTTTAGAAGGTTTTGATATTCCGATGTTAAACATTAAAAAAGTCCAGAAAAAATGTTATGTTTTGTATTAGATATCATGCGCCTAGATATGTTTAGATAATTTTAAAAAGTTTTAATGTGTTGATTTTAAAAATAAATAAAAATTTAAAATATTAATTTAATAAATTTTCAATTAAAAAACATTTCTAAAAAATATATTCAACCGTGACTCGCAATCACAATTCTCAATACTAGGTGCGTATCAGTAAGTTTTGCAAGGTTATCAGTAAGTTTTGCACTGGGCATCGGGTGATGCAAGAGAAGAACACATAGCTATCAATGACAACGAAGATGAGACAAACGGGAAGCAGAACAATGCAAGGTCAAAAGCAACGAAAAGAACATGGCCTCTCGATGAAGTTGAAGATAAATTAAGCAACAAATTTAGTTAATTAACCCTTCCCTCTTTTAATATATGATCAGCAAGACTGTAGCAGCAGGAAGCAAGTGGCTGCCATAACTTCAGGCCACTAAAGAAATACTCTCACCTCCAGGCCAGGCCTCATCGGACTGCGACAGCATGCCTTTTCGGGTGCTCAAGAATCTGGATTTTCAATGATAAACAAGTGCAGAAAGTCAAAAGAATCTGTGAGTAATTTATTCTACGAAAAATTTCTGGTCAGAAGTATTCCAACTATAATCTCAATTATTAAATGAAGATGTGTCTTACCTGGCTGCAAGTTTATTACAGAAACGGTCTGTTCACAAGCTGAAGATTTCTTAGAGATTTTCTATAACAAGAACCACATTTTATTATTATTATTATTATTGTTATTATTATTGTTATTATTATCAAATTATTCCAGAAACGGTCTGTTCACAAGCTGAAGATTTCTTAAATATCTTATAGAACAAGAACCACATTATTATTATTATTATTATTATTATAAAGCTAAAATATGTGGTGTTTTCGCCGTAGTTGAGATCATTGTTCATCATCCATAAATCACTATGGATTTGAGTGGAGATTTTTTTAAAAAATTTTATTTTAATCTTTAAATTTTTTCTTTCTACAATTAAATTTTTTTTAAGCCCAAATCAACACCTCATTGCATGTTTGTAAGAGATAATTGAATTGAAAATTAAAGTACTGAAATGATTACATTTCGCCACCAAAACAATGGAGTTTTGTTTCAAATAATTCAGAAGAGTTCAAATTAAATATTATTTTACTTTAAAAGTGCACAGAAAAACAAATTCGATCTCATAAAGATTTTTGATTTTAAGTTAATATTGAATTTTGAAGCAGTTTTTTTTTTTTGAAGGTTTTGATTGGTTTAACAAGGTTCATGTGGTGTTTTGGGCTGTAAATGAATTTTTATAATAAAAAAAAACTAGTAACCTAGATTTTCCAATCACTGTAGTGGTCAAAATCTAGGGAATTAAGACGATGCGTCATCTATTTGTTTTTAAATTGAAGGAGTAGATGACATGTCGTCTGCCTCATTAACTTATACAAAAATAAATAAAGGCATGCGAGTGTGGGCCTGAGATTGCAAACCCATGCGCGATGACTTTATTCACATGCCAAGCACTTGGCCTGGCCTCGTTCTTCTCTGTTTTTTTATATAGTTTTGATTTTTTTTTAAATTTAAGCTTTTTTTATATGTTTTTTTAATTAAGTTTATATTTTACTTTTCTGTGATTTTTTGTGTGTGCTTATTTAGCTTTTTTTAATTAGCGATTAAATTTTTAATTATATTGGATGTGTTTAGTTTTTTTAAGAGGTTAATATTTATCATTAGTAATTTTTTTATTTTAGATATATTAAATTTATTTTTATAATATTTTTAATATGTGCAACCTTGCATAATATATTTTTTCTTTTTATTTTATTCAATAAATTTTATGTGTGTGTCGATTTTTTATTACAAATTTATTTTAATAAATAAATTCATTAAATACAACCAGGTAAATGATCTTTATTATGAAATTAAATATCTTGATCTATATTTGTTTCTTATTTTTTCTAATTTTATTTTTATTTATCATTAATGACTTTTGTATTTTAATTTATTTATACAATAGTTCTTGATTTATTTAATTATATCCATGGATAGGTTTTTCAATTTACATTTACATACAAGTTGTAAAATTATACATGTTCAATTTTGTTTTTTTATCATGCATTCATGTTTTCAACTTGATTTTGATTCATTAGATTTTTTTATTTTTTTCCTTAACTCTTTTATAAAAATTTTATTATTTTAAATTTCACATTTCATTCCAAGTTTATAGTGTGTTGTTTCTTTTTCATTTTGGACCTCATTCTATTGATTTGTTTTCCTTTTGTTAATGTTTTTATTATTGTTGTTTCTCTTTAAAAATTTAAAAATTGTTGTTTCTCTTTAATTTATTTTTGATCTTAATTTTAACTCTTATTCTTTTAATTGACTGTTTTTTTGTGGAATTTTCTTTATCTAATCTTTCAACGATTTATTTCCTAAGGATTGGACTTCATGATCTTTTCATGTATAGTGCTTCCACTCTGATAACTTGGGTCACGAGTTTAAAAAATTAACAAGGATTAACATTTTTTTATCTTATTTTCTTTCCACAGATTTGCTCAAGGCAAATTTTTTAAAATTCCTTTTTTGTTTTTGCCTTATTTTTTTATCATATTATCAAATTAATCAAGATTTAACCTGATTATCAAATTTCTCTCACTTCTTTAAAAACATAATCGTCTCTAGGGCTTTCTTTTTCAGGTGAGAAAATGTTGGTGAGGTCCGCTGGCAACCAAACTAAAAGATGTAGGAAACTATTTTTCATCCATACTTATTGCACTATGGATTACATTAATAATCCACAATGTTTCACTTTTTTTTGTTATTGTTTTTCTTTAAAATCCATTTATTTATTTTATCTTTTAATAATAGGGTGGTTGAGAATTTGCTTTTTATTTTTTATTTTTTATTTTGTTTTTTTATAGGGTTAGCGTGGTTTACTAGTTTGGGTAACCCATGTTATCCAATTTATGGTTAACGTCATTTGTCAAGTTTTTCCAAGTTAAAATAATTTTTTTATTTATTGGTATAAATAATTCTTAATTTATTTAATTAAATAGAAGCGCCAACTTTTCAATTTAAAATTATGATTCTTTTGTCTCAAAAATATATTGGAAAAGCTTATATATTTATCTTTTTTATTGAAAAAAATTATCCAACCCAATTACTTAAATATAAAGCCTAAAATTTCAGCCAACTCACGCAACTTCTTGCTTGTCTTAAATGAAGAACAATAATTCAAGTTAAGAACGTTAACTCTAGGTCAATATAGGAGATTATGTTAGCTAACACGATCTTTTATGATCATCTAGATTAATAGATACATTTGAGGTAAAATTATAAGTAGGGTTTATTTACTTTTAGAGTTAATAATTTGTTTAAAAATATTTTTCAACAAAAATATTTAATATGAAATATTAATTTATTTAAAATAAATTATATATGAGAAGATAAGAAATTGACCTCAAAAAATTCTTAGTTATTTGATAATGTTTTTGTTTGATTCAATTGAAACTTTGAATATTCTACTATATACTTTGTATATAAACTAGAGTTTTGTTTTAACTTTATTAAAAGTTTAATTATTTTTACTTTGATCAATATATTTGCATGTAATTTAAACTAAACAATTACTAACTGTAAAATCACCAACAATCAGTTCAATTTAAAAACAAAAAGGAGAAAAAGTTGTGTTAGGAACCGGATAAAGCAACTGACACTGTAATATTATTGTAATACAACTCACACATTTTCCATTCATTTCTTGTAATCTTTATACAGCCATGAGTGCTTAATTTCAGGAATTCAAATGTGTGTAACAGATGAATATTTACAATCAGAATCAATAGCAATATTTGCAGGGATAACATACTGATCCTACAGTTATGGAAAGCACAGAATCTGGCATTTCATATGATGACAGCTACACTTGAATTGGCAGTGATTTGAATTCATCAGTTTCCTTGATACGCCCCCGCAAGAACGGGCTACCATCGGATAGGCCGATCTTGTCACGTAGGAAATCTGTTCGTTGCCTGAAGAGAGGCTTGGTTAGCAGATCAGCTAGCTGGTCAGTTGTGTGGACATGTTGAACAGCAAGAATATTTTTTGCAACCAAATCTCGCACAAAGTGGATATCAATCTGTATATGTTTCATTCGGGAATGCTGGACAGGATTAAAACTTAGTTGTGTTGCACCCAGATTATCACATAAGAAGAGCGATGGCTTTGAAAGACTGAACTTCAGTTCCTAGAGCAAGGATAGTAGCCACACAGACTCTACTGTAGCCATTGCCAAGGCCCTATACTCGGCTTCAGTTGATGATCGTGCAATTGCACGTTGCTTTTTAGAACTCCAGGAAATGGGTGTGTTACCAAGGAATAGTAGATAGGCTGAAGTGGATTTCCTGTCATTCAGATTACCAGCCCAATCAGCATCCGAGAAACAAGTTAATGTAGTGCTTGATGTTTTGCTGATAGTAACACCATGAAAAATTGTGTTCTTCAAGTAGCGTAACAATCTTTTTGTTGCTATTCAGTGAGTCTGCGTGGGATGATGCATAAACTGGGAGAGTTTATTGACAGCAAAACTGATATCAGGTCGTGTGAGAGACAGGTATTGCAAGGCACCAATAACTTTACAGTATTCGGTGGAGTCAACAGAGGAGGAACCATCATCCAGTTGTAAGGAAACAGATGTTGAAAGAGGCGTAGTGACATCCCTAACACCGTCCATACTGGTCTTGGCAAGTAAATCTCTGATATACTTGTGCTGTGTAAGAAACAAGCCGGCTGCAGTAGGAATAACCTCCACACCAAGAAAAAAATGCAGTGACCCCAAGTCTTTGATGGAAAATTTTTGGCCAAAATGATCAATGATGCTTGCAACAAAAACTGAATTATTGCCTGTGATAATTAAATCATCAACATACACTAGGCAGTAGGCAAGAGTGGAACCAATATGAAACACAAATAGAGAGGGGTCAGATTTAGAATTAATGAAACCAAACTCTGTTAGTGCATGTTTAAGTGCAGAGTACCAAGCACGAGGTGCTTGTTTGAGGCCATAAATGGCCTTGGTAAGACAACAAACATAATCAGGATGTTCCGGATTCTTGAAGCCAGGAGGTTGCTTCATATACACTTTTTTGGTGAGATGCCCATGAAGGAATGCATTATTAACATCCAATTGCCTTAAGGACCAACCCTGCATCACAGCAATAGCTAAGACAGTTCGTATGGTGACTGATTTAACAACAGGACTGAATGTTTCTTTGTAATCCAGTCCTGGTCACTGATTGAACCCTTTGGCCACTAGCCTGGCTTTGAACAGATCAACAGTCCCATTAGCATGCCTTTTAACCCGAAACACCCATTTACAGCCAACAATATTACAATTAATTGGAGGAGGTACTAATTGCCAGGTATTGTGACGCATTAAGGCAGTTAATTCAGAGGACATGGCTTCACGCCATCTGGAATCAGTGAGTGCTGCAGCAACACTTGAAGGTTCCAAGGAAGATGGGAGAGGGTGTTTGGTAACAAGGAATGATTTTTTTGGTTTATAGATATCATTCATGGACCTAGTAGTCATCCAGTGGACTCGCACCTCAGTGTTTTCAGAGACAATAGGGGCAGGCAATTCCATTGAAGTATTTGGATTTAAAAGCAGGGGAGAAGGAGGAGTACTTACCTGGAGAGGTGATGGCGCAAAGAGTGACCCAAGCTCAGATGATGGCAAGACTTCAGTACCCACATCCGGAGAAGTGCTGGGACTAGCAAAAGAAAGCTTTGGTAACGAGATCATCATAGATGAATGTTGCCCAGTAGTTGCAGAAGGAAGGGAACTGTTATGATCTGGTTGATGGAAAGGAAAGGACCCTTCATGAAAAATGACGTGGCGAAAGGTGATGATTTTTTGGTTAATGGCTCAAAACATAAATATGCATTTTGGGATAGGCTGTAACCCATGAATGTGCATGGTTTGGATTTCGGCTCAAGTTTAGTTGATTATATGGTCGAGTTAATGGATAACAGAGACATCCAAACTGCTTAAGCTTGAGATAATTGGGCCTTTAGTTGAATAATTTTTCAAACAGAGATTGATTATGCAAGGTAGCGGTGGGCATACGATTGATAAGATAAGCAGCGGTTTGAAATGCATAGGGCCAATAATAGAGAGGCATGTGAGCATCGGTGAGTAAGGTAAGACTAGTTTCAACAAGGTGGCGATGTCGCCTTTCAAACATACCATTTTGTTGGGGAGTTTGGGGAGCAGTAGTGTAGTGACTGATGCCATGAACATAAAGATAATTTTTGAGGCCAATATATTCCCCACCATTATCAGAATAAAGACTTTTAATTTTTGTGTTGAAACGATTTTCCACAAGATTATGAAATTGTGGAAAAATGGTTTGAACATTTGATTTATGAGTCATGGGATAAAGCCAAATATATTTGGTATAATGATCCACAAAAACAACATAATATTTTGAGCCATTAATTCCAAGATCATGAGATGGGCCCCAAACATCCGTGTAAATTAGTTCAATTAGGGCAGTACTGGCAAGTCCATGAGTACTAAATGTTTGAAGATGAGCTTTGTTTTGAGAGCATGAAGTGCACAGAGAGGAATGATCATTTTTATTGGTAGGTAAAGAAAAAGCATTAATGAGATGATGAACCAATTTGGACGATGGATGACCAAGACGTTTGTGCCATCCATCAGGTGTAGTACGTTCATGAACATAGGCAACAATATTTTTCTTGGTGGATGGTAGATGCTCCGGAAATAGGTACACTCCATCTTCACATGCGCCTTTGAGCAGGATCGCCCCCATGATCCGATCCTTCACCAAAAAATAAATAAGATGAAATTCAATGTAAACATTGTTATGCTTGGTAAAATGGTGAACAAAAATGAGATTTTTATGAATAGTTGGAACACAGAGAGTGTCATATAAATGAAAGACACGATTGGATGAGTTAAGAGACAATGACCCAATATGAGACACAGGCAAACCTGATCCATCACCAATTACCACCTCATCAGTACCATCATATTCAGAATTAATCATTTGATTAGAAAGATCAGTGGTCATATTGTGAGATGCTGCTGAGTCAATGAGCCACTTCTAATTTTTTTGTTGAGAGGAAGCTGCATAATTTGCAGTGAAATTTTGGGACAATGTTTGGCTGTATGACCCAACTGATCACACCATTGACATTTTGGTTTAAACCGCCTGTGACCCGAATTGAATGACCCATTTCTAGGAACCCCACTATATCCATGAGAGTTATGAGAAGCAACCGGGGGGCGCCATTTAGACTGTCTGGAATTAGAAGAAAAATTGAGGGCTCCATCGATTAGAATAATTAGCAGTAGGAACAAACTGGGTGGCAGATTGGTGCTCAAGCCGCTGAAGATAACTCTCATGACTGACAAGAAGGTCATGAATTTCTTCAAATTTCAGAGAAGTCTCACGGGCACAAATGGGAGCTGCAATTTCTCTAAATTCAATACCCAATCCATTGAGTATGTATAGGGTTAAATCATCGTCTGAAACAGGATGATCAATGATTGCTAGTTCATCTGCAATCATTTTGATTCCTTGAAGGAATTCAGTAACTGTGCGAGACCCACGATTGCTCAAGGTCAAATCTTCTTTGAGCTGCATCACTCGCGTTCTTGATTTGCCCCCACATAAACGGGTAAGTGCCATCCAAGCCTCATGGGATGTTTTGTAGGCAGCAAGAAGAGGGGTAATGGTGGTGGAGGTGGAGGCGAGGATGGCATGTAAGATGAGTTTGTCTTGACGAATCCAGTGGGAATTCGCAGCTTTGGAGGCAGTGGAATTTAGTGCATCAATGACAGGGCATTTGTGTATACCTGTTACAAAATCAATAAGGTCATAGCCAATAAGTAAGGCTTCAAATTGAGCCCTCCACTTCGAAAAAGTAGAGGGAATGAGTTTTTCATTGATGGTTGTGGCAGCATTGATTGTGATGATGGGTGAGTTTGGTGAGTCAATGGTAGATGCAGAGATGGTGGTCATTTTGTAGGAAGCAGAAAGAAGGAAACAAGAAGGATGAATACTCGTTAGAGATTTTTAGGCTCTGATACTATAAAGCAACTGGCACTGCAATATTATTGTAATACAACTCACATATTTTCCATTCATTTCTTGTAATCTTTATACAGCCCTGAGTGCTTAATTTCAGGAATTCAAATGTGTGTAACTGATGAATATTTACAATCAGAATCAATAGCAATACTTGCAGGGATAACATACTGATCCTACAGTTATGGAAAGCACAAAATCTGGCATTTCATATGATGACAGCTACACTTGAATTGGCAGTGATTTGAATTCATCAGTTTCCTTGATACCGGACCACCTGCATGGCAAAGATTCATCGCATAGCAATGCATTTCAAGCAGAGTTTTAATGTGTTTGAAATGAAATCATGGGATGCTGGAGTTTTGAGACATCAGCATGCAAGGGAATTGAGTACATGCATTCATGTTTCAGATGAATTCTGTTTCTCTCTGTGAGATTCATGGCACTTCTGATGTAAATAGCAATGTCAGGTCCATGAAAGCAGACTACAGTAAGTTTATAGTTCATTGCTATTACTCCATGCACGCCTCGATTTCAACAGCTGCTATTTCCTGTCATTTTTCTTGATGTCCTTTATCAAACGCATTATTCTAAGCAGTAGCCAGCTAATTGCCGCATCTATTAGTATAACAATTTCCTTCACCATCATTGAAGTTCACAATCAATGTCAAAAGAGAATTAGAAATTTTAGAAATTTAAGTCGTCATTTTCAATTCATCTTAATTACAGACGTGACCTCAAGCAAGCTCATCTATTCATCAGATACAATGTATTGAACTAGGAAATTTGCTGTAGTCGGCATCAATTGGGGGTGGGGGGGGATTCAGGGTCTGATGCTGGCTCAAGAGCACATAAAATGCTTTAGTCCGTAAAAAGAAAGAAAGAAAGAAAAACCCTCTCATGGCCTTGCCAATAGCTGGCAAGAACCTGGGGCTGGAGGGGTGAAAATTATTGCAAACCAATTGTCAGCCAATAGCTAATGATCGAGTCTGTGCAAGACGTAGAACTAATGGTAAATTCTGTAAATGGATAAAAAAAATTCCGGTACAAGTTCTACATCCAAATCATCTGTGCCTCTGACTTTTGGTTGATCAGAATTTTTCATTATTTTTTAAGCCTAAATTCATTACCAAGACACCTTGTTCAGGGAGAAAACAAAGAAACAGTGAGAGACCCACTATTACAAATATAAATATGAAAGGAAGGTATGCACTTATATATATTGGCTGTACATCTATAACGTAAATCTGCATACAAGAAATCTTGAGACCTTTGCTTTACAAAACATAAGGCAAAATGCAGACAGCAGAACTTTTAGCTCATATGGCCGTGTACACCTTCAGAGGGAGGTCAAAAATAAAGAAAGAATTAGGCAATTATGACATCATACTTGAGTAGTTCTGTGCTTCCATTGTTAGACAAAATACCAAAACCTTCATGTCATCACTTGTAGTGGAAGTGGGCTGAAAGCTCAATTTTCCTTCGACTTAACTTGTCTTGCCAGAAAGAAAAGCCCCACAGTGGTACAAGCAGACAGCAAGGTTGATGAGTAGCAAAGAGCAAGCAGAGTTCCTCTCAGAGACTGCATCCAGAAAATTTCAGGTTTTAGCACGCCTTAATTGTCAATGGGTTATAAGAGGAACAGAGGCAATAAGAATCTATTTTGCATTTTTCCAGAACCTTAGCCAGCAGTAAAGCATTGCCATTTGCATACTCCAATGAACTCTCTGGACTGCTTTGAATGCCTTGAGCTAGTTCCCATGAAAGAATCCTACACTTCAAAATTGAATGTTTTCTCCTCTTTGTTGTGAAATAAAACGTTGAAAAAGGTAACTGACAGTTTAAATGGAATATTTACCCAAACACAAGTCCAATGACAGCCCCAATATTAGCTTTCACGGGTGTTATTTCAATCTGTAGGTCTCCAAACTGCGGATGGGATTCACATTGTTTGTTATACATTTCATTTATAATGCGTCTCTTTGAGGAAATATCCCATTAAACAGGGAGTTATCAGCTACCTTCAGGACTCTTGTTTCTTTCTTCGGTTCTTCGTCAGTTGCTGTTGATATTGAACTTGCAGAAAGCAGCTTTCCTGTTGTGATCATTTTTTTTGCAATCTATAATGGTTGAGTGGGGTTAATAAATAGTGGGACTAAGATCCCGTGTAAAGGGAAATGACTGTTTTGATGAACTAGCTAAATATAAATTATGAATATGATATAAGGTAAGCTATAACTTGCATAAATTACATTCCTAGTTCTTTCAACAAAGCTTTCCAGCAGCAATTAAAACTGTTGCTATTTTACAATTGTCAAGAGACTGCAAAGGGGTAAGAAATTGATCCCAGACGAGTAATTTCCAAAGCGAAAGTATGTCCTAAACAGACTAATTTGCATAACCTGGATACAATGATACCTGGAATCTTCAACTCAAAGCAGCACAAGAAGGGCAACCAAAAATCGAGTCTGTGAACCTTGGCAATTGTGCCGAGATACAGAAATCCTTTACACTTTTATTCAAATCAGAAAAAGAGATGCATATAGTTTGAATGGACAAACTACAAGACATGTCCAAACAATCATAATGTGGCAAAGAAGCAACGAAATAACTGCTAGTGATTGTGTCAACAGGGTTTCAAGTTGACATCTTGGCATGCTCCTCTCTTGAGGCAAATAGTGCTTTGATTTTAAAGTTTGAATAAGAAATTCAGAAGAATAATTGACACCAATGTGAGTTAAAAACTAATTACACATTTAGCACAACTAATATTGCAGTTGATTTTTATCCCACATGCTGTATCCTCCACAAAAAGGTTTTCAATGATACATTCATAACTGAAAGCACAAGATTAGCTTTGAAGTTAGATGAAGTACCTTTTGCAGTTCACCCTGACCATACTGTCCCATGGATTGGAACCTCCTTCCAGTAGATACTAAACGTTTGCCAAATGCTAAACCAGTATAAAAAAGGAGTAAAAGCTTCAGATTAAGAACAAACTCTTAAACCATTCATCCAATGTCAGTTATGAATGCTCCTATTCTTGCCTGATTTAGCATTGTTTGTTAAAGAGCTCTCCAGCACAGGCAACTTGCTCGCTAAAGTTCGGGAAGTTGATGTGTCAGCCAGCTCCCATGCTCGAGAGAGATTTAACAAGATTTCTCCCAGCTCTCTACCGCACTAAAAAGTTACCGCCAAAAGCACTCTCAGCAAAAAAATGCTTTTCATTGTAGGCAGCAACAGTACAGATATAGACAACCATAGAGGACCCCTAAAATGAGAAATAGTTGAAAGCCAACTGGTCATTTACACCTGTACTTCTTATTGCAACAACTTGGTAATTATGTACGCATAATGGTGTGTTTTTTATATTCTTTAAGCTCAAAGGCATAGTTGCCTGGAGTCCTGCCATTTGGTCTACTGCACTTCCCCTTCGTAATCAAAACAGTGGAGCACGAAAACAATCAATTAAGAAGCTGGTTTTCATGTGAACTGCCATTCTCGTATGAAGTGTCTTGTTCTTAACCTTGTGGATACAGGCATACAGAAAGAATACCATTGAAAAAACAGCAATGTGCCAACATCAATGCTTCAAAGCCCAGTGAGGGGTCAAGTTTAATAAACCATAACTTTCCAATTTCCCAGCAAACAAAAATCATTAATTCCCAACGCTTCATAAAATGAAAACGCAATAAAAACATCCCTTCGGCGGCATGCAATAAAATTGGAGCAATACAGAGAATCTTAGCAAGGATGACATGCACAAAAAGAGAATAAAAACAGAACCTTTCGTTGGATCATTTATTAGTATCAAGGCAACAACCAAGAACAACTAACCTCATCAAGAACCGGTCCATTCGAAAGATCAAAAGCTGCATCATTTAACTACAAACACAAATATAGCACAAACATAAATTCTCTCAATTGACATATGCGACAACCTCTAACAAGAACTACAACTAACTAAATACATCACAAAAGTAACCTTGAAAGGAAACCCAACAAGACACAAAACACAAATTGAACTCACATCTAATCTAAGATCACTCGGTAATTGTTGGAAAAAATCTGGTGGAAGATCAAAGCAATCCTGCAACCCCATATGACAAAAACACAACAAAAATCACTATAACAAATTGCAATTCCAGAAAATGTATAACATGATGGTACATACGAATATATGTTTGTATGTGGGTGCTTACCGAGAGCTCTTGAAGGAGGGTTTGCGGAGAAGGGTCAAGAGATTCAGGAGAGCCGGAGGACTCTGTGAGAGCAAAAGATGGGATTTTGAGAGGTTTTGAAAGGAGAATGTTTTTGGGTCTTTTAAGAGAGGTTAGAGAAGAGCTATGGAGTTTATTTTGGAGAAAGAGAAGTGTAGAAGAGGAAGAAGTGAGAGTTGGCAGAGGTTGAAGGAGAAGAAGGAGAAGAGAAGACATTTGTGCTTCAGTTTCAGTTCCGTTAAATGTGTCAGCAACTGGAGTTCTGATACGTAGAAGTAGTTTAGTACTTTCGTGTGTTTTGAAAGAGAAGAAGAATATTTGGGATATCAAATTCTTGATATTTGTGAGGTTTTCGGACTCTAATATAATGGGACCCAAGAACATGATTTTGGATAAGATGGCTTTGCTTCTTGTTTTGTTCCCCCTGATTGAAATTTAATTCGAATTCGATAGGTATTATTTATTTAAATAATTAGAATTTTTTTTAATCTTATAAATAAAAGCTAAATATAAATATTTTTGAACCTGATTTAAAATCTCCCAAAACATATATTTATATTTTTCAAATCTGAATAAGAATTTTGAAGCAAGACATAAATTGATTAACTGCTAATTACCGAACCTCTATTATTATTATTATCAGAAATTTTGACAATTAATCATTATGTTTTGTAAAGCTGTCTGGAGAATTATTATTAACACCACTTGTAAAGGTGCCGGACGGGTAGTGAAGGCTCGTTTATGCCCACAGGTTCTGCCCAGTCTTAATATTTACGCGTAGTTTCATTATCTCAGGCAGTATCATTTTATGTGGATAATCGAAACTCTGCACAAAACAGGTTCTCCAGGTTTCCCATCAGAATCGACCTGTCGAATGTCAAGGTTTCCTGAGTCAAGCAGGGTGGCGGTAATGTTGTCGCTTGAGCTTTTTGGTGATTCAACATTTGAGTTTATAGCTATTGGTGGGCCTCCTTGATATGTGATCTTCAGTTTGCCGTCATTACCTATGGTTAATGCACCAGAGGAATCCGGAACTGGGATGTCTCTGTTGGCTGCCCATGCTGAGTAAACTGGTATATGTTCAAACCGGATTCCTAGGTACCGGCCACCAGCGCAGTACCGATCCCAACATGAAGACCCCTCTGGCAGAAATTAGCTGCTCGTGGTGCCGGAGCAGCTGGCCTTGTTTGAGTGTATCATTTTGTGCATAAGCAACATAGTTTGGACTTTGTAGGGAATTCCGACCGGTGATGTTCTGATATTTGCTCATAGGAGGTAAAGCACACTGACACAATATTTAACGTGGTTCGGCAAACTGCCTACATCCACGGGAGAAGCCATTGCATTATATAGGGAGAGAACAAGATTTACAACAATAGAGGAGGAGGAATCATCCCCTCTTTGGCAACTCTCAACCTCACTCTATTTCTCTCTTTTCGGTCTTGCGCAATGGCAGCCATCGCTTGGCTGCCTTTGGGCCCACTCTCTCCTACATTTCTCACATCTTTGGCTCTACACACTCTCTCCTCTTTCTCTCTCATTTTGCTCTCTCATAATGCCTCTATTTATAGGCATTTCATGGCAGCTGTTCTTGCTTTGTTGTCAACATTGGTGGCTGCCAAACTCCAGCTCATTCAACAATGGTGGCTGCCAATAGTCAATGGTTGGTGTCAACCATTTGCTGCACATGCAATGGCAACAACCCAACAATCACCCCCTTTGCCATTCATATAGGCAATTGTCTTCTTGCTTCTTCAGCACATGCTTGCATTCTGCAGCTCTTCCAAGCTTACCATTCTGAGAGCGTCTTTGGCCAAGTTTCCAGGTACTTGCCAAACCTTTTAATCACCAGAGTCATCCAAGCACCCCTTTACTCACTCCAAAGGATCACTTCAACCAGATGGTTTGTCATATATCATCTGAAGAGTGTTTAACGCTTGTCTCTGGAACAACATCCCCCTTCAAGCATATCAACCATGCTTGGCCCAGAATGATTTATCAAGCCTTACACCAAGGCTTACAACACCCCCTCAAACGGATATTTCCAAGTGCGACAGTCATTGAGTATTTTAATGTGATCACGAGCTCACCACTCTTCCAAGAGTCTACTCATCCCGGAGTTACGTCTGCCCTCTGTTCCTCCCTAGGAACCACGCCTTACTTCTCCATGAGTCTCCCGCTCTTAGTCTCAAGAGTCCAGGTGGCTCTCCCTTTTAAGTCAACTTGTTCCCGGAACCTGCGCATGCCCTCTGCTCCTTCATAGCAGTCGCGTCTTAATGCTCCACAAGCCATCCACTTATTGTCCAAGGCAAATGGCTTCTAGCTCATTGATCTTTAGCATGGGGGCAATATCCATGAAAGTCAATCCTGTATTTGTCTTCATACTCATCATAGCCACTTCATTGGCTATACACTTGTCCACTTATATCCAGCCATCACATTGGCTTTAGGGCGTTCTGAAATTGGGCTCCTATTATGGCCCTCACACCTTCTCCTGAGGTGTCTCCACC
This sequence comes from Populus deltoides, assembly GCA_015852605.2. Classification (NCBI taxonomy): domain Eukaryota; kingdom Viridiplantae; phylum Streptophyta; class Magnoliopsida; order Malpighiales; family Salicaceae; genus Populus; species Populus deltoides. Next base: position 12,558,011 of record CM027588.2, on the reverse strand, counting down.
TGTCTTCATGAGACGGTCTGAACTTGGACTCATATCATGGTCCTCACACCTTCTGTCTGAGGTGTCTCCGCCTGTCATCATGAGACGGTCTAAACTTGGACTTATATCATGGTCCTCACACCTTCTCCTGAGGTGTCTCTGTCCGTCATGAAGCGGTCACATCCTCCTTCATCGGGGATGTCTCCAGTGACTCCAAGATTCTCTACCACCATGTGGACTTGGGAGAGATCACTGCCACTGATCACATAGAAAGAGAGAGTTGCGTTATACTCCTCGCAATCCTTCACCTCGATTTCTATGTTTGGAGCTTCTACGCCTTTCTACTTAATAGCTCCACCCACACCAACTCTCTTTGGTGTCTTCGCCTTTCATCGGCGGTCGCATCCCCTAAATTAGGTGCTTCTGCAACAGCTCATCTTTCCATCCTTGCATGCATTGGAAAGGTCCTCGCTTGTTGCCTTTATCAAGAGCACAAGAGACTTCCTGTTGTACAACTTTTCACGGTCTACCGCTCTGAGCTTCATCTGGGAACTCTTCTTCTCCTTGCATCTGTTGTCTCATTACAGTACCTCGTTGGATCCTTCGGGTACTCCTGCACAATCTCCGTGTGCTCTCGTGCAATTTCGGTTCTCCAGATTTCTCCCTATTCTTTGCTTTTATGTTTGACAGCAGCTCATCCTGTCACAACATTTATCCAAGTCAAAATAGGGTGCCAATCTTTATCCCCTTGCTGTATTTCTCTTCCATTATCAGGGTCTTCATTAATTCTCCCTTCGAGAAATTACGGTCCACCGAATCTAACTTCTTTGGAGAAATCACCACTCCATCAGATCCTTGAACATACGGAACCCAACTGTTCCTTTGTGCCGTCATCTTGCTAGTCTTCAATAGTTTCATTACAAACTGTTACATATACAAAAATAGTATTGTGTGGATGATCCTTCAACTAAGCAAGTTCCCAGGAAAGATTTGGAGGGGTCACACTGGTCCCGCTTAAAACCCAATCTCCTAGACAGAACTTCTTAGAACGTATCTATCCACCGTACTGCCTTTTCGTATATACAATCATTTGCTAGCTTTGTTGCGGCTTTCCTTTACAAGTGATCTGGGGTATCCCGGTTTTTTACTTGATTTCTCAACATCTGGCGAGACTACCAGTTCTTAGATTCATCAAGATTGGTCTTCATCAAATTTCCACTCTCCACCTCAAATTGTCCACTTGATTGGGTATCTAGAGTGTCCCAATTTTGCCTTCCCTCAAGGCAATTAAAATTCTCTCCACTTAGCAGTTCAACACATGTAATTGGGTAAATATGTGTGACATGTTCTTCTTCATCTCCATCGACCACCATGATGACCTTTAGATGCCTCCTGATCGGGCAATCTTTTTTTGTTAATTCACCACCACCATTTTCGGTCTCAATCTCAACGATCGGACCGTACCATTGCATCCGAAACGATCAAATTAGCTGGAAACAAGTCTGAAATCATCCAAATCGCATTTCAGACGGCTAAGATTTGATCAAAACAATTCTGGCCTGATTAACGGCTCAGATTCAATCTCAGATCCAGTTGCACATAGGATCAGCTACGCTGGATCCTATCCTTCGGCTAGCGGCTCGGATCCAACTCGGCTCGGCTCCATTTGGCTCGGCTCAACTCAGCTCGGCTCATGGCTGATGACGTGGCAGGTGGTCTCACTATGCTGACATGGCATGTCTACTGTACATGATGATGTCACAATTACATCAGGATGACGTCATCCCTGGCATGTCTACTGTACATGCTGACATCATCTTTATCCGGGTCAGTCACATGGGTCGGGTCAACTGGTATTCGGGTCGGGTCAACCCATCCGGGTCAAGAAGGCGGCGTGGGGCGCTCGTGGCGCAAGCGGGCACGCTTCACGGAGAGTGATGGAGAGTGCGGCCATGTCCGACATCCGATTTTGACGCCGTTTTCACCAGTGGCTTCGTCTCTTCCTCCTCTACACGGTGGTATGGTCAAAACATAATTTTGACAACTTTCATTTTTTGAGCAAAAATCAAACACCACTTCAAACCATATGCTCTGATACCAATTGTAGGGAATTCCGACCGGTGATGTTCTGATATTTGCTCATAGGAGGTAAAGCACACTGACACAATATTTAACGTGGTTCGGCAAACTGCCTACATCCACGGGAGAAGCCATTGCATTATATAGGGAGAGAACAAGATTTACAACAATAGAGGAGGAGGAATCATCCCCTCTTTGGCAACTCTCAACCTCACTCTATTTCTCTCTTTTCGGTCTTTGCAATGGCAGCTACTGCTGGCTGCCTTGGCAGCCCACTCTCTCCTACATTTCTCACATCTTTGGCTCTACACACTCTCTCCTCTTTCTCTCTCATTTTGCTCTCTCATAATGCCTCTATTTATAGGCATTTCATGGCAGCTGTTCTTGCTTTGTTGTCAACATTGGTGGCTGCCAAACTCCAGCTCATTCAACAATGGTGGCTGCCAATAGTCAATGGTTGGTGCCAACCATTTGCTGCACATGCAATGGCAACAACCCAACAGACTTAAGCAAGAGGCGACGAGGAGGATGAAGATCGCACTAACCATTAGCAAAGTTTGTAACAGAAGGGATTAATTTGTATGGTGTCGGTTCTGTGTAGAGTACATCTTCTTGGATGTTCTTATAAGCAAAAGTTCTTGAAGCAGGAAAAAGACTTGTTGGGCAATTTCTTCGTTTTTTTTTCTTTGAAAATTCCCTGAGGAGATAAATCACATGTGTGTAAGTTCATGGACGGTGGACCTCATCGTCCTAAGCTGATTTTTCTTGCATCGTTAAATAATTTCTACCAAGAAGGACTGAAGAATTTTATTCATTGGAATCTTCTTCATCTAAAATATTAGACAGGCAAGTGACTGACCATTCGATTATAGAAGGCGTACAGGAGGACACGAAGGAATGCTATCAATAAATTAGTACAAGAGCTCATGATTGCCCCCTCAATAGTTGTGTATCATTATTCCCTGAATTTATGCCTAATTCTTTTTTTATTAATATGGATGTCTGACCAGCTTGTGTTTATCTCAACTAATCTTACGGATCCTAAAGTTAACGATTAGACAAGCCTCCAGTGACCCTAAGATTTATAAGACTCGAATTGATGATCTCTAGAAAGTAAACCTAGAGCCTGACTTAAAGAAAACAAGAAAGCTGACAGAGGGAGTTTGAAGAACAGCAAGACAGTCTTGTTATTCTATGTAATTTTTACAGTGCATATACATAGTTTATATAAAAAAAGATCTTGTTTAAATAAGTAAACTGACATACTAGCAACTAATCTTTAGGACTTAATTACAGAAACTACAATCAAACTAAATCTCTAAGATATGATTTACAAATCAAGCTTTAATTGTTTTGATTCCGAATCCTAACACGACCCCTCAAGCTGGAGCATGGATGTCCAAGGTTCCCAGCTTGTGCAGCAGATTATGAAATAACAGGTTACCAAGAGGCTTTGTGAATATATCTGCTATCTGTTGTGTTGAAGATACATAAGTGGTCTTTATCAATCCTGATTGTATTTTCTCACGCACAGTATGACAATCAATCTCGATATATTTTATGCGTTCATGAAATACAGGGTTGGTTGCGATGTGTAGAGTAGCTTGGTTGTCACAGTATAGGAGGGTTGGCTGTGAGTATGGCACCTGTAAATCACATAGGAGCTGTTAAAACCAAACCAACTCACAGGTAAGTGATGCTATTGATCTATATTCTGATTCTGCTGAAGAACGTGATACAACCGATTGTTTCTTGCTCTTTCAAGATATGAGAGCTCCTCCAAGGAAAACGCAGAAGCCAGTAACAGATCGTCTGGTTATTGGACAACTTGCCCAATCAGTATCACAATACCCTTTCAACTGTAACTTTCCATGTGATGGAAACAAAATGCCTTGTCCTGGTGCTAGCTTCAAATATCATAGGACACGGTGAGCTGCATCCAAGTGAGGTTTCCTTGGTTACTGCATGAATTGGCTAAAAACGTGTATTGAGAAGGCAATGTCTGGCCTTGTGATGGTGAGGTATAGAAGACGGCTAACAAGACATCGATATGGTGATGGGTCTTTGAGCAGTTCACCTTCTGAAGCGATGAGTCGTTGGTTTTGTTCCATTGGAATCTTAGTTGGTATTGCCCCAATCATACCTGCATCTTTAAGCATATCAAGACTGTATTTACGTTGGGAGATGACAATACCTTGTTTAGAGTAGGCAACTTCAATTTCAAGGAAGTACTTGAGATTGCCCAGATCCTTAATCCAAAAATGGTTGTGAAGAAACCTTTTAAGTTTTCCAACTGTGGCAGTGTCATTTCATGTGATGATCATATCATCAATGTAGAGTAGTACTGCTGTAAAAGAGGCACCTTGTACCTTAGTAAACAGGGAGTAGTCTGCTTTGGATTGTTGAAATCCAAAGCTTTTGATAGCTGTTGAGAATTTTGAGAACCAATTACGTGATGCCTGTTTTAAGCTGTATATGAACTTCTAAAGTCGACACATAATATTCACCCCCTAGCGAGGAAGGCCAAGAGGAGGCTGCATGTAAACCTCTTCATCCAAATCACTATGAAGAAAGGCATTCTGAACGTCGAGTTGGTGTAAGGGCCATTCACGAACAACAACAACAACCAAGCATTTGAGAGTAACTAACTTGGCAATAGGGGAGAAGGTGTCTGTGCAGTCAAGACCTTCCAATTATGTGTATCCCTTGGCAACTAGGCAAGCTTTGAACCGGTCGATGGTGCCATCAGTGTGGTATTTAAGCTTATATACTCATCTGCTCCCAATGGCACATTTACCTACTGGTAAAGGACATAATGTCCAGGTATTGTTTTGTGCAAGAGCCGTTAATTCAGTTTGCATGGCATCCTGCCATCGAGGATCAGAGGCAGCCTGTGCAAATGATGTAGGCTCACTGAACGAGAACATGACAAACTAGGGGGAAGCGGTGATAATCTTGGAGGTGGGAGGGGCGGTTGTGGGTTCAAGTACTTCGGCGTGGAAGAGCAGGAGGTGTAGAAACATTTGGTTATAAGGGTGGCTCAAAGAGGTTAGGGATGGTGGCAGGACATGGTTTGGGGAAGGAGAGGGCATGGGAGAGGAAATTATGACATCGTTGGATGGGGGTAGTAAAGGTAAGGTAGATTGTTTGCCTAAAAGGGAGGAAGGAATGGATAGTGTTTGAGGATAAATAGGAGCTAGTAAGGGTAAGCTTGAGGTGTAGGGGTCTGGCTGATCGAAATGTGTGTCCTGTAGTTGAGCAGAATATAGATTCGTGAAAAGTGACATCGCGACTGAAGAAAAACGTGTGAGTTGAGAGATCAAAAAGGCAGTATGCCTTTTGACCCAAAGGATAACCCACAAAAATATATTTGCGTGCTCTAGTATTAAATTTATGTGAGGGTGTAATAGTGATGGCATAACGAAGACAACCAAAAACCTTCATGTGATGGTATGTAGGTGTAGTATTGTGCAGCTTCTCATAGGGTGAAGCTTTTGAAAGAACAGGTGTTGGCAAACGGTTGATTATATAGGCTATAATGAGTGTACTTTCCCCCAAAATTGAAGTGGCAAACAAGCTTGGAAACGTAGAGCGCGAGCAATGTTTAAAAGATGACAACGTTTACGCTCTACGACACCATTTTGTTGTGGTGTGGCTAGATATGAGTGTTGAAAGAGAATTCCTAAATCATTAAAAAGGGGTCGCATAGAAGTAAACTCACTCCCATTGTCTGCTCTTACCCATTTAATATTACATTGGAATTGTGTTTTGACAAACGCAATAAAGGACTTTAGTTAGGTTTGCGTTTTAGATTTAAGCTTCATAAGATGGATCCAAGTGTAACGTGAGTAATCGTCTACAATGGTTAAAAAATAGCGAGCACCAAAGTATGTATGTGTGCAATGAGGACTCTATATGTCACAATGTAGAAGATCAAATGGTGCATGTGAAGAAATAAAACTCATATTGAATGGTAGTCTAGTTTGTTTTGCCATAGGGCAGATGTCACATTGCATAGGATGATGAATAGCAAAATTAGGAATCGTCTTAGACAAAAATTGTAATGGTGCAGCAAAGGGGTGTCCTAAGCGACACTGCTATAAATCTTGGAACGTGGAAATGGTGTTGGCTCGATTTGTTTATGGTGGCTTGATAGTTGTGAGCTCAGATGGATAGTACAAGCCATTATGCTCCTTCCTCAGGCCAATCATCTTCATCGTGTTCAGGTCCTGTCACATTTCCACATAACTGATTTTTACCAAGTAATGCCCTTATTTGATTGTATTCCACTTCTATGAACTGAGGAAAGGTCTGAAGTCTACTTGCTACCGTGTTGGGTTTGATCGCGTTACTGGCGTTATTAACTATAAGTCGTTTGTGTCTATTTGGTGGCTTGATATCTCTACCATGAAACTTGTTTCCTGGTGGAAATCCAATGATGTAATAGCAACGGTCAATCGTATGTGTATCTCCCTCACGGTGTGAGCAAAATAAAGATTTGCCCTTGTTGTTTTGTAGCTGTGTATGTTGTTTGTTCTTTGTGATCCTTGTGTTCCTTTTCATATTCATGGCATGAATGGGACTGTCATAAGCTTCAGTAAGTTGCTGTTGTTTTTCTTCTTAAAGCAGGAGTGAATATATTTTCCTAATGTTGGGGAGCGACTACATCAAAAAAATTTGTCCACGAACAGTAGAATAAATATCATTCAGGCCTATGAGGAATTGGAAGATTCGTTCATGTTCTTCTCTTTCAGCAATCTATTTTAGTCCTGCACAGTTACATAAATGTGGATCATTGTATGATCCTAGCTCATCCCAAAAGGACTTGAGTGCTGAATAATAAGTTGTTATGGTCTGTTGTTGTTGGCGATGTTCAATGATCCTTCGTTTAAGCTCAAAAATACGTGACATATTTTCTTGTGAGAAACGCTCACTAAGATCTGCCCAGACATCAGCAACAGTATCAGAGAAGATTACAGTATTTGTTAAGGATGGACTGATGGAGTTGAGAATCCTTGATTTTACAATCTGATTGCATCATCTCTGAGCTCTATATTTAGGATCTGTCTCTGAATGTTGCTTTTATCGTGCCATTAATGAAACCAAGCTTATTCTTAGCCTCCAAAGACATCATCATGGCACGACTCTATGTTGCATGGTTGTCACCTTCCAAAAGTTGGGTGACAATGGCTTGATTGGTGTGATCTGAGGGATGAATGTAGTAAGGATCATAAAAATCCATTGTTTATGTCAAATATTTTTCTGATGATATTTCTGTCATGGTGATGTTGGCGGAAGCAAAATAATAAGCAGTATTAGGTGTTAGACAACTGCTCTGATGCCATAAAGAAAACAAGAAAGCTGACAGAGGGAGTTTGAAGAACAACAAGGCAGTCTTGTTATTATGTGTAATTTTTACAGTGCATATAAATAGTTTATATAGAAAATATCTTGTCTAAATAAGTAATCTGATAGACTAACAACTAATCTTTAGGACTTAATTACAGAAACTACAGTCAAACTAAATCTCTAATATATGATTTACAAATCAAGCTTTAATTGTTTTGATTCTGAATCCTAACATGACTAGTTGAGCTACATCTCTTAGGGTTTTATGCCTAGCTTTATAACCCGTGATGTGATGAATGGTATTTTTTAATTTAAAATATATTAAAATAATTTTTTTATTTTATATTTATGTGGTGATAAGACTAAAATATTCTAATAAAAAATTAAAATAAATTATGAAATTGAATTTCTAATTAATATAATATTAAATAATAAAATTTAAAAATAAATCAATTAAAAAAAATAATAATCAATTTAAGTTAACTCATTAAATATTATTCTATGATTATAAAACTAAATAACCTAATAAAAATCAAATAAAAAAAATTAAAATTCAACTCTTAATTAATTTAATATTAAAAAAATAATTAAAAATAATTAAATCAATTTAATTCCTCAAACCCATGAAAGTAAAATTAATTAATAGTGGGTTAGGTAGTGGCCCAGTGATAAGACCTTGAGACCAAGAGATTTGCTCCCTCTGTGGTCTCAGGTTTGAGTCATGTGGTTGCTCATATGATAGCTACTGAAGGCTTATATGATTGTTAATTTCAGGACCTGTAGGATTAGTCAAGGTGTGCCTAAACTGACCCGGACATCCACGTTAAACTAAAAAAAAATAATCAATAGTGGATACAGTAATTTTTTTTTTATTTTTAATAACGGCCGAAGCGGCGGCGTATATACGCCCTGGAACCCCCGTATAAACAACTCACAGACAGCGAAGTGTACTTCCTCCCTGTTCACAGCCCTCCAGCAGCAAGCAGCAGCAGCGCTTGATTATTTTCATCATTTGTAGTGCTAATGCCGGAGGATATTTCCACCGACCGCCCTCTCTTTGGCGGTGCTATTTCCAGCACCTTCCCTGTCAGATTCCAGGTCAGCTCATTACTATTGTTATTATTATTTTTGTTTATGCCATTGATTTACGAAAAAAACTGTTTTTATGTTGCAGGATGTTAGCAATATTCGACAAGTTCCAGACCATCAAGAAGTATTCGCGGACCCAAGTCGAGATGAAAGCTTGGTTTTCGAGCTACTAGATTTGAAGCCTGATATCAACGACAATGGAAGCGCCGTTTGGTTTCTTCAAGACCTCGCGAATGAGCAAGACGCTCAAGGGTTTACTCTGGTTGACCAGTCAGGGGTGGTTGAGGTTCCCATTGGGGATTCTTCAGCTCTTGTTACAACAGCGGTTGGGCAGATGGGGATTTCCAAAGGACGACAAGGAAGGGAAGCCCAGAATGTTGTGCGGGTTTATTTGGCCAATCTTCGACTTAAGAATGCTGGGACTGATGTTCTCGTTGTGGCTCATGAGCCCATTTTGATTAGCCCTTTGAGTGAAAGTGCTTCCGCTGTTGGCCCCGGGTTACTTCCTGCTGCGCAGTCTGGGTTCTTGCCCATGTCTGAGGTTTTTAAGGTTTCTGTTTCTAGTTTCAAAGTCAATGACTGGTCACTATTTGGTGGTTCTGGTAATTGAAGCATAGGGAAGATATAGTTTTGGTACATTGTTCAATATTTGGTTATTTGGACTAGTTTAGTAGCTTTCCAAGTAACTTCAATTTGATGGGATTAAATCAAATGCTAGTGAGTAGATTATTTTGTGCAAATTTTTCTGAAGTAACCCCAAAGTCATTGCGAATGATACCTATGTCTGTCTTGTATTCACTCCAGAGTCCAGTCAGGGGAAGGCCAAAGTCTATTTGAAGGTATGAAACTGGCCTTTTCGATCGATGCTTTTTGAACACTAATTTGGGCTACTTGTTCTTTTGTCTTGCCTTGATACCTCCTGCTCTAAAATGGGTTACTAATAGCAGTTTTGCTTTCTGAACACAAGACAAAACAATGTTAGCTGCATAATGGCATAGAGACGGCAATGTTGATTTATGATTCGGTATTGTGACATGCCCGCATCAGATTTCATGAATATGATGCATGTGGTTTTGTTTTATTCCCTGCTCATCTAACATAAGTTCAGCTGTGGAGGACTTCCTCTGTTGTATGTCCATTGTGTCTATGAAAAATGAACTGAATGATGCATAGAGCAGAAAACGAAAGAAGGCCACAGCTCATGAAAGCAGCCTGCCCTGTCACCAACACCCTTATCCCCAGTGCATAAAATGCTTTTGCTTAGATTGTTTTAGATTTTGCATATCTGAATTTAGTAATTGGTTTAAATGCTGCAGTTGTGCTTTTCTCTCTTTGATGAACTTGCTCCAGATAATACTGTTTGATGCATGCAAGTTGTAAGCCAGTGATATTGATTCCCGTTGTCCTCTCCTGCCAAGTTGTGTCGTATGATCTTACTTGTTTCTGAGACTTATGGAACAAGCATGTATTGCAGTTTATGCGATAGATATGCTGGAGATTCTGCTATAGCTGCAGTGACTTTTGAATATTATACCTGCACCATTTCGAAACAGCCTGTTAAAGTATCAAAGCATCAAACCAATCATGTATGAAGTACAATGTTCCTGTTGCTCAGCACAGGCGGATCATTCCCGATGGACCATAACATGCTCGATGGCATATATAGTTACGATTGTGCTGGTGGGGCATTATCAAGTTTTTTTCTTTTTGGGTATTTACAAACAATTGGTTATTTTTCTTGGCCACTCACGGGTAGTTTCTTACTGTGTAGGACTAGTTATACCAATAGCTACAAAAGTTAACAATCCAAGGACAAGACTTAAGATAGAACTTGGATTTTTTTTGAAAAATGACACGGTTTGCATAAAATTGCAGGAGAATGATACTGTTTGAAAAGTATTGGAAGAATGAGATAGTTTAACATAATTGTTAGTCTGAATCACAGTTTTAAATAAAATTATCATTTTGAATCATGGTTTGAATCATGTTTTTAATCTTCAAAGTGTAGATTTGATGTATCATCGTCGAAGAAGATATATTATTATGTTGTATTATTTTTTTAGTTGAGTTTTTTATTATTATTATTTTAATTATGATTTTAAGTCATTAATTTACAGGTGAATATGATACATATTGTTATGTTTTGTTATTTTTATTATTAATTATTTTTATAATTAATAAATAAAAATAATATTTAAAAATAACACGTATTAATTTGAGATTATAATTAAAAAAAATATGATATGAAAATATCACATTTTAAATTATAGGTTTAAGGTTTGGTGATTAAATTTATTTTGGGGTTGGGGTTGTTTAGAGTTTGTTTTATGTTAAATTTGAGGTTCAGTTTGTATGTATTAATAGCACAAAAGTTGCCAGCCTCTGTTTCAAAACTGAAGTTTCTACCTTTCTCCCCTCTCTGTGTTTTCCCATCACAAACAGAAGTTAGATTCCTGCTTTTTCATTGATGGAATCACGAGCAACGCCCTGACTGGAAAATCATCAATGAAACACGTGCGAGATGGGCTGCACACCTGGCAATTAACAAGACACTTTGCAGACCCTCCTCTTCAATCACTGTCCTCTTCCGTTCTACCTGGCACCTGGCTTGCTTGATTGTCTGTAAAAATCCTTTCATTGCAAGCTGCTCTCCATGCAAGTGAAACGGTTCCCTCTTTGGTTGTTTCTGTCTCTTTTTGGACAATAACAAGTATCCAATACCTTGTGGCAGTGGCAGAGGATGGCAAGCAAGAAGGAAAAGCTTCAGTTTCCACCACAGACTCAACCACAACAGCCAGGCAAAGAATATCCCATGCACACCCACTTCCACAACACATCAACCCTGACTACAAGCCCTCTAACGAGCTTCAAGTTCACCATTGTTCTGCACTTCAGTTTTTCTGTTTACTTATCGTTTTCCAATCGGAACAGCAGATGAAAGACCTACTAAATATTCAATTTCGTGGCAGGGAAAGGTTGCTCTGTTTGCTATCATTTTGCACTAGAGGGGCCTTTACATATGTAGAAGGCATAGAGGAGAGGGGCCGTTACATATGTAGAAGGCATAGAGGATAGAGATAAGGTTGACGCCCTGAAGCTGATACTTGGGGCAATACCTTCAGACGTTAGCATCGAAGATAATTGCAAGAGTGTTGTTGATCATGTAGTGCGCGAATATGGGCGGATAGATATTCTGGTGAACAATGCAGCTGTACAACATTATAGTACAACACTGGAAGAGGTCACCGAGGCTTGGCTTGAGAGGCTGTTTAGAACCATCATCTTTGGTTATTTCTTCCTGACCAAGTAAGAGAGAAAAACTGCGGAAACAATTTGCCTATTGCTTTGATCTTTTTGTTTCTAATTGGTATAAAGGCATTGTTTGAAGCATATGAAAGCAGGAAGTTGTGTTATCAACACAACATCTCTTGCTGCCTATGGAGGAAGTGCAGAGTTGCTGGACTACAGTTCAACTGAGGGTGCCACTGTATCTTTTATGCTTATTTATTTGTTTGTTTGTTTCTAAGGTTATTTACAGATTTGGATCTTGTTTACATTGCAGGTGGTGTTATTGTCAATGCTTGATATTGCTTGCTGCTCTTTTGGATCGCCATGGAAGTATGGTTTCCTGCAGAAATGACTGGTGAATTGCGCTTGGCAAATTACTAGGAATGAGGTTGTAAATTAGATTTTCCCTTCTGTTTACAAATCTAACGAATTTGCACAAAACTAAAATAAATACTAATCTAGAGGTCGGTTTGCTTTGATCTTTCTTGTATTTTCAAATGATCTTTCTTCAGTCTTCTTGCCATCTTTCTTCTATTTTCAAGTGAGAATTATTAGTTGCATAGTTAAAAAAAAAAAATTAAATTTATCCAATTTGAAATCTTTGAATCTTTACAATCACATAAAGATGCTAGTACTGTTTCATCCAATTATCTCATATTTTTATATAATTTAATCTTTATTATTATATCTACATGTTTTTTAATATTGAAAAACAGTTTTTTAATAGGTCTCTCTTTTACTCTTTGTCTAGGAGTGCGGTCTAAACATAAATTGGTTAAAATTCAACTTTTTTTTGTTATAATATATATATATATATATATATATATATATATATTCAGATTTTTTTAATTTATTTATGTTAAAAATAAATTTTAAAAAATAAAAAGACATTATTTTGATTTATTTATGAGCGAAAAACACTTTGAAAAATAACCATCACCAAACACCTCTTTAAAAAAAGAGGAGAGCTTAATAACAAAGACGGAAGATTAATCCTAACTATAGATACAGTCAAATCTTTAATTACACATTATAGGGTAAACAAAATCAATATTGATGAATCAACCTTGTCTACTTGAAAGGCCATGAATAGAAGGATTGGAGATAAGGTGGGGACTCTACACCCCTAGACTCAGCTATATGTTGAGTCCAAACACCTGTGGATTTGGTAAAATATCAGACCCAGCTCTATTAGACTTGGCTATGTGCTTAGCCTAAACTCTTGTGAGTCAGGGGAGATACCAGACTTAACTCCATTAGGCTCGACTGCGTATTGAGCCCAAGCATCTGTGGGTCTGACAAGATGTCAAACCCAACTTTACAAGGCTTAGCTACACACCGAGCCTAAGCGTTTGTGGGTTTAGCAAGATGTTGGACTCAACTCCATTAGGCTCGGCTACACATTGAGCTCAAGTGCCTATGAGTTTAGCAAGAAATCAGACCTAACTTCATTGGGTCCAGCTATATGTTTAACTCAAACGCTTGTAGGACTTATGAGATGTCAAACCCAACACCATTAGGCTCAATTACGTGCTTAGCCTAAATGATTGTGGGTCTGGTAAGATGTCATAATCAACTCTCTTGAGCTCAACTATGTGCTAAGCCTAAATATATCTAGACCTGAAAGGTGTCAAGATTGAACATCCTTGGGTTTAGAATCATTCCAGATCCAAACATATAATCGATGATCTTTATTGACCTCATATGAGGGTCGTAAGGCTATCCCTAAAACCCTTAACCCGAGATGTTGAAAGCTTAAGGTAATCATTTCCCTACACCCATGGGTGTATAAAAGTTATTTAAGAGTTAAATATATTTAAATCAACATAAACGTTACAAAATGATTATTTCCATCAACATTAATATTGTGTAAGAAATATGGTCCAAAAGTATTCTATAGCTCTAGTATTTGTCTGTCAGCACTAATGATGTGAACATGTAATTCTCATCAATATTAATGCAGTGCAAGAGACATTTCCATCAACATTAATGTTGATTTAAAGGATTTCTTTCTTATTAAGATGTTCAAGAGGAAAAGACTTTTGACCCTTTGAAAAAAAGAACATGGTTCGTAATACAAGAGCTATAAATACTCTTCTATCCACCCAGGTAAATTATTCATAATCTTTATTCTTAAAGCATTTATCATAAAAGACCGAGAACAAACATTCTAGCTTTTAGAGTTAAATGCTTATTTCTTCATTTATTACAATCACATGTTATAAAGTCATTGACATAATCATCAGAGGGTTTCAAAACTTCACAAAATGATTGTTTTGCAGGAGCTAAAACCTCAACCACCAACCCTCTACTCTTCCAGTTCATAGGAATGGAATATTGATATGAATGTATGATCATCATCTACTATCTAAACTCTATAACCCTATTCCTTAGCATATTGGATTTTCAAATATCATCAAATATTTATGATAACTGAATTGATCTAAAGTATGGAACGATAAGAAGATACTACATTGTCATAACTCTATCTTATCTAAGGCCAATTAATTGGCTCGCACTCTATTATGGGTTGAATGATTTTTTTAAATATAAAAAAATATTAAGAACTTGGAGACTTTTTGATAAAGTCATTAAACTTGGGCAAGCAGATAAATTTTGAATCTCTCAACCCAACTCCTTGCATAGCACAAGTTTCTAATTAAACCATATATGAGTTGAAATGATATGAATTGATTGATTTTATGGATTCAAATACAACTCAGATAACTAGTAAAAGCATGACATAGTTTATAAGAAAACATCAAGATGAAAACCTTTTCTTTTAAGCATTAAGATAATAATATATTGAATGACCCCGGTCACCCCACGACTTTGTTCATAGACTTAACTGGTTTTAATAAGTTTTTTTTAAACAAATTTAACTTAATTATATTATAAAAAAATGAATGCTCATAATTTTGAGCATCAACCCTATACAAAGTAAAAAACAAAAATCATTTATAAAGTCTTTTTCCCAACTAATCCAACATCGAATGATAAAATAAAAAAATAAAATAGTTTTTTTAATTATTATCAATATTAATTAAAATACCAAATTGCCCTTAAGATTAGGATTAAGCACCTGAATTTAAAAAGAACCCCACACAAGTTAAATGTTGTTTTACTTTTAAGGGTATTTTAGTAATTTAACTTTTGAAAAAAATGTAAAAAGACAGAAGTAACCTCGATCAATTAAAAAATAGTTAATCCATAATAATTGAAAGAGGGTGAGTGTTAAAGACTTTATATGACAAAACGATAAATTTACTATTTCAATCCATGACAAATGATAATGAATCTTCTAAACTTGTGTTGATATTCTAAATTTCTAACCCTTGAAATTGTAGACTTGGATTTAATTAAGAAGTTTAATTCTCAACCAATTTAATATTGAAGAATTAAATTGAAAAAAAAAGAGCATTGAATATTAAAAAATAAAAAAAGGAGGATGAAATTGAAAAATAAAATAAAAAAATAAATATCTTAAATAAAAAATCAAAATAATAGGAATTGAATTTAACAGATTAAAAACTTGAAGGAGGATGAAATTGAAAACAAAATCAAATTTGAGAAATCAATTAAAAAATAGAAACAAAAAAAGGATGAAATCAAAAGAAAAATAACTTAAAAGGTTGATTTGTAAATTTAGAGGGTTATGCATGGATTTCTAAAAAGAAAAGAGAAAAGAAGGGGGAAAAAGGAAAAGGTTATTAGCATCGCATCACAGCTCTGTTAAACACACACACTGTATAGAGAGGAAAAAGAGGCTGGGATGAATCGAATGACATGGAGAAGATATTTTTTACGATCAAAGCCAGCCGCCTTTAGGCAGTTATTTATTAAAATACAACATTGCCTTTAGGACTAAAAACATATTAAAAAAAACAATGTGAAATAATGACTAAATCCCTGTAATCAAGCTTTTGAAAATTTAATTACAATGACAAAAGAAGTCATTATATTGTAGCAAAAAATCAAAATATAAAAAAAAATCCCTTAACCATAGTCTCAAACTTGACTAGATGAGATTATGGTAGTAGTTACGGTTTAAAGTATTTTTTGTTGAAAAATACATCAAAATGATATTTTTTTTATTTTTAAAATTTTATTTTTGAGATCAGCATATTAAAAATTATAAAAATATAATTTTTAAAAATTAAAATTAAAATTTAAAAAAACATAATTTAAACCTCGTTACCAGATGTTCCTCTATCCATGAACACTCGTACTTATAATAGTGAATGACAGTCGAATGTCATTTAAACGACAAGCCAAACGTTCCTCTGTGAATGTCGTTCACTACTTTCATTTTGATAGACCCTCCTCCCCAACAGCTAAGAAGCCTTAAACTTGCATAATCAACAGCAAGCAAACAAACAAGAGTGAAACACAATCGAGTAAAGCGTAGTAAAGCCATGGCATCTGCAATCCTCAAGCGAACAAGCCCATTTTGCCTCCTCAAGTCAATGGCTGATAGTCTCGGAATCATCGGAGGATCGTGGAGATCCTACGCTAAGGTTGCAGTCGGGACTGACATAGTCTCCGCTGCACCCGGCGTTTCCCTCCAAAAATCCCGGACATGGGACGAAGGTGTTTCTTCAAAATTCTCAACAACTCCATTAAAAGACATTTTCAAGGTTGGCTAGTTAATTGAGAAATTAAATACGTAAAATACCAATTTTTTAATGTTTTAATTAATTGTGATTTGTTTTCTTTAATTTCATATTTTCAGGGCAAAAAAGTTGTCATCTTCGGCCTCCCTGTAAGTATCTTCTGCATTTTAATTCATATTTTCCTGCTTCTTTTATTACATATTTAGTGGAGTTGAATTTATTTTTTTGGGTATAATTTTAATTGATTGTTGGCAATTAGGTCTCCTTTTTTTTGCTATTGATAGGAGCCTACAGCCCACAATCAGTGGTTAAGCAGTCTAGGGATAAAAGATGAAGGTTTAATCTGGCATTCTCTTGTAACGGGGCATATTTTAAGCTCAAATACTCTAGACAGGATTCGAATCTGTGACCTCCTTGCAAGTACAAGGAGCTCACTACCATTAGGCCAGATGCCTAGTGGTGTTGTGATTAAATATTTAAAATTTCTTGAACTTTGCAAGTGACGGACATAAAAAAAGGAGACAATTATTGCTCGGTTGCAGTTAGTGATTCAAGGTTAGTATAATGTTTAGTGGCTGCATTTGTGCTATCCATGATGTTAAATTAACAAGGTTATTCAGAAAATTCATCCTTATCTCCTGTTATGCATAGATTATTTCATTAGTGATGCTCATGAGTGTTGTAATTGGTCTCTACATGACATTGTATATCAAAATGAGTGCTATTATATTCTTACTCTTTTTGTTTCTTCTCCGTTGTCTCTATTGGAACAAGTAAAGCCCATGCAAGCACAAAATCAAATGCAATCCACAATATAGTTAATTTGTGAAGTTCTTTATATATATATAAGCCAAGAGAAATCTGGATTGTACCAGACAAATAGGTGAAACAAACCTCACTTGTAAGGGTCCTTTTCTCCTATTATCCATCTTAAAAACTTGGTTTCTAATCAGGAAAAAATTATAAATAGCTTCAAGTAGATGTCAAGCTTGTGAAATTAATCATTTAAGTTAACCTCATGCTATGCATCACAAACAAATCAACGAACAGCACTAAAGACAATTAATCCTCTTATTGCACTTTTCCTTTTGGTATGATAGACATTAAGTTGGAAGCCGAAATGATTGTTGTTTCAACGCAAACACTGGTGTGGATGACAATGGGGAAGAGGAGAAGAGGGTGGTTTTTTATTCAAGAAAGTGTGGAAGCGATATTAATTTGTTTTGGGAATAAGATTCTCAAGTCAAAGATTTGATAAAGAATGACCTAAATAGCTAAAACATGATTCTTTTTATTTTGTGACTTAATTTTGTTGATAGAAAACTATTTTTATGTGTTGCGTTTACCATGTCCAGGGAGCATACACAGGGGTTTGTTCACAGCAGCATGTGCCTAGTTACAAAAATATAATTGATAAGTTCAAGGCTAAAGGGATTGATTCTGTCATTTGTGTGGCTGTTAACGATCCATATACTATGAATGCTTGGGCAGAGAAACTTCAAGCTAAAGATGCTGTAAGTGATTATTGTGAATCATATACATTTGTTTCTCTTTTCTTACATGTGATCTGAAAACCTTTTCTATTTGTTTTGATTTTGCTTGTCTCCTTTTTTGTAATGTCTCAATTTCTAGTTAAACTTTATGGTTGAATCTTTACAGTTTTCTATATTCTAGGAAATTTCCTAGAAAACTAGATAATTCTCCAAAGTAGACATGACCTTAATGGCTTTATTCCCTAATTGTGCAATTATGTGACATCACTAAACCATGTACTGTTTGCTGCTTCATAAGATGTCTGCAAGTGGAGTTAATTTTCCGGCCACTTAATCCCATGAAGCACCGGTGCTGTTATTATTTCCATACCGTAGAAGTTTTATCCTCTTTGCAGGAACAATGTCATCTTGTTAGGGTAGTTAACTGTTCCAATATGCAGTATCTTCTTCACTTGATTTCCCTTTTAACTAGCCTTTTTCTATTTTAGATTGAATTTTACGGAGACTTTGATGGGAGCCTTCACAAGAGCTTGGAATTAAATAAAGATCTCTCTGTTGCTTTGCTAGGGCATCGCTCTGAAAGGTATGATGCTGTCATGTCTGTTCTTGGTGTTCTAACATGCGTTTCCCAGCATTCTGAATTATCTGATCTAGGGATCTCATTTGATTTCCCTGTTTTTCTTTTTTGCTGAGTGGGCTTTGAGCCAATTAACCCTAAAGAAATATCCATGTATTTGTCATTTTCTTTAAGGTGGCAGTTAAAATGCAATTCGTAGTTTATATTGGTTATTTACTTTCATCCACCCAAGACTCTACTGATCTGTGTGTTGATCATGGATATATTTTCCTTAGACATTTGACTCTTGTGTACTTTGTGTAGATGGTCTGCTTATGTGGAAGATGGAATGGTGAAGGTTCTAAATGTAGAGGAAGCTCCATCCGACTTCAAGGTTTCCGGCGGAGAAGTCATACTGGGACAAATCTAATTTTTCTTTGGTTATGTTTATAATTCACCGGAGCTTTTATGCCAAGCATGCCAATCTATCATTTTTGGGTTGAACCTTGGTAAAATAATCCAGGTTGTTGCTATGTATCATATGTTTGATTCCAGAGTACTCTTGGCTGTTTTGTCTGTGCTGTTGTACTAGAATATTTCGTTGGAGGGAATAAGTTGCGTTTACCCACTTCTAGTCTCACCTTTGTCATAAATTCTAATGTACTCTGAACGTACTCGTCAAAAACTAGCTTTGGCTTCTTGGATTTTGTGACAACGATGTCTTTGTCCTCCCTTTCTAGTTTCCTTACCTAAAATTCTCACCGGTGACTAGAAATTCTAAACATGGAGACTATGTTTGATTTTGTATTTTTTTTTTTAATTTGTTGTTTCAAATTTTTGTTTTGTTGTTTTCCGATTGTGTTTATGTATTTATTTGAAAAATAAATTTTTAAAAAATAAAAAAATATATTATTTCAATATATTTTCATGAACAACTTATAATAAAAACATTCCTCTAACAATTTTTTAACCCAAGAAAATGATTATAATGATTATAAGGTTGATTTTCATACAATCAAATAAAAATTGACAGAACAGATACAGCTATTTCCATGCCTGTTTATGCTATATCACTCTCCCATTTTACGAATCCACACGTTCCTTCCTCATAACAAGACATCCAAAAACTAGGGAAACATGGCAGAAACAAGAATGGAAATAGCATGAACATAATTACATATTTAAAGAATTTGACAGAACTCGAGATTTACGTGGACCTAGAAATTATATCTTCAATTCTTGACGATGAGGAGGAGGAGCATAATCATGGGCACTGTGGATTGTTCCCAGGACCACCATAGTAGAAGTGTGAGCCCCATTCATTGCTGTAGAAGCTTTGGATGTTGTAACAATTGGTGTTTTCAGTTAGGGTTGAGATACTTCGGGCTGAGCTGAGGCTGTTATCAGAGTCTACAATCTCCAGGTTCCGAAAATAGCTTGCTTTTCCGAACCCATCTTCTGCAAAGTGGCCCGACCCCATCTGTGTCGATGTGTGCTTGCCGTTGGCCCTTGAGTTCACCACCTCGCCGCCCCACTCCACCATGGTGGCATGCTTTGTTAGGTGTGTAAATAGCTCAGCTGGCCAGTATCCTACTAGGGTGTTGTCACCAAAACTCATCCACCAATTACCTAGCTTTGGATCCTAATTCCAAAAAAAAAAAGTTAAAAAAATAAAATAAAAAAAGCTAATTAGACAAATAAGTTTTTGCAATAAGTAGAATGTGCAAGAAATTTAAATGCAATAAGTTCTAAATATTAAGTTATATAAATGAGAGGTTCAAAATGTCTAGATATCATATGAGAAAGACGAAAAGAAGCATTATTATAAGCTAATTAAACCTTTTTATTATTATTAATATCGGTGTTCATGCTAGCTTGTATATACCTTGACTAATCCTACGAGCCCTGAAGTTAACGATCATATAAACCTCTAGTGATTATCATATTAGCAACCACATAACTTGAACCTAAGATCACAGGAGGAACAAACTTCTTGATCTCAAGCTCTTACAATTGAACCACCTATTAGATGATTAATTAAACTACATATTGGTTGGATGGGTTGTTATCAAATTCTGTTATTTCTTAACATGAGATTTAAGGAAACATACGAGGGTTTTATTACAACAAAAAGGTGTGGAAAATCGACATATTTCACTATAAATTGTAATAATAGTTTTACTTCTAATTTTTTATCTTATCTTTTCACTAGATGTTTTTTTTTGTTATTTATATTTTTTTCTTTCTTTTATCTCTCTTAACAATTAAAATGCATATTTATCCTTTGTAAATCAATAGATATTTCACTATGAATTATAATAATAATTTTACTTTTAATTTCTCATCTTATCTTTACACGAGAAGTTTCTTTGATTATTTATGTTTTTTTTTTCTTTTCTCTTTCTTAACAACTAAAATGCATAATTATTTTTTGTTTGTTGTTTGCTTGGATCTGGCAAACATGTCAAATCCAAACTTATTGAGTCTAGGTATCACGCTAGACCTAAGATTCTTGGGTCTAGCAACAATATGAAGCTTAAGGCTCTGGAGTCTGGTATAGCTGTCAACCCCAACAAACTTGAATCTGGTATAGTCACTAGACCCAACTATCTTAGATTCCAGTCTCTTGGATTTGATATACCATAAGACCAAAGCATTTAACATATTATCAATAATTTTTATATTTTTTAAAAAATATATTACCGATCAGCTACAAAGCACGAAATAATATACTAGTACCTTCCAAATGAGGATGCTGATATCATATTGGTTGCCTGTGTATGATGATACAGGAGAAATGGCAGCTCCGATGGCTATTCTGCTATGGGTTTGCACAAATCCTGCACAAAGAAGGTTGTAGCACCCTGTTGCTTGATATGAATCACTCTGCAAGATACAAATTTAAAAATAATGACTGTCATTTTAGGGTTCTTTCTTTCCCAAAACTATCAAACTGGAAAAATATCTCCTACATTTTGGAAAACAATAATATTAATTTTTTTTTTTTTACATAAAAAAAAAAAAGAAACGAGAAAAGAGAGAATCATTGAGTTTTTATATATTTAAATTTATCCATAAAATTATTATCGTCATTACTGACGTGTTAAATCTCGATGAAATTATCAATAAAATTTTTATTCTTTTTATTTTTTTCCCGCACAATTTCCATAAAAAAATATTTTGTAGCCTCACAAGCCATTACAAATTCCACCCTACCTTTGAATTTTTAATTTTTTTTTAGTAATTTTCCTTTCGTCTCTCTTTGTTTTGCTAAATAAACATAAATATAAATTAGAATTAATTAGTAATTGAGAATTAAATATGATCAGAGATCTTACTGTCCAATAAGTAAACAATCTGGGCCTGCTGTCACCATAAAGCTCCGGACTGACCTGACTAGTAGAATAAAATCATTACTTCAGAAAATCCCATTAATTAAACATAGAATTAATATATAAACCATTTATTAATCCATATAAAATATAGTAATTAATTATAATTGAAATAGTGTGCACAGGAGATACCTGCCACCCAGCTTCTATGCTGTTGAGATCAGAGCCGTCGAACGATCCCGAGAGAATCCAGATCTGTGATAGACTGAACTCGTTGACCACTTGGATTGTTGGACCCCACACGTTAATTGTTGCCTTGGCTCCATAGACCTCTTGTGATGATCCAGTGTAGGCAATTGCATGCTATGAACCAGAGAAAGAGATTGATCAAAGGGTAGAAAATGAATATAACACGAACTTCAAAGGTAAATCATGTGGGTCCTAATCAGGAAAATTATCTTATATATTATATCTTAAGAATCTAAAAATCAACTCTAAAATTATATATAAATAAATTATTTTATATTTTTATTTTTATATCTATTTTTTTAATCCGGAAATAAAACCAAATATAAAATTTATGTGTATTAAAAAATTAGGATCCATTTTTGTGGTATGAGCAAATGCTAATAATAGTTTTTTTTTTTTAATAATCAAAAGAAAATACCAAAACTCAAAGTATTGTGAATTCTATATTTTAATAATAATTATAGTAGGAGCTAGAAAGTTGTCATCTTTTTCTTTGTAAAAATTGAAAATAATATTTATTATTATTTATTTTGAAATAACTATATATGAAAATAATCCATATATATTTATATATATTGATGCTATGAAAAACAAAATTGCACTCTTTTCAAAGGGTGAGAAAAGATAGGATACCTCATGTCCATTGCCACTAACTACATCAGGGGCATCTATGTGTCTAGCAAGAGAGATTGATCTTCGTTGTTTCTTGCCAAAATCAAACAAAGACTTGGCTCTCAGCACATCATGAACTGTGCTCCGCCGTATAGGAACAGTGCCATGCGGGCACCTTGTCCCATTCCGGTGCCACATTTGCCATGAACCTCTCACGCCTTCTGCTTCATTGCTCTTCTTTGTTCTTTCTGATCTCAAATCATCATCCTCTTTCAACGCTTTCACTCTAGGCATTTCTGGGGGCTCTCTCTGTTAATTACATGACATAATCATCATAATTACTAGCATTAATCAAAGTTAACATTACTACATGTTATCTAAGGAATGAGAGAGAGAGAGAGAGAAAAGAAGATTTAGCTTTACCTTTAAGCTTTATAGTAATTGAATATATAGGGAGTTTTTTAAGAGAAAAAGAAGATGACAAAATACATGGAGCCAAGAAAGTCCTTTTTCATACACAAGATTTAGGAGCATTGGGGAGCTTCATAACCTTCTTTTACACGTAAAAGAGTTATAATATGGTAGTGTTTATTGTCAAACAGGAAGTTAACCTAGATGAATGTTGAAAGATAGTGGTAAACAAGAAGAGAAATTAACTTCGTTAATTAGCAATGTTACACGTTAATGGAAAGGACAAGCTAGGCAAGAGAGGGGAGGAGGTGTTTTTTTTAGGTTATTTACCTGGACCTTGTGATTCTTTAAAAGAGGGTGATCTAAAGCAGGCTGTTTTCTTTTATGAACACAGTCTATGATATCTCCATCTGGGCTCTGTAAAGATCAAAGAAAAATGTCAAAACAAGAAACTAATTAACCCCACATGATCAGATGAAATCAAAACATGAACAAAGAAACAAAAATTTGGTGTAGATTTAAGAAGATAGATATGTAATATATACCTCTATGGTCATGACTGGAGGCTTGTTAATCTTGTCCAAGTGCCTCTGAATCCTTTCAAGTCTCATGCCACTGACTTGCCTATGATTTGTGTAATTTAGGGCTGACACAACAACAGTAAACCTTTGGACAAAGAGAAGAGCTAGAACAAGAGGAGGAAGAGGAGCAAGAAACCCTCTCTTATTCACCACAAAACCCATGTTTCTTTCAGTGCCAAGTAAGAAACACAGAAGGAGACTGAGGGGAACTAACAAACCATTACTAGAAAAAAAAAAAAAAAAACATAATAGCTTAGTAACAAATTAATCTAATCACTTGCACCAAACCCACACGGAAACCAGAACAGGTAATGGAAAATGACTCTTGTCTCTATCTCTCTCTCTCTCTCTCTTTCTGGGGTCTATCTTTATGGCGAGAAGGAAGGTTGGTGGAGATGGTTAATTAACCTGCATATGTAGAGGCCTGCTCCCTGATCTCTTAAACATTCACTATCAAGTTCATCATTGCTGACATTGGATTCAGCTACAAATTGAGAAATTAAGAAGAGTAATACATATATGTTAGTGTTAAATCTTTCGTTTTGTTCCTATGGAGCTGCACCGATCGAGGACAAAGACAGAGAAGAAACAAAGACTTGAAAGCACTATAAAAACCGAGACCTACCCAACTATATATGCAGGCTCCTTTTTATTGCGCTCCTTGAATGTCCTTCATCTGCCACCATATAACTTTGTCATTAATGTTTTCA
Organism: Populus deltoides; assembly: GCA_015852605.2. Taxonomy (NCBI): domain Eukaryota; kingdom Viridiplantae; phylum Streptophyta; class Magnoliopsida; order Malpighiales; family Salicaceae; genus Populus; species Populus deltoides. Next base: position 12,533,670 of record CM027588.2, on the reverse strand, counting down.
CTTTAAGAGTTTCATAGCCATAGCTTTCCTTCCTTCCCAGTCTTCTCCTTTCCTTAGTCCTACCCTTTTTTAAACTCCAAGTAGCACTCAATTGCTGTGTTCTCTATGCTTTGGTGTTGCCACATGGCTTTCATTTCATATTTCTGCACCTCATCTATAGGTATATGATCCCAATGTGAATACGATACGTTACCCTCTAAACATACACTCAGATTTACCAACCATCTATGTATATAAAGAAAATAGATTAAAAAAGGTAAACCTTAATTGCCATGAGTAAGTATCCAAGAGTATTGAGGGAAAAGGAAATTTGCTATAAAGTGCAAAAGCATTGAACCGATGGTGAAAAGGGAAGAAAAATGAAGAAACTATCAAATGGTTGTAAGGATTTTTATCAATTATTTTTTTAATTAACATGGATGTCCAGACCAGCTTGCATACACCTCAACTAATCCAACAGGTTCTGAAATTAGTGACCATATAATTCTCCAGCGTTTATCATTGTTTTTTATGATTTAGCTTGATGGTCGGATTTATTATAGCCTTCAATTAAATCAAATTATAGATATCAATTTTGAAAAATAAATTGAATTTATATCTTCCTTCGCAATCCCTTTGATTTCACGTTTCTTTTGACTATTATGGGTATATAACAAAAAAAAGAAAAGATATGGCACCATTTTAATACATTCAAGAGATATAATAATCCTAAAGAAATTCTAATTTCCTAATAAGAACTAACGAAAGCAAAATTCTACTCGCATAAACTTAGTATAGGTGAATTTTGTGATAACCTGTGATTATGTATTTTAGAAATAAATGATTACGAGGGAACATACTTTAATTAACTACAGGATGAGGATGATAAATTAAGAATAAGAAAATATTAAATCGAGGATTAAATTAACATTTGTGAGTTTCTATTCTCGAATCTCAAATACTCCTATGGCTCGATGATCCCACATTGAACTTCGATGTTTGACTCAAATTATTAAACGGTGGAAATGTCTTAAATTCCTGTATGATTCTAATAAATAAATACCTGTTAATCCTGACTCTTGACGTAGGCACACCATTGTTGTCAGCACGATTTACGTAGACTTAATTAGGGGTTTGATAAACACATTGCTATCTACCCAACAACAATCTTTAAAAAAAAAAAAAATTAAAAGTTGATTTACGAAAGGGCCATGTCAATCGATCCCTCCTAGAAAGATATGTCATCATTTTGTTTGCTTGATGAATTTATAAACTCAAAAATAAAAATAAAAAGATTAATTAAATAAGGTTTTGCGATTGGTTTTATGTTAATTATTTTCTGCTACAATTGAATTTTTTTAGCTTAAAATTGTACAATCACCATCTTATACTTAATATTTCCAATTTAATTAGATAAAATAATAATATAAAAAAAAAGACTCAAGCTTGTAATTGTTTAGTTATTTGGATTTTGACCACATCAAAAAACTATCACAATTTAAAAATTTAAATTATTAAATGATACTTTAAAAATAATTTTATATTATTCTCAATAATAAAAATATAAAGACAAAGTACGTAGACAGTGCATTAATTTTGATTCTTGCATATATATATATATATATATATATATAGAGGAAGGGGACAACATCAAGAAATAGATTTAATGTTTTATCTACAAGATCCCACAAACGAGGTGAAGGGGCACAATCATAATTAATTAAGCAGCTCAATTCATAAACAACTTCATTTTATTTTAGAGAGAGATGATATATACTCATCAACAGTCAGCCATGATGTAAGAAATTAAATACTAGAAACTAACTTGATTAGTGCTCAACTATATACAATTGGCAGGAAGATTTATTTCTGGCTATAAGTTAATTAGTTCATAGAGATGAACTGCTTGAATTCAACGAATTAAGGTACATGTTGTGATTCCTATATAGCTAGCATTTCGGACCAGACAAAATTTAAGAATTACTTGAATAGACTCTTATAATCTCGTCCTAGGTATTTTCTAGTTCTAATTAAAGCGAATTAATGGCTAATTAAAGCGTCTTATAGTGTTATAGTCATAGCTAGGTGGTCATCCTTGTTATACCCGATTTTAAAAAACAAAAATATTATTGATAAGACTCGTTTACGTTTGAATCTGATTTTATATGATCAATCAAAGGAGTTGACTAAATTATATATTTTTTTAATTTAATTTAGAACCTAACTTAAATTAAGTTTTTTAAATCAACTAGAAACAAATTTAATAACTAGATATAGGTTTCTCGCATACATCATTTTTGTTGTTAACTTGATGAAAGATAATAAAATAGAACAAATAAACTAGCTTGATTCACGCATTGACAATGTTTAAGTAGAGATTTTGAATCTAGCTAAATTTAACTATATATCAAGAAATTGGGAACACGGTTTTTTTTTAAAAAAAAATTTTTTTTGGCTAAAATTTAATATATTTTGAATCGTTTTGACATGTTGATGTCAAAAATAATTTTAAAAAAATAAAAAAAATCATTGACATACAATTCGACATAAAATGTTATTTGAAAAGCAATCACAATCATATTGTGAACTAAGCTATTTATGTTCACTAATCTTCATCTCTAAAGTCTAAAAAACTCATTCAAGTTGTCCGAAAGTAAAATTATAAAACATGACCCCTGTCAGCTATGGAAAACAAAGGTACATTATATAAAATTAATAATAGTAGTAAATTAGAGAGAGATGCATAAGGGTTGTCCACTCTTAGAAAATAGCTTATACAAGCCTATTCTCTTTTACTAGACCAACAAAGAAAAATTACTTCATAAATGAGACCAAAAAAATTAAAAATAAAAAGGACAACGAGTTTGCCTGTTAAATTTAGATTATCGCAGATCTATCCTTCTAAACTCAAGTCTCAAGCCTTGCTCGAGTTCTGTTGCTTGCTTGCTGCATGAAGTATTTATTTTTTATTAATATAGATATCCGGCCTAACTTGTATATATTTTAATTAATTTCATGAATTTTAAAATTAATAACCATCTAAATCTCCAACAACCCTGAAATTAATATGAAATATCTCTCCAGAAACAATGATATTATCTCTCCTGTGAAAATATATTTATAAAGATACCTCAGTTTAAATCCATAGATGCCTCTTCTAGCAGAATCACAACCCCTATAAACTACTCAACCAAACAGCTTTGAAATCTACAAGGCCCTCTCCCTAGACCCACCTTTTTGAAAGCCCTTGAAACCTAAGGGGGTGATTTAGGTGAACTAAAAAAGTAAACAACCCTTTCTTTTAATTCAACCCTGTAGCCTTCAAATTTTTCAAGCGAAATCACAAACACAAACAAGAAATTTGGTTCCTACGTAGATTAAAGACAGTGACAATAAGAGATTGAAAGCCTGAATTTTCATTTTAGCTTGGTATTTTTATTTAGGCTTTCTTCATATTCTTCAAGTTTGAGACCATAAGTTTTTTACAATAGTAATCTTTTCACAGGCCCAGGGCCTAAGATCACAAACCTAAACCTTGTAATCATCATCTTTTTCTCGAGCTCAAAATCATAACCCTTCTAATCTCACTCTAAAGGTTTAATATAAGGTTTAGACACGCTTCCAAGTATTTTAGAAATCGCACACCTTCATAAACGATGCTCTCATCAAGTATTTTAGACTAAATTAACAGCCAAAGTTGGATGGAACTAGAGCAGATTGACCTCATGGAGATAGAAGAAGGAACCTTAAAGGGTGTTTGACCTCCTTTTAGCTTCTTTTTTTAACTGTCGAAAACATTCGATATTATCTCACAAGGAATATTTTTACTTGACTTCACCATGAAACAAAACAAATCATTAAAAAAAAAAAAAACTTAAAAAAAACATAGAACATGATGCTTTGTGATAGGAATGCTGCTTATTTTAATTTAGGAAACATCAAGCACTGGCCTTTGGAAAGAGAAGCCTTTTATCCGTTTAGCAATCTGGGCAGGCAAGGAGCAAAATTGTTCATACAGATAACTCAAAGTAGCACTGACATAAATTACAACAAAAAGGGGATTGTGTCGAGCGGCTTTTCCTATTCCTCAGCAATTGCAAGGGTTTACAAAAACAAGAGCTAAAATCCACCGCTATATCTACATATAATCCGTCCAAAACTGATGGTGTTAAGCCTTTTATCATCTTCCTATGATTAAATATGACTATGTACTCCTATGAACAAGAGTCGCCACACATAGCATTTGACCAAACTTCCTGAAGGTTTTTGCGTACCTCTCTTGAAGAACACACAAATAATAGGGAGATGCAATCAGCTATTAGCCACTTGTTGATTCTTCTTCACTGTCTTCACTCTCATCGCTGCAACTCCACAACCACCCGAAATATACATTCAGAAAATAACTAGATGTATAAATAACCAACATGCACAACACACTGGATATATAAATCATCAAATGCATGTATTTATAAGCAAGTATAAGTCATCCTAGGTATTACTGCATCCCTGCAACAGAAACAAAAAAAAGTTCCAAAGAACATGTATCATAGCATGGTTCACATAGAATGCCATAGAATGTGAATTATAAACATCACCAAGTCCTTCCCAGTTGACTTTGTATCCATAATTTTTAAACATATATGCTGGTATTATTTGCAGAGTTGAGATTTAAAGGATAATGTCCATCGAAGTCCATCGAAGTCCAATGGCAGATACTCCCCATTGAGCATTTGGGTTTGGCTGCTATCTGATCATTTTATTCCAGGTCCCATAGTTTGTGTCATTATAATTTCTTCATCAGTATTCATTCTCTTTATGTGCTTCAGAACAAAATCTGTTTTTGTTTCCTTATAGAGCTATATTCAATCAGATACATCATATAAGAATGTCATTTCATGGATACAAACATGAAAAGCATAATTCTGTGTCATACATGCATGCAAGCAATATTTACAAGTAAAGAGCGGAGGGTATTCATAAATATACCAGTGGACAGAATATGATGGTTTATAGCAAGGTATGACAAAGCAGAAGAAATTGAAGTTTTTTTTTTATCCTTCTAAATTATAGCCAGCACAAATATGAAGTTCAAAAGGAGCTAAATCCCAGCACAAAACTTAATGTTCAACCAGATTACCTATATTCAGGGAACTTTGAAAGTCGCCTAGCATCCAAGCCTGTAATAAATTTTTGAGCAGCTTGAACATTGTCTGTACCTGAAAAAATAAATCCAAGGCATTAAGTAAGGAAACGTTGTCTGTACCTGAAAAATTAAATCCAAAGCATTAAGTAAGGAAACCTCTTAGTTTTCCCGATTCACATTAAACAATGCAAAAGAATTAGAAGACCAAAAACCAGTCTTTGAAAGATGAAAGATGGATCAATTTTAATCTCACTTGACAATTAAAAGACGCATAATCAACAGAAAACTGATATTGAATCAATATATGAAGGAAATACCTTTTGTCATCTGGAAGGCATGCACAGCACATCTTTCAGCGGCTAGCCTCACCGGTGTACTACTGTCCTTCAAACATTCAGCAAGTGCAGGACCAATAATGGAAACATGGACTGTAATTGATGGAGGACTTGCCTGAAAAATAAACGCCTCATTAAAGTTCCTTAAATTAAAAGTTCATGAATTCCTTATTAAAGTAGAAACACATGAGGGCATACTTTTGCAACAGCTTTTAAAGCAGATAAACCTCTCCTTCTGACTTCACTGGAGTCATCGTGCAAAGCAGACACTATTGTCGAAATGATATCAACATATGCAGTGGCTTCAGATGGATCACTCTGAATCTGATGAAGTATAAGCCTTCCTAATGCCTTTGTTGAAGTTTCACGAAGAGGAAACTAATTTGCAGAAGAGCAATATTCAGTAACTGGTACAATACAAATGCATAAAATTACAACTGTTGGAACTGCAATACCTTCTCATCTTTCAGGGCATCTTTAAGGCAGTGCATGATAGATGGAAACATTTGGGATGTAACAACAGAGGAAGGATTGTGCCTAAGCAAGGATGAGATGGTGAGTACTGAGCCGTGCCTGGACACCCAGCTAGGAGAAGATGCCAAATTTGAGAGTAGTTCAAGCAGATCATCAAGCTGAGGCTCTTCCATGTACTGCAATGTCATTTGAAACTATGAGAAAACGTAGAAGAAATTGCAAATTTTAATGGAAGAGGTCGGTAGCAATAAACAAGGAAGGTCCATCAAGAGCAATGAAAGGTGCAAACAACATGGTGTTCTGCCCAGATACAACTTCAGCTTCTTACCACAGGTTTATTTAGAAAAACTATCTTGAGTCCAGAGCTCAGCCAGCATGTAGCACCGCTACTATATCCTAATTCTAGTATCTTCTTGTTGATATGAAAACTGTGGCAGTAGTGATATGGTCACTTTTGAGCTAACAACTTTAAAATACCCTCTATCATGTTTATCATGCAATTTTACAGCATTTTGTAATTGAAAACCAACTGCCTTTGAGTATTCTGTTTTCCATCTTTTCTACTCCTTGACTGCAGCACACTGACAAGCCCAAACCTGAACAGCTACAACACTAGACTGCTGTGGCTTATTTTCAGAGCCCTAGGCACTGTCCCTGACAGCAAGCCTAGTAGTGTCAGGCTTGGGTGGTGTTAATGGTAATCACCATTCAAATAAAACAAACATCAGGTCTAAGCCAGAGTTTCAAATATGTCAAGAGATTCAACACTTCTATCAGTTAAAATGAAAACATATATTTGCAAAACCAAGATACTCAGAATACCTAAACCCACCTGTGAAGTGATACCCAATATGCTGGCAGCAGATATTCGGACTTGGTCATCATCATGATGAATTAAATCCTTGAGTTGACTGAAAACACGAACTCTGACAGGATCGCTCACACTTTTCCCAGCATGCTTAAGGACACCTTTTAAAGCTGTGAGAATTGCCTCCCGAACACCAGCATCTGATGCCTGAGCAACAAAATAAAAGTGATGTCATGATCATAACAAAGATCAGTGAAGGGAAAAAAATTACATAATGACTACCTAACCTGCAAGCTGGACAGGAGGTCACTGACTAGAGGATCAACTCTTGTACTGAGTGCACTAAGCTTTCCAAGAGCAAAAGCAGCACTTGTACGAACAGTCCTGCATTTCACTCAAGATCTCATGAGCAGGAAATAGGAACTCACAAACCATAAATAAGCCAAAGTAAGAAGACATGCGTAAAGGATATATATATATACACACAAACACACACACACACATATATATATATATGAAAGGAAAAAAAATTCCAATAGACCCACAAATAATTTATGAAACAATTCAACAATAGTTTGACAAATGAGCTTTCAATGTACAAACAAACCTTGTACTATCTTGTAAGCACTTGATAAATGTTGTTTGAAGCTGAGGAAGAAAAGGCCTCAGGGACATCCCACCCTTCCGTATTAAGATGCTCAATGTAGACAAGATGGCACTCTTCACCTGCCAAGGAAACCGGTCGCCTATGATCCGGATAAGAGGCCTGTAATTATAAAACAAATACATCATTATTGTAGGTACACACCTAGGAAACTTCAGCTAATGGGAAAATAATCTTTTTATTAACAAGAGAACTATTAAAAACTATTAAAATCAAGGCATCAAAAAGCAATAAGCACCCCAAGCACTTAGGAACGTTAAAAAAGGGAGCAAAAAGGAAATTCAAAATTTATGTGGTCATTATGAGCTCTTACCACAAGCATACAGTTTAATGAAGACCATTAAACTAACAGCACCTACAGATAAACTATACACATAATCTGAAATATTTACAAGGTGAGCTCAAAAAGATTGAAGACATGCACATTCTTGTGTTTCTAAAAGAATAAATTGATTGCGTGAAACTAGCAAAAATGTGATTTTACAGTTAAATTATCCTTGCTGAGAAAAAAAAATCAGGAATTTCCCATTCATGAAAAAGAAATAAAAAAAAAATGATCCAAATCCGGAGTTGTTAAAAAACATTAGGAGCAGCAATCCAATGACAAGATGTGTTGATGTTACATATCACTCAACCCTAACTACACACATAATCAGTCGATTTACAGTAGCCACAAAAGTATAATTCACAAAAGCAAGATTTCCCAAAGACGGATGACACATTGTTAACCACCACAGTACTTTATGGCACATTAATTCTAGAAGTCAAAACTTATACTAACATTTTTCAGATATTTTAACATTTAGTATAAACTAGATTTCGTAAAATGTATATGGTCCATACCCAGTGATTGGAATGACAAAATCCTTCAATGCTTTTTCACTAGTCACTTCAATAAGCTCCCCAAGACCCAGTGCTGCCTGCTCTCTTAACTCAGCAGAGCCACTTGTCAGACCCTAAAATGTCACAAGATATCAGAGAATCACCAGAAATGAGACAAGAGGCACAAATAACTATGATCAATACTTTTTCTAACCCAGTGGTCAACTAGACAACCAAATGTATATAACTGACAGGATCACAAGACACACACACATGTATATATATAACAGGATAAAAACAACTTCATTAAAGCAGGAAAACTGACACTAGTAATAAACCACCCAATGGAAGAATTGAGGCAGTAACAATACACTTCTGAAACCATATCATTAATTGCTAGTAAATCAGCAAGCATTGCAGACACATAGCATCTACTTGGCTGGTTGAGGAAATAAAAGGTCTTCCCAAGCTCACAACAAGAAATTTTTACCATGACCAATTTAACTACAGATAAACAGAGTGCATGGGAAAAAAGAAAAGTGGGACTCTCAAATCATGTTTTCTAATCTTTCTTGAAGATTTCTCAAAAACAAAAGTGAATTGTAGAATTTAACAAACCAAATCTAAAATACATGCTTCATACAAGGATGATGTCAAACAAAAAGAAAAAAAAGAAGGAAAATAACAATATTCTGACAACTAAGAATAACAAAAGAAAAGCATGAGAAGGACAACGTTATGACAGTAAGAATATAAGCATCCTTACTTGAAGAAATATCGGAAGCAATGGCTGAAGAGCTTTTGGGAGACAGAAACCTGGAATGACAACTGGTCCTCCCTGCAAAAATATTGAAATGGACATAAATACCCAGATGAGTCATCCTTCCACAAATCAGACAAAAAAGTTAAAGTTTCTGTGCATTCTGTTAACAGTATCATAATGCATACCCAATTGTCTACACTGCAGAATAGTGATCACTAACCTTCTTTTTCCTTCGCTCTTTATCTCTGGACGTGGACACAGCATCACGTACTAATTTTATATATGAAGGAAGCACCTCCTTAGGAACAGAACCAATAACCCTTGATAACGCTTCCCAAGCAACCTATTGAAAAGAACATTAGATACAATTTATGGAAGAGTAAAGAAGACTGAATTATGCATTTGATAGATACCTCAACAGTTGATGAATCTGAATCACTCAGCAAAATGATCAGAGTAGATATCATATTTGGTGCTTCATCTACCAAATATAACTTGCTGTATTTGAAGAAAAATCCTATCAGGTATGATGAACTTCTTCTGATCGAAGCCTGACACCATAAATATACAGAGCCAAAATTAGTGATAAATACATACATGTTTGTGTGTGTGGGTGTAGAGAGAGAGAGAGCATGGAAGGGCAAGGATAACTGGGCTACATACCAGAGCATCCCCAACACCTTTTAGAAGTTCTGCTATCAGATACTCAACGCCTTCCTCATCTATGACCAAGGCCACTGTTTCTGCAGCCTTCTTAGCCAAAGTTTGAACATCCTACAAACTCCAGCCATTAGATAATCTAGTAGCATAAACAGCATTTTGAAGATGTATTTTAAATGAAGGTGACATACACTAATGTCAAAAGAAGATTGATATTTAGAGTTAGGCAAACAAGAGTTGAAATTTAATATGGCTTCTTCAAACTAGTTGCATACCTTGTCCTCAGCACCCATTGCAGAAAGTAAAGCAGGAAGAATAGTACCAAGGTGAAAGTTAAGACCAGGTCCTGCAACCTCAGCTAAGGCTCCCAGTGCATGTGCATTGAAGGCACTGGATACATATTCAAAGTCTTAGAAAAAGAGCAATCATAATGTGTGTTTGTGTGCATGTTTTCAAAAATTATAGCAACTCAAGGAAGCTACACATACGAAAGGGGAAGATGGACCAGCTTGGGCAAAATATGAGGCAGTACAGCTGTAGTCCTGACACTGAAATTCACAACAGAAATTAACCACATTTTACAGTAGAAAAATATACACAAAAAGACTCGACTCTCAATACACAAGCTGCACAAGGCGTTTACCTTAAGATTTGTTTGAGACCATCAAGCGCCGTATCAGAGGTCTCATCATCCTCTAGAGCATGCAGCAGTGTTGGAACAATTTCATCAATTGCTTGCATTCCAGCACTCTGAATAAAGAGACAATTTAAGAGCCTCATAAATTAATATCTAAACAAGAACTTAAAACAAAACCCAGAAGATAGAAATGATGTACCTTGTACAGAGTGCTGAATGCTAAGCCTGCAGACTCACGCACCTCAGGCATGCTGTTAACATATGTTAACATCAAAATTTATCATACATTCGAGAGATTTAGAAAATTACTAGTAGAAATACTGAACTAACCTATCACAAAGGGCAGTCCGGATTGTAGGGATGAGTTCATCCATAAAACTCAATAATTGACTCTTCACAGCACTTGCCATCACTTCACTCAGACCAATGCATACACCCTGTAATTCCAAGCCATATGAGAATTACATGACAAATAACCAAAAAGTAACCTTTGTAATTTCCTTATGATTGATCAATTCTTCTATTTTTCTTGTGACCAAGATCCTTGAATAATGTTTTCTATCAACTTTGACAAAAGAAAAAAAAAAGAACAAAATTCCTTGATTAATGTCTGCTTATCATATTGAGAGATGAGGAGACAGGGTAGACCAAATGGTGATTTCAGTGCATGCATGGTTTACATGCATATGGTTAATGGATTGAAACTTGATGATCAAGATCCCTCTGCAAGTTAGAAGCACAAGAAGCATTGTATCTGCCTGTTGGGTTTAGTTTATTATAAAGTATTGATGGGGAGGGGAGTTTCAAGAGAGAAAGTGGACAAACTACTGCAGCTACAGACAGAAATTTTACTTGTCTTCTGCCAGCATTAGGATCCTTTAGCCCCTGGGATAGGATTGGGATGATCAAAGGAAGCACTCTTTCACCGAGCTTTCGAACAAGTTCACCCAATGCTCGTGCAGCAACCTACATTAAAAATAAAAATAAAAACAATTTTTTTACCAAATAAATACTGGAAAAAAAAAAGGAATCAGGAAACTACAATCTGAAAATAAAAGAAGCACAGACCTGCCGCCTTTCAGAAGACGACGATGCCAGAGAAGATATTAAAGTACTCATTAAAACTGGCATTATTTCCTTAAGAGTCTTAGGAGTATTGGCCACTATTGTTTTCCATACATGTAAGGCAGCCTGAACAGAGGGACAGGAACATTCAGTTTACATATATGCATAAAACACATAAAAAGCAAATGACATGCAAGAGAGAAAGAGAGATGAAAATGTGCCACTACCTGACGCACAGATAAACTGACATCAGTCCGGACCATGTATAATGCAGCAAGAATTTCATTACGCTTATCTCTTCCTAAAACCTCAATAATAGCACGTCCATGTGCTTCAGTACTAGAACCTTCATCATCACTACCCCCCTCAAGTAAAGCTTTTCCAGAAGTCCCAGCTACCTGGACATGGAAAAAAGGCAATCTCAGAAGGCTAACAAAAAGAACTTGCAAAATGGAGAACTGGAAAGAGGTGAAGTAGTATGAACCTTAAACAAGAGATCCCCTAACAATTCCACTGAGCTTTGCCGGATGCGCCAATTATCATTGAAAATACCATCTTCAACAGCAGGAAGGAGAAGAGGCAAGGACCTAAGGATGAAAAGGAACATAATAAAATAAAATAGCACACATCCAACAAAGATTATAGATCACACGAATATGCAAAATATTCTTAAGACATAGACAGCTATCACAGACTGCATGTAACTTTCATGAAATCAGAATAATTTCAAGTTTATTGGAAATAAAATTTAAAATGCCCAAGAAATGGCAACATGTTTTGGCCCCAGTCAGAAATTCTAAAGTGATTTTATGGCAGGAACTTCAAGAAATTTCAGTTCCAAACATGTAGGAACAAAAGTAAATTTCAATCCAGCGCCAAGAAAATACAAAGAAACATGGCAAGACTATGAATGCATACGTTGTTGCATAGTGCTCCACCAAGACATGGCCAGCACCCAAGGCTGCATCACGGACAGATTCATTCTCATCCGCAAGACCTGTACGAGTAAACCAGCCACTTTATTATAAGCTGGGTTGTTCTACTACCACCAGTAATGGAAAAAAAATCCACAAAGAACATTTATATTTAAAAAAGGAATTGAACAATCTAAGCGACCAAAACTACAAATATCCTTCAAAATTACCGAACCTACCATCTAAAATTGCAGGCAACACCTGCTGCAAATAATTCTGGAATTGAACACCTAAAGATCTTGGCAGATACTGCAAATAAATTAGCATAAAAAGGACATAATCAGAGAAGGGTCATAAGCAAAATCCGAAGTGGTTTGGGGAAAAAAAAACTTTATTGGACACATTTTTTTATGAGAATATTAGCTGACGCAAATTAGTTCACCTTGAAAAGTGTTAAATATCCATCACGCACAGATGCCTTTTGATGAGAACAGTTTCGGATAATATCAGGCAGCACATGTTCAAAGTATCCTGTGCCAAGTGCAGATAGAACCTGGAGATAGATAAACAAAAGCCCCTAACTTAAGTATACCTGATTAAAAGAAGTCTGCAAATTCCGAAAACTAGCGTTTTCTTCGGTAAGTATCACTTCATAATCATAACACGTATTCATTTTCAGATTAATTGCCTTCGTCTAAACACAATAGACGTAATAGCTGTGCTATTGTCATATTAATTGCAGAAGACATGAAGAAACCTTATGTATATAATGAGCTGCTTAATTAAGTGAAAAAGTGGTTCAGTAGTCAGCTAGAAAGTTAGAGTAACCAATAATACCTCACTCAAGCCTTGAGCAGCTCCAGAACGCTCAACATTACTATTATCAGTTTTAAGAGAGTCAAACAGCCAAGGAACAAGATCAGGGAAGTTTTCCTCGCCCATTCCTCTTATAAGAGATCCAATGGCCCTTGCTGCCACAGACCGAACTTCTGGTATTGGATCCACAAGAACCTGTTCTTATTCAAAATCAAAACTTAATCATAGAGGACAAACGGTATACAAAATATGTACGTAACTCCAATGATAACAGTACCTTTTTAACTTCAGGAAGAAGCAACCCTATGTAAGGAATCATATCCTTCGGTTCTGTAACCAATGAACACATGTTTCCAACTATTTGTGCAGCTTTCTTTTTAGTTTCAGCACTCCTCTCCCTAAGACCCCTATGAACTATAGGTACCAATAGTGCAAGTGATGGGGCATCAATTGAATTAATGAAAGTTGTCTGCAAGAAACCAAAAGGCATTTAGTGACATGAAACAGATTAAAATAAAACTGATAAACTAAACAAATGTTCATCCATAAACCTTACCTGGAGGAGAATATCAAGAGAATATTTTGTATACTCATTGGGGTCTGTTAGGCCCATGAGAAGCGTAGGGACAAGAGAAGATATTTCTGGATTCTTTATCACACTCCCGACCTGGGAAGACATTATGGACAGTTAGTCATGAACCACTACGCATGAAGAGCACATTGTGAACAATAAATCACAAAATATATATATATATATATAACCTGCTGAAGTGCCATTTGTCCTGCTGACTGGACTTTGGGATGCGTATCAGTTAAAACCTAAATTTGGAAACAAAATTCCAAGGTCAAGAATTTTTGTTTATTTAAAGAAGGCTAAGCAACAAGGCTTGTGTATGCAATTATAAACCTCCGTCAGTTTGGGCACGATAGTAGGAAGGCATTGAGACAATTGTTGAGGAGCACAGTATGCCATAGCACCAAGTAGTTGTACACTGCTTTGCTTTGTCCGCCAGGCTTTATCCTCAAGACCCTGAGTTTAAAAATTTACAGGCAACAATTTGATCAGTGAAGCACTCTGAAAGTAGTGCAACATAATCCAAATAGTAAGACACAGCAGGACAAATAAACAAAAGGGGAAAAAATAATAATAGTACAAAACACTATGTCAACAACACAAATAACAATACTAATAAATCAAAGACAGTAAAACAAGGCACAAGCACAATAATGGCAAGCAACATAGTTCACTTTCACCTCTGCTTGTCAATATCTGCTGTATTTATCTTAGTCAACTAGCTAGTATAAAAAGCTATTTGATTCAATTCAGAACACAGCTAACAGATCATAAATGTCCACCATCCAGGGAAATAAAAGAATTTTATTATCCAACTGAAGTATCCGTACTGATCAAGCATAAGGGTGCAGTATAATGAGACCTAACTAAAATCATTACATGATTACTAGAGTTAAATTATCAACTTTTAATACAGAAAATTTATCCCTATGACAGAATAAAAACCGAGTCTCTATCCATAGTATGGTCCCTCAAGATTTAGAAGAACTATATGACCAGTTCAATTATTATATCTTATCAAACAAATGTGCTGAATATGAACGATTAAATCCACAAAAGGCACCTTTAGAATCGATGGAAGCACAAGCTTCACCCCCTGTGCACTAAGTTGAGACATCATTGAACGAGCAGCACATTCAGCAGCTTCACGAACTGCTACAACTTGGTCAGAGAAAGAAACCAAAAGTAACGGCAACATTTGAATCACATACCTGGATAAAAACAGGAAAATAGATGCATTAATCATACAAAGAAATCTGCACAGACAACATTGCAGTCTTTAGGCTACAATTATTTATACATACGGTTCAAACAGTTTTCCAAGTGTTTCACAAAAGCACTCAAAAGCTAGTTGAGCTCCTTCACGATGTTTTGCTGAACTCCTGTAGTTTGAAAGAAACACAAGCTCGTCAAAGACCAAAATTAAAAAAAAAACAAAGGTGAATAACTACAGTAAGAAGCGCTATTTGGCTTTGGCTTGGCAGACAGGGATCCCCTCCGCCCACACTATGACAACTAAATGAACAAGAACCCTATTGGAAAACAATTTTATTCTTGACAACCAATCACTGTTCATGTCCACAAACAATAAAAGGAGGATCAGAAAATTTTTAACTTGAGAGGAACTACTAATATTGCCAAATATGATTAAAGAAAATGACCAGAATCGGAGGAATATACCATTTTAATAAAACTAAAACCAACCAAAGTGTGAATATACCTATCTGCAAGACTTTCCCTTATTGCAGCAGTAATTCCATACTTCTTCAAGCAAGATATTCCATATCCCTTGACCACTCCAGCAAGTCCAAAAGCTGCTCCTCGGCGTTCCCCATATTTGTCACTATTCATAAGTTGATCCAATAACCTAGAAACAAGAGCAGGTGCATCATCCTGGTGCAAGAAAAAGAGATGTTAGGACAGCTTGTAAACCCAGACATAACAACATGAAACTTCAGAAATATACTGCCTCTAGTTCATTTTTTTCGATTTGGAGATGGAAGAATTAGAAAAGGACACGAGCATCAATATATTACAATAACTAAATGCATCATTATGAGACTTAGATTTTAATTTTAGGCAAAAATTGCTTCATACTTTCTTTGACTGCATTAATGGAGATAAGCAAAACGAAACTGCCCGCTGAACAGCCTCTGATGGAGTATTCAAAACATCCAACAACTTCTCCACCACTGCATGGACTTTGGGATCATCCTGCAAGAAAATACAGATGTTAAAACCAAACAAGAAAAAAAGCTTGATGAATTTGCTATGAAAGGAACACTGGGACATAAAATCAGACCTTAGCCAAGTGTTTTGCCAAGGCTCCAGTAAAAATAACAACACCCTCACGAACCAAATCATATTTTTCCTCATCTGATGCCTAAGCACAAGAAATTATATGAGGGACAAATATAAAAAAAGGTTAAATAATCTTTAATCATTACATCAGAGTCTATCCATCTATAGAATTCATGAAGTATGGAAACATAATAAAAAAGGTCAAACATGTTATGATTTAAATGAAGACTGACCTTCTTGTTCAGGTAGTTCTCAAAGATTGGAAACAACAAGGAAACATTGTCTCTTCCATGCTTATCAATAATTATGATGCCAGCATTGATCATTCTTCCTCGAACATCTGCATTAAGGTCACCCTACAACATAAAAGGGTTAAAGAAAACAGAGACACTGATTTATTCAGACCAATTTATAGTTAAGATGACAAACACTTCAAGGCATACAAGATCGTCCATACCAAACAAAATGATGAAATGAAAATGATGATTCTCCTTGATATGAGGTAAAAATGCAATAGAAGAGTCCAAAAATACGCTTTAAGAAAAAATAATATAGCTTTCTTCTAATTAATGAATAGATAGATAATGGAAATCTTAATCTACTAAGAAACATAGCAGATCAGAACTCCATTGGTAATAGCAGTGTTTTCTGGGTTAGACAATAACTGCAAAGAAAAGCTCTTTAAGCATCAGTGTAATATTAAGTAGTACTTTGATTAAATGACTGTAGCTACCTAGTCTCCAAAAATGGATGTGATAATTTGGGGAAGTAATTATTTCTTAAAATTGAGCCAACTTAATTCAATCAAAATGGAAAAGCAAATCTTACCAATGCTCGTGATATGAGGAATGTCATAACAACAGGGAGGTCTTTTGTTCTTAGAACATCAGCAGCAGAATGTAAAGCCAGTGCTATTCCTTGTCTGCCCAGCCAACCAGCATCAACAGTATCCTCACCAAAACCAGCATCCCGGATATATAAAGAAAATAAAGTAGAAAGAGATTCCTGAGGAGATCAATGAAAAAAATTAGAAAACAGCACACAGAAGAAGAATCATAATTTTGTCACACTAACCTGTATAGTATCTGGATTTTCATCCAAAGCAGCAGCTAATGCCTCTGCAGCAGCCAAACGCACATTGTAATCAATATGAGAAAGTGCTTTGAAAAGTCCAGAATAATTGGTCCCAAAGTCATGTCCATAGCGATCCCAAATATCCTCTGCAGCTTCAGCAACTAACTGTAAACATGGAGTAAAAAACAAAGTGAGTGAGTTCAAATTAATTACAAAAGCAAGCGACTACATGAAATAATTAACCAATGAAAACCAGTATGATAATTTGAATAACTAACCAATGACTTAAAAACAACAAGGTAAAATAAGTGAAATTTAAGATGGAAGAATGTTACAAGATCAAGTTCAGAACCGTGTAATCTATATAATTGTAAACATGAAGAACAGTATCTTTTGGAGGATACATTGCGAACACAAATTAGTATGAGAACATATTGCCATAACAAGGTGGGCACTCATCAACACAAGGGGCTGGCATGACTGGCACAACAAGTCCCGTGCCATGGACAATTATTTCTTAGGCCCAAAGGGACCAAGAGATACCCCATGCATGAAAATATAAAAAATAAAAAGGAAACCAATAGAAAGTTTGAAACCAACAGAAAGTTTTAACTGCTCGCAACCATACAAATCAGAGACGTAACGAAAGTGGTTGAACTTGCCCTGATTCCGTATAAACTTAATCAAACCTTCTAGGATTAGGATTAAATCCACCATTTATATGATGGCAGTTAAAAGAAAATCACCAGATGACCAAAGAACTACTTGTTACTTCACCAACTAGAGCATCCAAGTTAGCTGTTTGTATTTATTGTGCGTTTCCAGATCCACTATTTGACTGGACAATAAATGGTTAATAGCCCAGTTCACAGAACTTCCAGGTGATGTTCAAGCAATCAAACAAATCATTGATGACAATAACTTAATTCAAATGTCTCAGAATACTTCTAAAATGAGCAATCATTATATGACAAGTGAAGATCTCTCTAGTGTATTCAAATGCAGAGTCACAACTGAAGTCACAACATTAAGCTGCTCAATCATTCAATGTCTTAAATAGATGTTTTGATGGCTGTTACACATTCCCTTGTATGATAAACTTTACCATATGCATATGAAATTTAGCTAAGCCTCCAGGAAGGTTACAGCATTTAAGTTACTCGAGAAGCAGCGAAGAACAGACACAGATCAAACTAACAAAGCTGGGAAAGAACCATGGACACATAAAAATGCATTTAGCCTCTGGTAAATTTACCAGGAAATATAAAGTATGACTGGCATTGAACATGATAGGCAAATTAAGGTAAGGATAGAAGTAACCTAAAAATCTACAGGAGATCCTTGAATCCAGAAGGAGAGTTGAGATATCTAAAGTTGACTAGGCAATACTAAATTGCAACATTCTCAATGATAGTTCTCCTTGACAAACAATTATCCAATATAAACGTACGATGCTTTATATAGGGGCAAAACGACCATATCTAAATAGGAAATAGAATCCTAACTAAGAATAATACATGTTGAATAAAAAACTAAGAAACACCCAAAGCTCTTAAATAGACAGAATTATAAATTGATGATGATGGCAGAAAATATGAATTCGGAAAGCACAAAAAGAGTGAAACAGGGAATTTAGTAGTGGATGCCTCACAGCACGCAGTACATTTTAAGCAATAAAATATCAAGCCACGAGAATCTTCGAAGTGGAGGAACAAGTTTGATGCACTTGCAAAAACAACAAAAAAAAAATGCAAGGTTGACATTTATAATTACACATCAAGGGGAAGAAAATATAGGTGAACAATCAATAGAACAGGTGATAGAAATAAGCTGAAGAAACTATCCACTGGACTATTTCCTGTTAAACAACGAAAAGTTCATTACCAAATTCAATTACATCAAAGAAAACCACAACTGGCAAACCAAACCTTTTCTGGATCATGTAGAGCAATCCAAAGACTAGTTGCAACCTCAACATTCTCGGGGACAGATCGGCTGGCAACTGCTGGAATACATTTTATAGCATTTAAGCAGGCCATTCTTACATGAACATCCTTTGCATACACTCCATACAGTGCCTGTAACCATAAATATTTGAAAATAAAATCATGGAAGGTTAAACAGAGTTACATGAACGATGAAACCAAAGTTAAAATGTATCGTCATACAGGTGCAACTTCCTCTGGTTGTAAACCGAGGCACAATTCATTTAATGCTGGTCCAATGGAGCCCTGATAGGCAGGAACAACACCTAGAACATGATAAAGAGCCTGCAACACAAAGAGTGAATTATATTGCATGCAAAAAGAAAACAGACAGAGAAATCTGAAAAATCATATATATCACATTGGTTAATCAAAAACAAAAGTTTAGATATCTAACTGATAGCATTCGAAGTCTAGGAAGGGGTAACAGTGGATCCAAGTGCAAATAGAGAATACGAAGCACATCATCATGAAGTCCAGTCTTCTTGGGTGATAATAGAATGCGCTCCATTATCTGACAACAATGACATCACATATAGATTAACAAGAAGTTGCAATGAATTTAGTTAAACATGATAGGGAGGAAAACTTACAGGAAATACAAAAGTAAAAGAATCTACAGGAAGAGGTCCAGGTTTACAAGACACAGATAAGCCATTAATTATTCTCTCAAAAAGACCCAAAGAAGGACTCTCATTGGCTTCCCCGTCACCAGCTATTGGAATAAGATCCAAGAAAACACTGACATCCTTGGTCACAATAAGGCGTAGAGCAGTAGCAATGTCAAGAGCCCAATGACAAAGAGGTGCAGCTGTACATCTTGATAGCTTCACCAAGGTCTCATAGGCCACGTCACTCACTATAGGTGACTGTAGCAAAGGGTCAACAAACTTAATCTGATAACATGCACAAAAGAAGAGGATTAGGACTGCATAGAGAAGCTTAAAGTATAAGAAGAATAAAAACCATTAACGATACAAGCACTGAAACATACTTTAAATCACCAGATCTAAGAGAGAGAATCAGAACTCATATGAGAAATAGATTAGGACCACAATGGAAGAAATTCTCTAACATGAAAAATATTGTTTCCGAACAACCATCATAAAATTAAAATAGCTAGTGGGCTCTTAAAATGAACAATAGCAAGCATTGACATATCGTTCTTTCCCATCTCCTAGCATGCAGATGTTCATACAATAAAAGTGAGCAAAGCTAATTGCTGAGGAATTGGGGATCAGAAAAGGAAAGGCAGTTGAAGTTCAGTTTCACAGTGACTATTTAAGAGAATTGTAGACAAAAGGAAAGGCAGTTGAAGTTTAGTTTCACAGTGACCATTTAAGAGAACTGTAGACTAATAACAACATATGCTGCAGCTTCGCATCAAACATTTTGATCTTCACATAAAACAGAGTAAGAAGTAGAAGAACAGTCACATTCTGACATAATGTTTGTGAGATATCACCTGTTTGTCTATACATCAACAAAAGTAACACACAAAGAAAAGCAGGTTGCATGACACGAACCAGGGTAGGTAGTTGACTGTGTGCAAATACAGGGTTAGAGATGGTCATTTCCCCAAGAGCTCTCAGCATCAACGAAAGGTTGTCCTGTATACCTCTAACCTTATCTCGTACAGCTGCCTCCTCCTTTAGCAATAATTCACGAGCCTCTTCTTTTGCTGTCTTTCCTTTATCTACAAAAACCAGAGACAATGAAACAAAAGCATGTTAAGCAGGAAATAATTTTAATCAATACCAGTATCAATTAATTTACCAAGTGCAAAATAACATGCCAGCTTTCTTCATCGACTTCCCAATATCCTTTTTACCCATACCAGCAGCTTCTCTACCAGTTGGTTCTCTCTTCACAAACTGATTAGAATTGACATCATCCTGGGAAGAGAAACACGGTTGCAAATGAAAATAACATCAGGTGGCAGTAGGAGCAAAAAAAGTAAGAGGAATAAATGAAAAGGAATAATAACTACCGTGTCATTATGGTCCTCGTACATCCGAAAACGGCCCTTCGCCTGTCTAGTGTTCTTGGAAGCAACAGATTCTGCAACATAAACGCCTTGCTCACTAGAAAGCATTCCTTCAGGGGTATGAAAAATCTGAGAAAAAAATTACAAATAAGTAATACAAAACACTAGGTCAAAAACACAGAAAACAAAAGAAATTCTGTGACTAAGGCTAGCAGATTATAGAAGGCCATCGTAGCAACAAGAAACATTTATCCTTGCATAAATACAATGAACCAGAGGGAAAATATATGGGAAAAAGAATTGATAGTACAAAAGTGGAATTAATATGCTCCTGCCACCTAGGCTAGGGCCATATTTTCATTGCCAAAAGTCCTCAAATGACATCTTCTCATCTAAACAAATAATCACTGGAATTTCTGAATACAAAGATTCAGTAGTGGCTGCAAGAAAATATCAGCTTAATAATATATATTTTCACATTAACTAAGGTCAAAGCCCAAGAAGCTCAATCAACCAAATGACACATGGTCGCCCAACTGTCATTTGTGTCTACAATCCTGTGCTGGTCCAGAAACAAGAAATGGAAAAAGCCTAAGACATGCTCTGGTCCCGGCCAATGCACACCCAGCAGTGAGCTAAAATGTTATCCTAGTGCACAACGTCAAACAGATCTAACAACCATACAGAAAGAGCCACTATGACAACATATCCCTCCCAAAATTGGAAAGCTGAACCTGACTCTGGAAAAGACACAGCATATCCCTTCCAAGATTGAAAAGTTTATCTCTCATTTCAAACATGTATAGTCTACAAGCAACAAACTTGAGAATAACATTGCTATAAGAAAGTGACTGGTACTATAATTGGCAAATCCAGTATTGAGCAATTAAGTGTGTTTAGGAACAGTACCCGAATATCACTCTCTGAAAGCATATCATGTGCATAACGGTCTGGAAGATTTTTCAATTGCTGGCAAGGAGAACAAGAAAATTATGGTCAGCAGTCAGCAGTAACAAATATGGCCAATTTGCTATAATTCATCAAGATTTCATTTAAAACAGCACAGTGGATATGTAAGTAACAACCTTTTCAAATGCCAAATACATATCTCTTGGTGTTATGGACATCAAAGTTGATAGAGAATATATTGCTGCTTCCTGTTCTAGCGGATTCAAACTTGCCAATCCCATTGGTCCTAGTAGACCCTGACAAAAACAAACTACAACAGGTTAGTGACTGAAACAATGTATGAACATGCACTCTTGGCAACATTGCAGCTTGCGAACAACAAAAACGCTAAAACTGCAATTGATTGGAATAAAACCTAAATCTAGAGAAGAGAATGCTATAAATCAGCAATTAATTCACACAACAAGATCAATCCATACTGCAAAACCAATCCAGTTGTAACCATGCTCATGATAATACATTAAATCCCCCCTCCCCCCGATAAAAAAAACCCTTTGGTTGCTGATTTGGAACCACCATCGACACACCAAATAGAAAATTAAAGAATTTCAATGATGAATACAGTTAGCAAATTATAAAGATTGAAATTTAATTTTTCAATTTACAGTTGATACTCTTGACTACGGATACTGACTATATATACTGACAATAGCACAAGTCAAATGTATAAACCATTGGCATTTCAAATTGACTCCATCCAAAGTTATCGATAAAATCTCAAACTTCTGACTATAGGCCTGAGATTGAGAGCCACAGAAATAACTCAACATATATTCATTCTGGAAAGTGCGTAAAAGACGTAAACTACCTACTTCACATTTTCTTCTCAATTTCAATAAACAATTTGAAGATTATATGATGGAAAAGAACCTCAACAGAAAGATATTCAAATATAGAGATCATTAATATTTTGATTACATAAGCAGATCTACCAAAGAGGTAATAGTAAAGGCAACTACACAGCAACATCCATAACTCAAAGTTTTACAACATCCTTTCTGCAAATTTAGGAGGAGGGCAGGCAGGAGAGCTAAACAAGGCAGACGTAGCATAAGAATAAGATGGCGCTAACAAAATATACTATTAATAGTTCCTATCTTCTGCAATTATGAAACAGGATAATTGCTCTGTTAATAAACCTAATTTACAACTTTCTCAATCAAGTCCATGGACTTTTTTTTTTTCATTTGAGTACACCAATCTTTTCAGAACCTCCAATCAAGTAACTCCATCTACTTTCTGTCAACTGCTTAGTTATTTGATGATAGGTCCTGTGGCCTTGAACTGTTGTTGGTACACAAACTTTCACTTTGTCTCAATTGAGTATATAGACTTTAATCTTTCTTATTTTGATACACCAACTTTTTTTATAATGACAATTAATTACTTTTGCCAATTTTTAATTTTCTAATGTGGTTTTTTTTTGTACAAGTACCCTCCATGCTGATATTGTATTTAATGACAAAAAATGTTTTAAATTAAATAAATCCTTTTAATTAATGATAAGCTATCTAAGTTCTACACTGAGGTTAAAAAGTATTTTATGATTAATTAAAACTAATAAATAAATTATTAGTACAATTCAAATATTTATTATTTTAATAAGAGAAATGGAAAATCATATGATTGAAAAATAAATAGGAAAAACCAATGGATTATTGTAAAAGTACCCAATTGGAACAATTGAAAAGGTCAGTATACCAAAATGAAACCTAATATAATATAGTTCATGTACTTGGTTGAAAAAATTGCAAGTTGGTGGACCAACATTGCAATTTTCCTCTACTAAAAGTCAAAGGACACATAAGCAGAAAACATAGCAATTAACAGAAGTTAGATGGGAGTACATGATTGGAAGTTTTAAAAAAGTTGTACTTCTTCGGGAAAAAAAAAACTAAAGGCCATGTACTCAATGTAGAAAAAGTGTAGAATTGGTGTCTAATAATGTAAGTTTCACTTTATGAAACTAACCCATATAATGTCTGCAATTGGAAGGGCACACTGTTTACATATATTTTACTAGCAAATCAAATAAGTTTCATAAAAAAATCAAGCTCAGTTTTAATACCCTGATAAATTCACCATGAAAGTAATGGAGACTAATCCATTATATATATGCAGTCAAGTTTCGTTGTTCAGGCACTAGAAACACTAAAAGAAGCTAGTGAAAATGTAAACTCTACTCAAAATTGCCATTGGTTAATGTTTCCATAAAACAAGGAGAAATAAGAAGCTGAATTTTACCTTGCACAAATTCTCAACATCAGCAGAAACAATGCCAATAACATCGATCCCAAGTCTTCGCAAACACTTAAGGAGCCTCTGCAAATGGATAAGAGGACAAGGGGAGAAATGAAATTATCATAAAGATAGTTAGCATTTAGGTCCAAAGCCTGAAATAAGATATGGCCACGTTGGCTGTCATCCATTAGTCTACTAACTTATATCCTTGTTAGAAAAATCATTAACCTCTCATGCTTAGCCAGAGTATTTTCCACTTAAGTTATGGCATGCCTTAAGCCATCTTATTGTTACTTAATTAGTTCATGCTATCTCAGCAATACACAATTCTGAATGGCTTAGAACTAAACTAACACATGCTTTTATCTTTTCTTCGATTTTACCATCTAATTGATTTTGATCACCCATGAAATAATAAGACAAAATTGAGTAAACTGGGCTTTGTAAGGAGGAACCCTTTCCCTCAGCCTTGACAATTGAATCTTATTCCCCATCAATCATACAAATCAATACAGAGGAAGTGTTCAGATCAATAAATGATTCAGTATGCCACTTTTCCTCCAATGCATATTTCCAAGGATACAAAACAACTTCAAAAATTTATTATGCCTCAACAGCTTGAATATTATCTCAGCATAGGGAATTTACATCTTGAATTACATTTAGCTTTATGATAAACCATAATCATAGATATCAATGCCCTCGATAAGAAGTTTCCAGGAAAACCATTGCAATTAACTTCAAATTTAGAAAAAAGGATGATGTATAGAGAGGGAGAGAGAGCTACCTTCCAAACCACATCTCTTTTTGCAGTGCCGACCATACATGGGTGATGCGAACAGAATATGACTTGTGTAGATACACTTGGAGAAGCAGCCAGAGTTGCACATGATATTACTGCTAAAGCCTTCACTAATACCTCAACAGATGGAAGAAATGCAGCTTGGGCGTCCAATGAATTATCTGAATCACTACAGACACATGTAATCAGATTCCATATGCATGGTAGGATGGGGGAACATTAATGTAAGAAACTAGAACAAGAAAAATGCATCCGAATTTGAATCACCTATAATTGTAGTGAAAAGATATCAAGTCAATTGATTGACATTCAAAGTGCATGTTTTCATTTTGTATGTGTTACCAAAAGTAAGTTGAGCAACATATGTGACAATCAGCATTTAAATAGAATAATCATAAAGGGTTCACCACACATCACAGTTATCACTCTCACTTTGGCCACCAGAAACCAAAAGGGTTAAGAAGGTTGTTCAGCTTAAGAGTTACCTTGTCCCCAAAAGAGAGAGTCTCTCTCCAACTACAGAGAGAAAATTTGTGAACTCCAGTAAAAGAAGTTCAGATAACAACGGGATAGCAGTAATTATCTTTCTGGTAGCAACATATGACATCTTTCTAACATCCCAACTTGGATGGCATAGTAAGAAGACCATCAACTGCACCCAATCAATAAGCAGTTAGTCACGTACTCTAATCAGCTGAAGGAATTTTGTGCAGCACTACAAAGCAGTACCTGGAACAGTAATTTCACTGAAAAAGCTTCCAACACCCTGCAAGAAAATAAAAGGGCCATTTAAAAAAAAATACAAGCTATGATAGAGAATGCAGAGTGCAAATGAAGATGAACCTGCGTGAATGTTCCACTAGCAGCACCTCAAGAAGATCAACACATGCCATGCAATCCTCATTCGACAATTTTGAGGCCTGCGGGCCACCATATGTGAAATTAAAAAAAAAAACAACATGAAACATTAACGAAACAGGAGAGGATAAAAAACAGTCAGTGAAAAGTTACCAAAGAAATTGGAACAAGGGAAGGTTCATTTTGAGATATGAAAGACCATATCTTTTCCTTTGCTAGAGTCTCCTCTGAGAAACAATGAAGGAAAGAAAGGGAAAATCAACTAAAAGATAACAAAATCAGAAGCCGAAGTAACATGAATGCAGAAAGGAATACTTTATTTCTTATCAATGACAACAAGATAAAAGAATAAAACAACTGTACAAGTAATACAACATGAATGGAGAAAAGGACTACATAAAGCTGTCTCTTATCAATGAAAACCAGAGAAATGAATAGAACAATTGCATGAGTACTAGCAGTAGTTATGAAAACCTGCTTTGATATCTGTAGAAGCTATCTTCCCAACAAGAAGCAAAGCATATACCCCATCCAATCGCTGCACTGCTTTGGTGAAACCAGTTTTTACAAGTTGAACAAGTGGTCCAAACAAAGATGATATCTGAAATGCAGCATCAATAAGTTTCATTTAAGTGATGGAAACATCATCTTGGAGAGGGATGACAATAATTGACCAAAGTTACCTGTAAAACAGCATCAGCATTTTTACATATGACCTGAAGACATCGAAGATGCCCTCTTCTCAAAACTTCCTTCTCTTTAAGGCCAGCGGCAATAAAAGAAACTAAATCCAGTTGGACAGAATCGGCAGAGCGTGCTGCCCAAGAAGCAACGGCTGACAAAATTGCAAGCTTTACCTCTTCGTTTCCTGAAAATCAACCATTAGAGATGAATGAGCACCCTACATGATAAGATGGAAAAATAAAATAAACAGCCAAGCAACTTATAAAAAAAAGAGTGGGAAGTAATATAGAGACAATCATACATAAAAATTATAAAAAAGAGATTTCGATATTCACTAATTAACAGGAGTAACAATTAAATATAATAGACAATAACAGTCAAGGAGTTCATCCAGTAACACATTACCCTCCTCCTTGTAGCAAGATAGAAGGAAACTGCATATTGTAAGCACGAGACTGTTTAAAAATTTTCCATCAGGAGCATGTGATAATTCTTGCACAGCATTGAACATGCCAGTTCGTTGATATGGAAATTGCAGTCTTCCTTCCGACCCTGATCACATTTAATGAACATAATCTCAGCCAATTTTCTAATAGGTTCACTACTTTATCATCTGAACCATAATAAATCAAGTTTTAGACCACTGCAAGAAACAATTTTCAACTCCAAACCTCCAATTATGGCTTTAACAGCATTGAACATGGCTTCTAAAGCATCAGGATTACTCGACTTCTGGCTCAAACACCGTACTATAGCCAATGCACCAACCCTTCTACCTTCATCAGCATGCCGAACCTGTGATAATACTACTGAAAGAAGTTCGATCCCATACTTGCTCAAATCAAGACTGACCGAATCCAAAAGAACCCCAACCGCTTCCAACACAATCTCAGGGTTCCGCTTCAACATTTTCACCGATGACGGTAACACTACATTCTGAAAATCCTCATGTGACAAATGTCTAAACAGCGGATGAAAACACTCACTAAGCTCTTTTACTGGCTTTTCTCTAGCATTCAAAACCGCTTTCAAGTATATATCCATAAATATAGACTGCACAAATGAAATCACAACAACATCAAAAACTAACACAACAAACAACAACTAACATCCCATAGCACCACAACAACCCAAAATCAAACAATTTCTAACCTTGCATTGCTCAAAACGAGAACTTGATGCACTCGAAAACTCAAGTAGTAACCGAATTAACTCCGGACTTTCTTTATATGCAACCCGCCCGTTCTTTAATTCCTCGATGTATATCTTATAAATATCGGGCGACTATCACAAACAATCAAAATTCATCTTTAACATCAATAAAATCGAATTTTAAAAAAATTGGAAAATCAAACAAGAACCAATTAACAATCATCTTCACTAAACCTGTGAAAACAAGTGAAAGAATATCCTTTTGCAAGCTCTTCGCTCCCGAAATGATCGTTGCATCACAAGATTAACCAATCCAGCCTGCGCAGAAGCTACTCTAGAAACTGCATTTTTAGAAACTGAACTGAATTGACTCTTAGTTAACAACAAAACGGACCAGTTAAGTAGCCTATAACATCCAACATGTGATTGAACTTTCAATTGCTTCTCCATTGCCTGAACAACCGCGCCGGCGAAACTTTTCATGAAGATAACCTCATTTAATGACTTTATAATGACATCATCGACTGCTTTTCTCGATCGGCGATCATCGTATATGAATAGAGTCCGGAAAATGGTGTCCACTAGCATCGATGCTAGTTCGACTGTCATCTCTGCGTTGGCGAGAAGGGAGACGACATCGTGACGGAAGATCCGGATGCGGACTTTGGTGGAGGAGGTGGAGACAGAGGTAGAGAGGGAAGTGAGGGAGTCCGCCATTGTTGGAGGAGATCCGGATTAGGGATTTTGAAGGTCCAGGGAATGATTGTAGTATATAGAGTGTAGGGTTTTAGAAAGAGAGGCGTTTTTTTTCTGCAAATGGCGGTTGTTGGGCTCTTAGAGGGAATTTGGTTGAGGCCCATGGCTTGTTGAATTAACTTTAATGATAATGATAATCCATGTTTAAGTATTGTAATAATTATATAATGTGTGCATGCCTTTTATCGACGATAATCACATCTTTTGTACATGCATCAATAAGATGGTGGTTTCGTTGCAAGATGCGGCTCGAGTACACAAATCTCTCTTCCACATACTGTTTATTTTTATATTTTAAAATAAATTTAAAAAAAAAATTAAATTAATATTTTTTTATATTTTTATATCATTTTGATACAATAATATTAAAAATAATTTTTAAAAAATAAAAAATATTATTATGATAGATTTTCGAGTGAAAAGCACTTTGAAAAATAACAACAACCACACTCTCAAACAATGGGGTGTGTTTGGGATTGTGGTGGTGGTGGCGGTTCAAAGTGTTTTTCGCTTCTAAATGCATCAAAATGAATTTTTTTTAAAGAAAAATTATTTTTAATATCGGCATATCAAAACAATCTGAAAACATAAAAAACATTTCATTTAAAGCAAAAAAAAGTTCAAAATTTAAGGGAACGCGGTGCCCAAACACACCCATAACCTAGAGACAGCATGGACTTGACTATGCCTCGAACCCTATAGATTTGACTTGTTTGTTTTTGTGTTTTAAAAGTATTCTTGAAAAAATTTAAATTTATTTTATTTTTTCTTTTCTTCAAATTAATATTTTTTTAGTATTTTTAAATCATTTTGATGTACTGATGTTAAAAATGATTTTTAAAAATAAAAAAACATTATTTTAATGCATTTCCGAGCGAAAAATACTTTGAAAAGCAACGACTATCACACTTTCAAACACTTTGTTAATCTTTATGTGCTTTAGA
Source organism: Populus deltoides (assembly GCA_015852605.2). NCBI lineage: Eukaryota > Viridiplantae > Streptophyta > Magnoliopsida > Malpighiales > Salicaceae > Populus > Populus deltoides. Next base: position 12,504,263 of record CM027588.2, on the reverse strand, counting down.
GCCTGTTTGTTTTAGTGACGTGGCCATGCTTTAAAAAAAAAACTATTTCAAATTAATTTTTATTTTTTTGTGTTTTTGGATCATGTTGATGTCAAAAATATATTAAAAAAACATTATTTTAATGCATTTCTAAGTAAAAAGCACTTTGAAAAGTAACCTATCACAACGTCAAACACTACTTTAGTGTGTATTTAGTATTGTGGTCATTAAACTTTTTAAAAATATTTGTCGCTTGAAAATACATAATTGTTTTTTTTAGATTTTTTATTTTAGACATTAACGCATTAAAATAAAATAAAAAAAACACTAAAAAACATCAATTTAATGTTATTTCAAGGCAAACTCATTTTTGAAAAATATCAAAAAGCAAAAATTATGACACTCTCAAATGGGTTCTTAATCTTTGGTGTTTTGAACTCAACTCTCAAACTCGAGCTCATCAAAACCTCAAATGGCTAGGAACTAATTCTCGGGTGTCATAGACCCGAGATATAAGCACTTTTAATTTAGTCACCACTCGATTCCCTTCTTCTTGATCTGTTGGCTTTCCATACTCGATCTTAGTGGATCCCCAAATGCCCTTGTTCCAACCTAATCTTTGAGTGAATCAAACTCTTTGAATACTTGAACTCTTTTTATGTTTGAACATTAGGCACTTAGACTCGATTCTTTGAAGCTTCATACTTGTTCCCATCTCAATCCTAAGGCACACTGGATTTGGTCTTGGCCAAATCTATTGACACCTTGCTCTTGATTTGATCTGATTTTTAAACTCTAGACCCGATCTCAACCCCAATGGCTATCACATTATATATTTTTACTATTATTTTACCTTATATTATAATGGCTATACCATTATACCTTTGTTTTTTTTCCCTCCTAAACAACCTATTTATGATGGGGGAACCACAAGATAATGAAGAGTTGCAGCCAACTCAAGAACTGCAGGAAGATGGAGAGATGCAACCATTTCAAACAAATTAAGTTCATTCAGAAACCAGCCATCATTAATGAAGTTTTCAGAGACTTTGAATCTAATCTTTAAAGCCTGCTGAAATTAATAGAGTTAATATGGTAAGTGACCGAATGTAAACATTCTTTCTTTATTCATGCATTTTAATGTCATATAGAGTTTTATTGGCTTGTTGTTATATTTAGTTGGGTGTAATCACAAAAGAGATACATTGATTTTACAAAATTTATTCAGATAGAATTCCTATTAAGTTTTGGAGCTACTCTTCGTCTTGTTGAACGATATCAATAATCTTCGTCTTCGTGAACGAAATCACGATCCAACAGCATCTTGTGTTGCATCAAGTGGTATCAGAGCCAGGTCTTATGATGGATGGGCAAGATAATGATACTGGAAAGCATCTTACAAGGATAGAACAGAGTGTAAAAGGAATGGCTAGGAATATTAAAATGTTGAATGAAATTATTAAAGGCTTATAAATTAACGCCCCACCCCCACAAGTCTAGAGAGCAGCCCTTATAGTTGCAAGGGAAAGACCGAACTTGCGTGAGGAATATTTTGTCCCTCTACATATTAAACATGAAGATGAAAATGAAGAGGGTTTTGGAGGTGACTTCAAACCATGTGCTAGAAATGGAAACCAACAAAGTGATTCCTATAAAATGAGGGCTGATCTACCTTTTTTTCAATGGTGTGGTAGATATTGAGCAGTTTCTTGATTAGATATATGAAGTTAAGCGTTTCTTTGATATTATGAGGATTAAAGTTGAACGTAAGGTGGATTTTGTAGCTTATAAGTTACATGGAGGTGCTGGTGCGTAGTGGCAGCGTCACCAAGATTTGTTGAGGTCTAAAGGATAACCTCCTATTCAAAATTGGACTCAGATGAAAACACTCTTAAAAGGTCATTTTCTTCCATTAGATTATGAACAAGTCCTTTTTCAACATTCAAAACTGCTATCAGGGTACACGTTCAGTGTCTACTTATATTAAAGAGTTTTTACGTTTGCAAACTAGATGCAATTTGAATGAAAATGAAGACCAATAAGTTGTGCGTTATGTGAATGAATTAAATTATAATGTTCAAGACTATTTAGCCATGCAAGGTATATGGTCGGCTGATCAGGCTCAGAACTTGGCGTTGAGGGCAGAATGCATCATACAATCAAAGAAGACATTAAAGGTTCTTATGAACCCACAGTTTGATCCTAGTACTAAATCTTCATTAAGTAGAATTGAGAACAAGTCCGCAGATTCATGGGGTAACGGAGGTGAAACTAAGAAGTCAGAGCCAAAATAGAGGCAAGGAGCAACTCAAAAAATTTAATGTTTCAAGTGCAATGAACTAGGCCACAAATCTAGCAATTGTCTCAGACGCAAATTTGTCAATATCACTCAACATGAGTTTGAAGGAGATTATACAGAGCATAACATAACTAAAGAGGATTGCAACTATGAAATGGCCGAGGAAGATGGTTATGAATTGGTATGTGTTGTAAGGAGACTACTATACACTCCAGCACCATCAGATGAATCACAACGCAAACGGATTTTTAAAGGCAAGTGTTCTATCACCAACAGAGTGTGTAAGCTGGTGATTAACAGTTGCAGCTGTGAAAATCAAGTTTGACAAAGCTGTGTTGAGCACCTTAAGCTTAAAACACAGCTGCATCCAGCCTCTTATAATATTGGGTGGATAAAAAAGGAGCCTAGCATGAAGATTACTCAATAATGTTATTTACCATTATCTTTGGGAAAGACTTACAGATCTGATATTCTTTGTGATGTTGTGGAAATGGATACTTGTCATGTATTACTAGGCAGGTTGTGACAGTTTAATGTTGATGCAACCTACAGAGGAAGAGATAACACATATGTTTTTTTCTTGGAATAACAAGCAGATAGTTATGGTTCCCAGTAATCCCAGCAACACTTCACTAAAAGTGGAAGAGAAGACTCTACTATCTGTAGCTCTTAAAGAGGATGAGTTTGTGGAAGATATAAAAAAAGCCAAATCTTGTGTTTGTTTAATAATAAAAGGAATGGAGCAAGACATATCAACCCCTACTTGAAGAGGTTCACGACTTGTTGGCAGAGTTTGAAGATGTATTAGCAAAGACAACACACTTGCCTCCAATGCGAGAAATACAACATCGCATTGATTTTGTTTTAGGAGCTAGTTTACCGAATCTTCCCCATTATCATATGAACCCTCAAAAGCATGACATATTGAAGGAAAATATAGAGGATATGTTATAAAAAGGACATATACGAGAGAGCATTAGTCCTTGTGCAATGCTTGCTCTACTTACTCCAAATAAGGATGGAAGTTAGCGGATGTGTGTGGATAGTCGTGCCATAAATAAAATAACTGTAAGGTATCAGTTTCCCATCCCTCGACTTGATGACTTGTTCGATCAGCTGAGCGGTGCTAAAATTTTCTCAAAGATAGACCTACGGAGTGGTTATCATCAAGTTAGAATCCATGTCAGAGATGAATGAAGGACAACTTTTAAGACAAATGATGGATTATATGAATGGCTAGTCATGCCATTTAGGTTATCTAATGTGCTAAGTACTTTTATGTGCCTTATGACTCAGGTACTCAAACCATTCATGTCACACTTTGTTGTTATTTATTTTGATGATATTTTAATATATAGTAAAAATATCGATGAGCATCTTGATCGCATTAAGCAAGTTCTGGTTGTGTTAAGGTAGAATAAGTTGTTTGTAAACTTGAAAAAGTGTATTTTTCTTACAAGCAGATTAGTATTTTTAAGAGTTATCATAAGTAGTGAAAGGGTCCATGTGGATGAAGAAAAGGTGAAAGCTATTAGGGATTGGCCAAAACTAGAAACAATAACTAATGTAAGGAGCTTCCATGGTCCAACAACTTCTTATTGCAGGTTTATTAGGAATTTCAGCACCATTATAGCACCAATCATCGATTGTTTGAAGAAGGGAAAATTCCAGTAGGGAGAATTTGTTGATCATAGTTTCAGATTGATCAAAGAAAAGTTGACGACAACCCCTGTTTTAACTCTGCCTGATTTTGCCAAGACCTTTAAGATTGAATGTGAAGCAAGCGGAATTGGCATAGGAGCTATTCTGTCTCAGGAGCGAAAGCTAGTTGTAATTTTTAGGGTGAAGTTAAGTGAAGCTCGACAAAAATAGTCAACATATCAGCAAGAATTCTATGTGGTACTCTGTGCTCTAAAGACATGGGAAACATATCTCTTACCTAAAAAGCTCATTATCTACTTTGACCATTAATCTCTCAAACATTTTTTAGGTCAGAAATATGTTGATCATATGCTATCTAGGTGGGCAACCTATCTTGAAAGATTCAACTATGTTATTGTTCATAAATCTGGAATTACTAACCGAGTTGTAGAAGTACTAAGTCATTGTGTCACTCTTCTATTTACTTTTTCTAATGAAATTTCAGGCTTTAAACAACTTAAAGAGTTGTATGAACATGATACAGATTTTGGTGGTGTTTGGAATAAATACATGTTGAAGCAGCCCCTGCATGACTACTTGGTCCAAAATAGGTATCTATTCAAAGGAAGCAGGTTGTGCATTCCCAGGAGCTCTCTACGTGATAAATTGTTAGGGAATTGCATTCTAGTAATTTAAGTGGGCATGTAGGGAGAGATAAAACCATAGTTGGTTTGGAAGAACATTATTACTATCCTCAACTTAAAAGAAATGCTGGAGAGTTTGTGTAGAGGTGTCCAATATATCAAAAGTTCAAAAGACAATCGTAGAATTCGGGTTTATATATGCCTCTGACGATTCCTAATGCCCCCTACGATGACATTTCGATGGATTTCATGCTTCGTTTACCAAGGACCAAGAGAGGCAGTGATGCAGTATTAGTGGTGGTTGACCGATTTTCCAAGATGTCGCACTTCATTCCTTGTCGGAAGACAACAGATGCTTATCACATTGCTAAATTGTTCTTCACAGAAATTGTTTGTTTGCATGATGTTCCCTCTCCATCACTTCTAACAAAGATATCAAATTTTTGGCAGCTTTTGAGTTAATTTTGTGGAAAAGGTTTGGAATAACTTTAAAGTTTTCCATCACAGCACATCCCCAAACTAACGACTAAATAGAAGTGATAAATCAATCCTTGGGGAATTTAATTAGATGCATATGTGGAAACAAAAAGGGCCAATGGGATTATGTTTTAACTCAAGCTGAATTTGCTTATAACAATTCAGTTAATCATTATATCAGGAGAAGTTCGTTCTCTATTGTTTATACTAAAAGTCTAAGGCATGTGGTGGACTTAGTTAAACTTCTTTCTTCTACAAGTTCTGGTACAGCTGCATTTGATCTCGTAGATTCCTATTTACAGACGTTCCAAAAAGTGCAACAGACTTTGAAGCAGAGCAATCTTACGTACAAAGCAGTTGTAGACAGACATCAGAAGCATAAAGTGTTTGGGGTTGGAGATCAGGTGATGATTTATCTACAGAAAGAAAGGTTGCCAGCTGGAGTTCACGGCAAGTTAAGGCAGAAAAGTTATGGACCTTCCAAAGTTTTAAAAAGAATCAATGCCAACGCTTATATGATAGATTTACCCGATAATATGAACATATCCAAGACCTTTAATGTAACAGATTTCTCTACTTATCATCCCGAAGCCAACTTGTTTGATCACTCAGGGGTGAGTTTTTTTTTCAAATGGAGGAGAATGATAGGGAACCACAAGATAATGAAGAGTTGCAGCCAACTCAAGAACTGCAGGAAGATGAAGAGATGTAACCATATCAAACAAATTAAGTCCATTCTGAAACCAACCATCATTAATGAAGTTTTCAGAGACTTTAAATCTGATCTTTAAAGCCTGTTAAAATTAATAGAGTTAATCTGGTCATTGATCGAATCCAGACATTCTTTCTTTATTCATGCATTTTAATGCTATCTGGAGTTTTATTGGTTTGTTGCTATATTTAGTTCGGTGTAATCACAAAAAAGATAAATTGATTTTAAAAAAGTTATTCAGTTCAGAATTCCTGTTAAGTTTTGGAGCTACTCTTCGTCTTGTTGAACGATATCAACAATCTTCGTCTTCGTGAACGAAATCACGATCCAGCATCTTATGTTGCATCATCAAACTCTTTGAATACTTGAACTCTTTCTATGTTTGAACATTAGGCACCTAGACTCAAATCTTTGAAGCTTCATACTTGTTCCCATCTTAATCCTAAGGCGCCCTGGATTTGGTCTTAGCCAAATCTATTGACATATTGCTCTTGATTTGATCTGATTCTTAAATTATAAACCCAATCTCAACCCCAATGACTATCACATTATACATTTTTACTATTATTTTACCTTTTATTACAATGGTTATATCATTATACCTTTGTTTTTTTCCTCTTAAACAACCTATTTATGAACCCAACATATTAAGCATCCATATTAATGTTATGATTTCTTCATATATTTAGTTTGATATAATAAAAACTCTTTGCAATGTACTCAGGATCTATTACCTCCATATAGACTACTCCACGTTAGACCTCTACCTCTTCATTCCTTCAACCTAACATACTCATGATCTTTGCAACATCGTCATCTTATATGAAACTTGGATGATAATATTATTATTTTTCCATATCCACTTTAGCCTTAAGTGATTATGATCATGATTACTATCATAACCAAATTTTAGATTTTTCCTATAAATTTACCTTTTTCTATCAAATAATAATAATAATAAAAAGACAATCCCAATCATGATAGAAAACACAAAAGGGTTTTAACCCTTTATGAATGGTCAATTTTGGATCCACTCTAGTGTTTGTCTCCTACCCTTTATGGACAAAAAAACATGACTGACACTTTCCCTAACATCTTACCTGTAAATTGAGCTAAAACATTTTGCAACCTTTAAGATGCTTTCTAATCATGTCAAAACGACTTGCTAAAAAGAGAAACCAAACCTGGAACCTTAATATTAATACAATTAAAGGGTAGGCTTAGGGGAAGGACTTTCACATAAAATAATATGGAAAGTGGGGTAAAAAAGAGTGTCAGTCCTTTATCGTAAAACCCATCTCCAAGCTGCATTCTTCTCTCTATGACAACTTCGTTACCTCTCTCTTATTGTCACCATTTATCTCCTGCTCTTACCCATAATTTCGTCACCATCGATCACTGCTATTATTGGCTGTAGCAGAGGAGCAATAGTGCTTATTTCCCCGTAGCAACATACTTTAGCCGCCATCTACACAAAAAAAAGACGAGACTACGTTTTCTCTTTTTCTTTTTTACTGGTAAATGTTAAGAATTCCCTGTCTTTTCCACCCATATCTATCCTGATAACCCTGATTTGAAAGGATGATCACTGCGACACCGCAAACGTGTGACAAAATGATGACACACTGTTTACTTGACTGATTGTTGTGTTTTATTTTTGTTAGTCTGTATATTTTTTTTTCTTTTTATGCTTTAAATTTTACTGCCTTTTGTCCATCATTTTTATTAACATGCATTCTTTTATACATATGGCACATGTATTTGTATATTTGATATGGACTAATGCCTCATGCATCACTTACTTTAATTTTTGGAAGCACACACAAACTTTTAGGTTAGGTGAGGGATTATCAATTTGTCTTATGAATATTGGTCCAAGTTCAAATGCACAAAACACCCAATTCATATTTGAATGCCTTTTTGATAATGGTAGGCATATGTGCCTTAACCATTCCCCGTAATGACCCAACATTGTCTTTACGAAGACCATCACTGGCAGATTTAAGACCTTTTTTAGACTAGGTGGAAAACCTTCTTATGCTCACTTAATGAATAAAACATTTCTTTAGGTTGGATGTGCTACCTTTATTTTGCATCAAGGCAGACCTAATCAATAATCCTGAACCCCACAGGATTTACTGAGACCATGAATTTTTTAATACGAGTAAAAATATGAGATGATGCAACTAGAAAAGATCTTCTCAAATTCGTCAAACTACAAATTTTGCTTGTATTCAAGGAAGTCATGGATTAGCTCTTTCAACAAGTTAATCCATATTTGATATATGTGTATGTACACTTGCATTCATAAGCATACATGTATTAATTCTTTAAAGTTTAAATATCATGCATACCCAGGTTAAAATATAGGTCCTCATAAAGCTTTAATTCACAAAGTTTACAACAATAAATTGCGACAAAGAAATATAGAAGATAAAAAAACGTGCTCACCATAATGCTCACTTCCAAAAAGAGTTAAACTCCATTCAGTTAGCATGGCTTGAATCGCTAGCTTGCTCAAGCAGACGCTCAGAAATACCTCTATTGAAGGCTCGTCTAATCAAGCTGTCATTTTTACTCAAACTCAAACAACATTTCAACCCGAGAAAAGGATGAGCGAACAAACTCAGAAACCTTTGTGTAACACAGCTTTTATGTAGTCAACAATACATGTATCAGCCCTAGCAACCACTAACACATTCATTAGCAAATCCCAGAAACACAAAGTCTCCTAAGGACATTGACTATAACAAGCAGCATCGAAAGCAATAGTGAAGGCTATTGGGGGATTAGACTTATATGAAACTGGACAAGCTGTAGAAATGTGTCTAATCCCAAAAGTGATTGTACCAAAGAATTTTCATGTACCTAAGTTCATAAAGTACACCAAAACTCTATGCCCTATCACTCATTTCAAGTCCTATTGCAACAAGATGGTAAAAGGTATGCATGTTGGAAAACTGTTAATACACTTCTTCCAAGATAGCCTGAGTGGGGTAACACTAAACTAGTACATGAAGTTAGAAAACACTAAGATCCAAAATTGGAAAAACCACGTAAATTCTTTTATCAAGCAGTATAAATACAACATAGACATGGCTTCAAACTGATCCCGTTTATTAGCGTTGGAGAAAGAAAGTCATGAATTAGTATGAAAATATGCTCGATCTTTTTTTTTGTTCTCTCAATTTCTACTTCTCCAATCAATTCTTTCTTTGTCTCTTCTATATTTTTTTTCTTTGGTTTTCTCTTTTTTCTTGCTCTATTTTTTTCTTTGCCATGTCTTTGCTCTTTCTTTTCTCCTTCCCTTGTTTTTCCTTCTCTCCCCCTTTTATATAGCTAAACCTTGAAAGGGATTCTTATCCTTATCTTTCTAAGATCTTCATCTTGTATAGAGAGAATTGGCTTCATTTTGGGGTAGAATGGAAACACTAAAAGTCCTATCAATGCTGGACTGTTGGTGGTGTTTATCCTCGCATTAAATTTGAGGGTGAGGGAAACCAAAGTAAATCCCATGGGTTTCATGGATAGACAATACCACCTTGAATTTGGATCAAGTGCGGCGATTGATATTTTCCTTTGCAAAGGATCTCCTCTACTTCCAGAGGAAGAAGACGATGAAAGGAATTGAAAAATGACGTCGTTTCTAAACTAGAGCAGTCATTTGTCAATTTAGTCCTTGAAGTTTTATCATTTTTTAAACGGATTTCTTGACTAAATTGTAACTAGACCACTACATTATGGTGCCTTTTACACAACGATCCTTGAGCTTTAATTTTTGGCAATTTGGATCTAAATCAGCTCTGAATTTTAATATTTCTTTAATTAAGCTTTTGATTTCATTAATTAAACTAATTCTAAGCTTAATTAAATCACCAAACTTATCAATTCTTTAATTAAACTCCCAATATCATTGATTAAACCAAATCAAATTTAAATTAAGTCCCCGGACTTTTGAGTTCTTTCAATTTCTACCAAAATTAACTTTCAAAGTCATATTTCCACCATGATTAATCCCTCAACAATTCTAATTTATGTTGTCTTGACCGGAATCTCAAAAAAAAATTTAATCCTTTTAATTTTTTCATTTATTTTCTTTTTATTTATGAAAAATAAAAGCAAAAATAGATATTTGGGTTATGACACCTACATTTTAGGAAGCAATGGGGTACTTTCTTCCCCATATTCCGATGAACTTAGTGGGTTTTTTTGACCTATGATCTCATAATCTTACTGTCTTGAGAAGCAATTTCAGTCATGCCCCTATGATCTGGACACTTATTCCCCCCATAAAGCCATAATTGTAATTACCATAACAATTCACTACATTGTTGCGTAATTGTCATTCTATGTTGCTGAATCTACTGTGTTTGCTACCTGCTTTGGAGTATCCATCATCTAAGTCTAGAGTTGCATCAACCCACTACTCGTATAGGCCAATGTTGTCAATTTTGCCACTGTTGCCAAATTTATCATTGTACCATAGATTACCATTATCGTAATCCAATTTTTGACAACATAAATTCACCAAAAAATGAAACTAATGAAGAAAAATTGAGATTTGGGTTAAGACAACATAAATTGGAAGTCTTGAGGATTAAATCAGAGAGAAATTATAAGTTTGGGATCCAATTTTGGTAGAAAAGGAAAGATTTGATAAGATTGGGGTCTTAATTAAACTTTGAATTAGTTTAATTAATGAAATCATAAGCTTAATTGAAGATTTGAGAAGAATTTGTTTGAGAACTTAGTTTAATTCAAACATCAAACTTTGAATTGGTTTAATTAATGAAATTATGAGCTTAATTGTAAGAATTGACAAGTCTGAAGTTTCAATTAAACTTTAATTTGGTTTAATTAATGATATCGGGAGATTAATTAAGAAATTGACAAGTTTGAGGATTTAATTAAGCTTGGAAATAGTTTAATTAATGAAATCAGGGGTATAATTGAAGAAATATTAAATTTATTAGCTAGTTTAGCTCCAATTTACTAGAGATTAAAGTCCAAGAACTGTATTGTAAAAGGTGCTGCAATACAAGGGTTGAAATACAATTTTGCCCGAGGGCACGATTAAAAAATGTCAAAACTTGAAGGACCTGAAACAACGCCGTTTTTCATTTATGTTCATCGTCTTCTTCCTTTGAAAATAGAGGAAACTCCCTATAAAAAAAAGGAAAAAACACCGATTAGACCACCCACACGTGCAATACGATCTCCACAACTACCATCACCACCTTCCCAGACTATTCCCACCATTGGCAGGTCATGAAGGTGAGGAAGAAACCACCATCAAGACCCCTGCAATGGCAGGACACCAGGAATTCGAGTCCTTGTCAAATACCTACGCCCAACGAAGCCTTATCATCATCCTAGGAGAGAAGAGGCGGGCTAAAATACTACCACATGGAGTCCCGTATAAAAAGCCACGAAGCAGCTATCAGGGGGCGGAAAAAAAAGAGAGTGGAAGATCGTAGACAGAACAAGGAAAAGAAAAAAAAACAGAGGACATAATAGAGGAGAGACAAGAAAAAAGAATTCCCAAAAGAAAAACATAGAGAACATAAAGGAAGAAAAATCAAAAACAAAACGAACCAAGAAGAGAGGTGCAGAAAAAGAAAGAGAAAAAAAACAAGGGAGGAAGTCCAGAGGAGGAGAGAGAGATAAGGAAAAACAGAAAACAAAACGAACAAGAAAAGGATAGACAGAGAGCAAAAAAGGGGAACCCAGAACAGAAACTTCGCCCAGGTCACGGCTAAACGAAGATCGTCGTCCCAAAGCATTTGTAACCAAAGTAAGTTTCATGTTTCCCTCCTCTAATTTAATTCAATATTTACTGTAACAGGCGTGGGTGAACAGTTCACGTACGCTTGCAGAGAAAAGTATCCAGTCGGGTTACTAGTCTGATAATTCGCTGACCTAGTAACTGGGCCGGGTTGGATGGATCTAATCCAAACTCTACGGTTTGGCTAGATCCAACCCATGGTTTCAAAAAAAAAAGTGGGTTGGGTCTGGGCCTCAGGTCCAGCCGACCGAAATTGTGTTGGCTAAAGGTGTGTTTAGCAAAACACATATTTATGCCTTGTCTACGTGCTTTATTCTCTTTCTATTTTAATATCTAGCCAAACTAGCTCTTTTTCGATATCAGAAAATTCCCTAAATATTTAGGAATCTTCGTAGATTTATTTGTGGGTCATTAGCGCTTTGTTTTATTTTTTTTCTTTTCGTTTTGTTTTTTTTTCTAATAGATGCTCAATCCATGGACCATTATTGTTAAATGCAAATCTCTTACGCAATGCTTTTTTATTATTATTGTCTAAAATGAGCAAATAAAAAAAAGGAAAAACAAAAAGAAAAACGCATAGAAAAATTGTTTCCTATCTATTAAAAATTTAAAATTTTGCGAACTTATTCATTGACACCAGAGTGAGGAATATCATTTTTTTATGTTATAATTACCAACACCAGGGTTTGAAATATTTTTAGGCATTGCTCACTAATGCAGAGTCAGGAACATGATAGGAAGAACAAAAATAAAAGGGAGAACAAGTTCTTAGCAATTTTAGACAAAACCAGCAATGCAGTCTGCCTTAGGTAGGATGCTTAAGGGGTTATAACATCTTCTATTTTGATAACCAGTCCCGTACCATAAAATCTATGTTGACCAGTTAGGGGTCCTGGTGACCGTAATACTAGGTGGCGACTCCTTAAACTAAACATTTTCCCCCAAAGAACAAGATGTCAGATATCTTTTCTTTATCTAAATAATTTTTTACTCGGTTGTCGCGATATCCGAGTGTGACAGCCACTGTCCACACTATGTCATTCCAACAATATTTTTTGTTAGCATATTCATGCTAGATTTTGATTTTGTTACAAACCTCCCCCACTAAAAGAAACTAACACCCTTATCAGACATACTTATTATACCCCTACATCATATTTGTCTACTATCATTAATCTTTGTTCCACACATAAAGCCTCCCAGTTCTGCCTACATTCTAATAGAATTTTGTACATCGAATCTGTGATGCCTAAGAAACCTTGACAATCTTATCGTCAACTAGTTTACGAACCAAGTTGTTACTAAAGTCTTCTCTAGAGTCTTGTTTATTTCCCATAAAGTCAAAAACACACTTTGAGTCACAACCCAAAGCATTGAGACTAAACCAAAAGGCATTGTGTATGGGAAACAGATTCGTGATAATGAATAAATATGATGCACGGTTATCATAAGTATGTCCGACAAAGGCGTCGATTTATTTTAATGAGAGAGGTTTATAATGGAGTCAAAATTCAACATGAATATGTTGACAAAAACATTATTGGAACGACACAATAGTTAGTGGCACTCTGTGGGATAGTGTTAAATCTAACAATAAAGGTGAAATCAGCAGCATTAGCCTATACGACTAGTAGGATGACTCGAATTTGGACTTAGATGATGGATAGTTCAAGACAGGCAACAAACACAACAAATTTAGCTGTATAAAATGACAATTACACAACAGTGTATTGGGTTGTTCCGAACAGTGTCTAGATTATGGGGGCATGACTGTTGAACATGAGAGCATGATTGAGATTGCTCCTCAAGATACTAAGATCATGAGGTCATGGGTTAAAACCACACACCAAGTTCATGGGAACATGGAGGAGAAAGTGGTGAACAATGCCTACTATAGTTAAAAACCAACGTGTTTTGGTTTCTTACTTAACTAGATAAACAGCTCACGTTACATCGCAAGCCAAGTTATTTTTTTCTAATGTAAAAAAGGATGTTTCGGCAATGCCATTGTTTTTAAATAAACAAGAAAAATATGAGACTTGGGTCATTGACTTGACCGAGCTCATTAAGCTTGGTTAAATTAATACTATGATTAAAAAAAAATTAAAACTAAATAAAATGAATAAAAAACAATTAGCAATAATAACTATAAGAAATGAGTTGTTAATATCATACTCAGAAAGAGAGAAAAGAATAGATAGCTGGAGACTCATTATTGCTCCTCAACAGACACCACCCCACCACCAAAAAGAGCTTGGAGATGATTATAAAGTCACTGTAAAAAGCTACACGATGACACTGACAAAGGTTGCATGTGCCATCAGAGAACAAACTAAAAAAAATATCATTAAGTGAGCATTTCATGATTATATTTAATCAATTAATTTAATTTAATTTAATTCAAAAAATATTTCTATAAACAAATGCTAAATTTAACAAAAGAACGACAAATAAAAAGACTCAATATAACCTAGGTCATTTTAAAACTAGTAAAAAATCCAATAGAAAACAAATAAAAAATAATAGAGCCCGATTCGAATTACATAAATGCTAAAGAATGAAACTGAAAAATTAAAATTTAAAAAAAAACAGACAAAAAAAACCAAGCAAATCCGACACGAATATCCTAAACCTAGGTTAATCTCCCTCAAATTCACAACCTGTGTAATCTTAGAACCAAGCTCAATCAAAAAGTTCAATTCACAACAAATTTAATATTGAAGGGTAAAATTAAAAAAAATCAAATTAAAAGGATTGCCAAAGTAGTTTTGAAGAATTAATGGTAAACACACTTTCATGATTTGATAAACACAATCATAGATTGAAGAACAAGACATCCTAAGACATTTTCTTGAAATCCTAAGACATTTTCTTGAAATCCTCAGGAATATAATTTGACTTAGAAATTAATTCAAACACTAACAAGATGATACTAAGTGTTTTTTTATTTTTTTATGAATTAACTATAACTAAAACTTATTAGTGTTTCACTGTAGCGCGAAATACTGTTCATTGTGAGTGAATTCACTGTTCTATACTGTTGTGGGCATACTGTAGACTGTGAGTGCTTTCAATGTGGACTATACTGTTGGTGTGGGCATGATGAGAGGCTACAACCTATAGGACCCAAGCGTTAGGCTGGAGGCGCGCCCAGGAGAGCTAGGGACAGTTGGTGCTTGGCTGTCAGTCCTAGGAGTTGTAAAGGCTTTGCCCATTAGCCGCACCCCGAGCTGCAGCAACCAAGCGCTCGGTCTACCCAGCATTAGGTGCTTAGGCTGTCGGCCTGTGTGTTGGGCAGACCCAGAGTTCATATGGTGCTTCAGCTTCTGCCTCAGTACTAAGCACACCCAAGCGCACACGTGGTGTTTGGGCTGCGCTAGTCATGACCCATGCCCGTGCCCCACTCGGAAACACTTGGCGCTTGGATCATGCCGCTGGACCCAAGGGAAATGGGTTCGGCGTCAAGACCCGCGATGAATGGGTCTAGTGTCAGGACCCAATTATTATTGGGTCCTTCATCAAGACCCAAGGTTCCTGAGTCTTGGGATTCTAAATATTATTATTTTTTATTATAATTAATATTATTAATAAAATAATTAATAAATTTCAAAGAAAATATTAGTATTAATATAGAAAACATATTATTATTTATATTATAAATTTTTATGGTATTTTTTTATATAAAAAAAACCCGAGCCAGCGTAGTATTATTTAAAATATCCAACAATTTGAGATATTAATATAAAAAATATTATAATTTGCGTTGTAAATATTATTAATTTTCTTATAATACAAAGTATTCATATAAAACATATTATTTTCTTATTATTCAAAGTATTCATAACAAAATATTATTATTTTTATAAAAATTCAAATTTTTAATATAAAAAAATATTATTATTTGCATTCTCAATATTCTTGGAATTAAAAATAGTATTATTTGAGTTATGAATATTATTATTTTTACTATAATCAAAAGTATTAATATTAAAAATATTATTTTTTATGTTATAAATATTATTATTTTTATAATAATTAAAATTATTAATAAAATAATTACTAAATTAGAAAAATATTATTCTTAATATTGAAAAACAACCATAGATTTGATTTGAAAGGTACAACTAAAAATTATTATTATTATTGTTATTATTATTATTATTATTATGATCATCATTAATAAATTTAAAAAACTATTATTACCATTGAAAAAAAATCACGTATGAACACGTTACACTTAGGCTGCTGCCCTGGGCTGAGCACATCCCCTACGCCCACGTGGCGCTTAGGTTCCTGCCTGAAGCGCCCATGTGGCACTTGGGTCCTGCCTCAGTGGAGGGCATACCACTGCGCCCACGTGGTGGTTGGGTTGCTTGCTTAAGAGCTGGGCACAACCCAGCATAAATGGTGCGTTTGGGTCGCGCTGAGCGGGACGCAAGCCAGCACCCCACTTGGGGACACCTGGCATTTGGGTAGTGCCGCTAGATCCAAGGAGAATGCGTCCGGCATGAGGATCCAAGATCAATGGGTCTGGCGTCAGGATCCAATCATTATTAGGTCCTCCATCAAGACCCAAGATTCCCGAGTCTAAGGATTTTAAATATTATTATTTGTTTTATTATTATTATTATTAATAATAAAATAATTAATAAATTTCAAAGAAAATATTATTATTAATATTGTTAACATATTATTATTTATATTATAAATTTTTATGGTATTTTTTCTAAAAATAAAAGTGAGCCCGTGGCATAGTATTATTAAAAATATTCAACAATTCTAGATATTAAAATAAAACATATTATAATTTGCATTGTAAATATTATTATTTTTCTTACAACACAAAGTATTCTTATAAAACATATTATTATTTTTCTTATTATTCAAAGTATTCAAAGCAAAATATTATTATTGTTTTCTTATAATTCTACATATTCATATCAAAGATATTATTATTGGTGTTATAATATTATTATTTTTATATGAATTCAAATTTTAAATAAAAAAATTATTATTATTTTGCGTTTTCAATAATCTTAGAATTAAAAATAATATTATTTGTGTCATGAATATTATTATTTTTACTATAATCAAAAGTATTAATATTAAAAATATTATCGTTTGTGTTATAAATATTATTATTTTTATAATAATTACTAAATTAGAAAAAATTATTCTTAATATTGAAAAACAACCATAGATTTGATTTGAAATGTAAAACTAAAAATTATTATTATTATTATTATTATTATTATTATTATTAAATTTTCAAAACCTATTATTATTATCAAAGAAAAACTATGTGGAGACAGGTAGCGCTTGGGTTGTTGCCTGGGGGTTGGGCACACCCCTTGCGCCCACGTGGCGCTTGGATCCTGCCTCATTGCTGGGCATACCCCTGCATATACGTGGCGCTTAGGCTGCACGAGGCAGGAATTATGTTCACTCCTTATTTGTGGACACTTAGTGCTTGGGTCATTACACTTGAACCAAGGGAATGAATCCGTCATTAAGACCCAAGATCAATGAGTCGTGTGTAGGGATCCAATTTTGTTGGGTCTCCCATCAAGACCTAAGGTTCCTGATCCTAAATTTCTAAATATTGTTATTTATTTTCAAAATATTATTATTTTTATTATAATTAATATTATTAATAAAATAATTAATAAATTTCAAAGAAAATATTACTATTAATATTGAAAACATATTATCATTTATATTATAAATTTTATGGTATTTTTTATAAAAATAAAAACCGAGCTCTGGGTGTAGTATTATTAAAAATATTCAACAATTCCGGGTATTAATATAAAAAATATTATAATTTGCATTGTAAACATTATTATTTTTCTTATAATACAAAGTATTCATCTAAAAAATATTATTGTTTTTCTTATTATTTAAAGTATTCATATCAAAATATTATTATTTAGGTTCTAAATTTTTTTTTATATATAATTCAACGTATTCATACCAAAGATATTATTATTTGTGTTATAATATTATTATTTTTATAAGAATTCAAATTTTTAATATAAAAAATATTATTATTTACGTTCTAAATATTCCGTGAATTAAAAATAGTATTATTTTTTTATGAATATTATTATTTTTAATATAATTAAAAGTATTAATATTACAAATATTATCTTTTGTGTTATAAGTATTATTGTTTTTATAATAATTAATATTATTAATAAAATAATTACTAAATTAGAAAAAATATTATTCTTAATATTGAAAAACAACCATATATTTGATTTGTAAGGTAAAACTAAAAATTATTTTTATCATCATCATCATCATCATTAATAAATTTTAAAAAACTGTTATTATTATTGAAGAAAAACCATGTATGGACACATGGCGCTTTGGCTGCTACGTGGGGGCTGGGCACACCTTGTATGCCAACGTAGTGCTTGGGCTGCTACCTTAGTGATGGGCATACCACTGCGCCAACGTGGTGCTTGGGCTGTCTGCTTGAGGGCTGGGCATAACCCAGCATACACATGGCGCTTGGGCTACGCTGGGCGTGACGCAAGCCCGCACCCCACTCGGAGACACCTAGCGCTTGGGTAGTGACGCATGACCCAAAGAGAATGGGTTCAGCGTCAGGACCCGCGATGAATGGGTCGAGCGTCAGGACCCAAGGTTCCTGGATCCTAGGATTCTAAATATTATTATTTGTTTTTAAAATATTATTATTTTTATTATAATTAATATTATTAATAAAATAATTGATAAATTGCAAAGAAAACATTAGTATTAATATAGAAAACATATTATTATTTATATTATAATTTTTTATGGTATTTTTTTATAAAAATAAAAACTGAGCCCGCGGCGTAGTATTATTTAAAATATCCAACAATTCGAGTTATTAATATAAAAAATATTATAATTTGTGTTTTAAATATTATTATTTTTCTTATAACACAAAATATTCATATAAAACATATTATTATTTTTCTTATTATTCAAAGTATTCATATCAAAATATTATTATTTTTCTTATAATTTAAGATATTCATATCAAAGATATTATTATTTGTGTTAAATATTATTATTTTTATAATAATTCAAATTTTTAATATAAAAAATATTATTATTTGTGTTCTAAATATTCTTGGAATTAAAAATAGTATTATTTGTGTTATGAATATTATTATTTTTACTATAACAAAAGTATTAATATTAAAAACATTATATTTTGTGTTATAAATTTTATTATTTTTATAATAATTAATATTATTAATAAAATAAGTACTAAATTGGAAAAACATTATTTTTAATATTGAAAAATAACCATGGATTTGATTTGAAAATTAAAACTAAAAATTACTACTATTATTATTACTACTACTACTATTATTATTAATAATAAATTTTAAAAAACTGTTATTACTTAAAAAAAAAACTACATGGAGACGCGTGGTGCTTGGGCTGCTACCTGGGGCTGGGCTCACCCCTTGCGCCCATGTAGCACTTGGGTGCTACCTTAGTGTTGACCACACCCCTACGCACGCATGGTGCTTGAGTCCTATCTTTATACTGGATATACCTTTGGGCACATGTGGCGCTTGAGCACGCCAATACCAAACTATTCTTAGACCCCGCATGTGCAGTTTTCAAAATAATCTAGGGTTATTGGCCGTGCAGGGCCCAATATAGATTTAGGTTCCATATTTCTTTTAATATATATATATATATATATATATATATATATATATATGGGAACAAAAAATGAAGATTAAAAAGTCATCTCAGTTTGGTTATCTTAAAATTTTTGTGGCGATTAACCATGATTTCTTGAGACAAATTATTGAATAGCCATAGTAGATAGTAGGAGACTGTTTGAGAGCATAATAATTGTTTTTTAAAATAATTTTTGTTTAGAAATATATTAAAATAATATATATTTTTTTATTTTATAAAAAATATTTTTGATATTAATATATTAAAATAATTTAAAAACAAAAAAATAATTTAAAGAATAGAAAAAAATATTTTTTTAAAAAAATTTAAAACATAAAAGAGCCTTAAAAAAATCAACAATAAATTGACAACTCCTGAGAAAATCTTAATTTGGAGAAACGAATTGACCTATGTTTAATGAGTTTACCAACTTCTTGGGCACCTATTAATTAGCTATCATTCAATGTGGGTACGAACGAACACGGGAAATACACAGCCCACCAAGCCCTTTACATGCTGGTCATGACTCGCATGGCTTCATGATCCATCCTTTCATCTGTCCCAGTATAACCAAATACTCAACTATCAGGGATGGTAGGTTTGGAAGTGTGATTATAATTATTTTTTAAATTTTATTTTATATTAAAATATATTAAAATTAATATTTTTTTATTTTTTAATAATTTTTTTTTAAAATCTTTTAATAAATGTTTTTTTTAAATACACGGGCTAGCCATGCACAGCACAACCAGAGTATCAGCAGAGATGGGGCTTCTCTTTTCCAGGCTCTTCTTTTTCATATTTAATAACTAGCTTGTGGAGGTCTGTTCATATATAGAATTAGGCATGTACTGCTTCTTGAAAAAAGAAAAAAAAAAAGAGATCTTTTATATCTTTATTTTTATATTTTTTATTACCATCTAGTTAAGATTTGCTTTATGCAAATAGAAGTAAAATATATATGTAGCTATGGTAGTTTTACTCATAATTTTCAGACCCGACCCGACCCGGTAGCCGGCTTGATCCAAGACCTGGATTTAAAATTTTGAATGGGTAATTTAAGTTAATTTTTTCAAAAAAATTAAAACTACGTCGTTTTAGTAAAAAAACAAAAGTTAATGAGTTGTAACCGGGTTTTTAACCGAATCTTACCGAGTTAACCGGATGACACTGAGTTTTTTCTTTTCTTATTTTTTTCAACTTGGCCCATTCCAATCTCAAGTCAGTCGGGCCAGGTTTCAAAACTATGCTCCCTTCCCTCAAAATTTCTCAGGATGGATATGTTTACGACGTTGTTCATAGAGAGAGAACAACTCAAAGATGTTGAAATGGTACATTTTGTTGAAATTATTGCTAATAGAAACATTAATCTTCGTATTAAGCAAAGCTTCGTGACACAAACCCAATTATCTAATTCATATTTACTCTTGTGTGTATGTGTGTTCATGGATAGCTAGCTGGTCTCCAAGTCTCCAGCAAGCAATAAGTAGGTTTTGACTCAGAAATCTCAAAATTGCTCTATTGTTATAAAGAGAATAGTTGCAACAAATGAAATAAAAATAATAAATATAATGTTTTACGTGATTCGACGAGTGTTTATGTGGAAGAAGAAATTTCGCTATAATTGCAATAATTTCAAGAACTCTCAATCTCAAGTGAACACCATCCTCCAACCCCTTAGTGGATGGATGTTCTTTTTGTTATAAAAACAAAATACATTAAATAAATTTAATGCATATTAGGTTGAATAACCACAAAATAAAAGCATTTAAATCATTAGGAAAAAAAAAAACCATGCCCTTGAGTTCAAGATACAAGCTATGCTCAACGCATGCATATCGTTCTCGTATACATTAGGATTGGTTGAGTATTAGAGGCATAGCTTTGGAATTGGATATATTTTCATATATTATAGTTATTTCTTTGTGCACGTTTATGATGCTCTTTTTTAATGTTAAATTTGTTAGTAGTTGTCACTAGAATATGATATTGGTGGAAGCTGGATATCAATAATATAGAAAATACCAAAAATTTAATGAGTAAAAAGAATTGTAGAACTTTATATTCATAATTTATTTCTCTAAAAATAAGTTAATAAAGTCCGTCTTATTAGCGGTTTACAAGACTTGTAAACAGGCCAGAAAACCCTACATCAACTAGAAATTTAAAAGCATTAAGGAAATTAAAACAATATCTGAATTAAAATAATAAATTCAAAAAACCTAGGAACAACAACTTATAGGGCCAATTCGAGTGATCCAATGCTATGATAAAATAGGAAAACTGACTGTAGAATTACCTAGAAAAATTTAAGCTCAATCTAATAGTTCAATTTCCTGTTATAATCATTTTAAACTGTTACGCTAGTTTTGACGCAATCAGACCTCCACTTGGGTCTAGACATGTCCGGTTTATAAAAGTATATGTTAGGTCATTCACATAGTTTGTTTTGGATAGATCACCATCTAATTTTGACTAACATTTTTTTTCTTAAGTTATTATTTTTGTAATTAGCTTATTGTTTTTTAGGAAACATATATCACTCGATTGTAGGAGAGATATAATGATGATCTTTCAACCCATCCAAAAGTTAATCTGAATTTATGATTGGAGACTCGATCGTCCGGTAGACTCGATAAAAATCAAGTTTATGGTATCTCAAACACAACAATCGAGGATTTGTTGACGGCCCATGGTTTCTTGATTATTGGATGCTCGTAATCGGTTTTGAGCACTCAATCTCTAGAGTTCTAGGTGATTGTTCAACAACAAGATCACTCTTGGACAACCCAGCTTATTAATGCTGAGACATGACGACTTAGTACATAGAGCTGAGATAAAACATCGATGGTACATGTGGTCCACCTCATCACCCCCAGTCTCGACGAAGACCCGCCTCCTCCTCCTGCCTCTCCTATAGATGAATTGTACTCAAACTAATAAATTTTTAAATCTATAATAATAATAATTATTTTTATTTTAATTACATTTATTTTCTACTCTGTTTATTAGATTTTTTTAAAAAAAATTAAACAAATTAATGATGAAATACCGACGGACTAACTCCGTCGAAAAGTCTTAGAGAGTTGGAAAAACATTACATGAAATGCCACTCATTATTTCAGACAAAATCACCAACATACCGAATCTCTCGGAGAGTTTTAGATAGATGAAAAAAATTACAGAAAATTCCACTAACAATATATCCTCACCGACGGGTTAATTCTGTCAGTAATATGAAAATAAATCATCTAAGAAATTACAAACGGTATTTTTGTTGGTGATATGCCATGCACATTGATGGAAATACCGGCGAGTGATGCACGTAGTTTTTTTGTTTGACATGTTTTTTGTTTGTAAATCAATCCATAATTATATTATCATCACAATTACCAATAAAACAGAAATCACTAACATCGATACATTTTCTAACAAACAATAATCATTCGTAATTCTGTCAGTAAAAGTATTTTCAATAGAATCAATGTCTAAATACTTACAGAAGAATCCGTCTATAATATGCAAAACTTTGGTGATGTTTCTTATTGGAATATGAACAATTAACAACTTTCACTCTCCTTCACTGTTTTCCAATAATTTTCTCTCTTCTCACAAAATCATACACTAAAAAATTAATAAAATAAACTTTCGGACTAAAATAAAATCCCTTAAAACTTTGAGATTAATTATGGACTAAAATAAAATCCCTTAAAACTTTGAGATTAATTTTCTCTCTTCTCTCTGTGTTTTATATTAGAGACATATCATTTAGAATTTTGTCTGTCAAACACAATTTAAAATCTTATCTAATAGAGTTAGGTTAGAAAAGGATGAAATTAAATAAAAAAAAGCATATTGGACGGAATTGTTTTAAAAAAAATCGAAAGTAAATAAGAAAGGGAGAGCTGCTTCAAATACGAATAGTGAAGCGGGTGAAAACCCAGGAATATTTGATAATTAATTTTACAGGTTAAAATTGATCCCAGGACAAACTAGCCGGAAGAAGCCTCCACCATCGAGCCACGTACCTCCCTATTTAGAAATTCTTACCATATACGTGTACTCTTTATTTCTGTCCATGTTGCTGCACGTGCCAGCGACCGACTACTAGCCAGGGTGGTTCTAATAACGACTGGGGCAGATGGTGCACGGCATTCATCATGCTTAGAGGTTTTTTTTTTTTATGGGGCCTTTCCATTTTAATTAACTCCGGTGGGACACTGTCGGAGAGTAGATAGGGATGATCATCCCCACCTTATTAATGTCTGTCACATGGCTACTTCAGCTCTGGCTAGCTATCCCTGGCTAGTTATTAGTCTCACATGACACAAACATATTGAAATAAAAAATATGATGATGACGGAGTTGATGTTCTTTTACAATCATACCACTTGGAAAAATCTCTTTATGAGGTTTTCTCGATGCTAGAAATTAGTCAATGATTTTGATGTATTTTCTACCTACCAACTCTAACTAATATTTCAATTTCCTCGTACGAGAAAATGATATTTTTCATTTTTAAAAATATTTTATTTAAAAAAATATTAAATTGATATATTTTTTTATATTTTTTAATAATTTTAATGTTCAAAATAAATAGAATTTTAAAAAATATCTTAAAATACTTTTTTAAAGCATTCCAACCGAAATTAAATAATTAATGTTGGTTCATTGTATATATCTTTGGATTTAGGTCCTGTTTGTATTTGTGTTTCAAAAGTTTTTTTTTGAAAAAATTTAAATTTTTTTTCTTTGATTCAAATTAATTAATATTTTTGGTATTTTTAAATCATTTTAATGCTTGATGTCAAAAATAAATTTTTTTAAAAAATATTATTTTAATATATTTTCAAGTAAAAAATATTTTAAAAAAATCACAACCACACTCCTAAACGAGCAATGAAAGAGCTGCATGAATGGTTTATAGATCAAAACTAGATATTTACTACATCACCATATGTTTTTTTTTCTTAAATAAAATTCCAACACCATCAAATTGCCTTATATTTAAGCTTGTAATTAACACAGAGAGCATTCAATCCTGACCGAAAAAAGAAAAGAAAAGAAAAGAAAAGAAAAAAACTTTGAGAAATAAGAAAGGTCACAAATTAAATAAGCTGGGATAACATGAAGTTAATTAATGTCGACGATCCACTTTCTTTTTCTTTTTCTTGCTAGATTTCCTTTGGTTTAATGGTTTCTAGCTTTATTTATATATCCACTCGATTATCATAAAAGAAATCTCTATCTAGTTACTCCTAGCTAGCTCATCTCTGTTCATATATAGATGTTTTTGGGATTTATTTCTTGTTATGTAATTTTTTATGAGTTTCCAATAATTTTAAGTGTTTGATCAAAAAGCATTCATTTTTTTTTTTGGGTGTGCATGGAAAAGTATTCTTACTGCTGTACATATATGGAGCATCCAAACCCTAATTACTATTGCCAGCTCAACTATAACATGAAAATGGACTGTTCATTAATGGCAAGTTGTCAGGCACAGGAGCAAGGCATGGTGGATGATTTTGTTACCGATTGGAACGCGGCTGCGGCTGCATTTCTTAAAAAATTAATTTTTTTTGTTAAAATTTAATATGATTTGTATATTTTGAATTGTTTTGATGTGCTGATGTTAAAAATAATTTTTAAAAAATAAAAAAACATCATTGACATGCATTTTGGCACGAAAAATTATTTAAAAAGTACCCGCAACCACACTGCCAAACAAGCTCTTTATATCTCTGCCACGTAGCGTTCTAAATCAATCTCTGTTCATGAAGGTTTTGTTTATTTTTGTGTTTTAAAAGTGGTTTTAAAAAAAATTATTTTTATTTTTATTTTAAATTAATATTTTTTTAGTATTTTTAGATTATTTTGATATGCTAATATTAAAAATTATTTTTAAAAAGTAAAAAAAATATTATTTTAATTTATTTTTAAGTAAAAAACACTTTAAAAATTAACCATAGCCAGATTTTTAATAATATTTTTTTCTGCTGTGACAGTAACCCTTATGGCCTTATCTATCAAACCTTTGGTGGTTGAACAAGTCATTAATATTGCATCGATCGAAGGCTCATGACAGGAAGTGAATAGTGATATTGATGAACACTATTTATACCCAGCTTTGTTCACTCATTTACTTGTACATCACAATTGTGTTAGGGCACCCATTAAAGTTGTGCTAGGGTTGCTTGGAAACATGTGTAAGGATAGTTCATCATGTTTCATTTCTTTAATTTTTGGGCTTGTAATAACACTAGCAAGTGTTACTCCGGAAGTTGAGGCTAGGGCTTTCTTTGTTTTTGGTGATTCGTTAGTAGATAATGGCAACAATAATTATCTTGCAACCACTGCCCGAGCTGACGCACCACCGTATGGGGTCGATTATCCAACTCATCGGGCTACTGGACGTTTCTCTAATGGCTTTAACATCCCTGATCTTATCAGTAGGGTTATGTTTTTTTCTTTAAAATCGATATGATTTTTTATTATTAGAATATTGCATATATATCTTCTTTTTTCTTGCACTCTAGATTGATCAATGTCAATCATGTATATTACTAGGTGAGGCAATTGGCTCGGAACCCACCTTGCCATACTTGAGTCCTGAGCTCAGGGGAGAAAAACTGCTTGTCGGAGCCAACTTTGCCTCTGCTGGAATCGGAATTCTCAATGATACTGGAATTCAGTTTGTAAGATCATTTTCAATTCAATTTCTTGACGTGTAATGTAATTTCCAAGCCTTTTCTTCTCATCAAGACAGGGAAAGAGGACCTTGACTAGCTAGTAAACTTAAGTACACTTGAGATTTTACTTTATATTGTACGTAAAAGCAACAGAACACAATGTTCATCATATATCAATTTTAACTTAATTATATACATTGCAGCTCAACATCATCAGAATCGGTCGACAATTGCAATACTTCCAACAATATCAGCAAAGGGTTAGTGCACTTATTGGACCCGAGCAAGCTCAACGATTGGTCAATCAAGCTCTAGTCCTGATGACCCTAGGCGGCAATGACTTTGTTAACAACTACTACTTGGTGCCCTTTTCTGCAAGATCTCGCCAATTCGCCCTCCCTGATTATGTTGTCTATCTCATCTCCGAGTACCGCAAGATTTTAGTGGTAATATGCATGTTTTTATATATATGTTCCTCTGGGCATATTATTCTTCAAATCTTTCTTTTCATTTCTGTTTTTTTTTACAAGATTTTGTTGCGAAAAGAGACATTACAAAGAGATTCAGTAGACTATAGCAACATGTTCACATAGAAGTACGTAGGAGCAAAATTAAATTAATGCGGTGAAGCTTTCATGCACCATTTAATTTGATAGAAAGTGGTGTCGACTGCAAAGTTACAAGGGTCAAACCAGCCCAACGCTCAGATTGGGTACCGAAATCAATCTAAATTTTGATTTTAAAAAAATAAAATAAAATTGAAACCACATTGTTTTGGTAAAAAAAACCAAGTGAAACTAAGTTGCTCCAGTCAAAATATATTATCAGGTTAACCCACTGACTAGGCAAAATCTTGTAACACAAGTCAGACATACTGAATGAGGCTCAAGAGCGCTGTAATGAATTAGAGGGTCTCACTTTTGGGTTCTTTGTGTCCTAAGTTCACCGATATATATTTGCATCACTTTTTCCTTTAATCAAGCAAGATAAGTTTTCTTTTATAAATGAGAGACTTGAACTCGATTTTTTTTTTAAAGAGAAAGAACATTAGCGCATCAGTTAAGACGTAAGCTCATTGGCAAGCAAGACAAGTTTTTCTTGACTTTGCGAAGCCGACAAAGGAGTTTATTGCTTGGACTGTTCGCTGTTCATGAGGCCAGCCAGCATTTGATGTTTTCTGACATGTTATTTAAAACCTTTCAGGTCATTTTCATTGATAGATGATTTTCTCATTAAAACGTTTTGGCCAAATCCATCTACAGAGAATGTATCTCTTCATGCTTTCTCTCCTCTTTGTAAGCCATAGTAAATTATCACTTGCCCTTTTAAAATGACTTGACGTCTTGACCTACTTTCACATTCTTACTGTCCAATTTACTTATGCTAGATACACAGAAACTCTGCACTACGTACGTACTGCATTTAATCTCTCACCAAACGTAGAAAAGTATCGTTGATGCTCTTGTAGCATTAAATGAACTCTTTTTCCATATATTTATGTTCAAATAATATTGTCTCGCCATGTAATCAAACCAGCAATTCATATAATTTAATAAAGTAAATTAATGTTTCACTATGCAGAGTGTATATGAACTGGGTGCACGTAGGGTTTTGGTGACGGGGACCGGACCATTAGGTTGCGTTCCAGCGGAGAGGGCGATGAGGAGCAGAAATGGAGAATGTGCGGCTGAGCTGCAGAGAGCAGCTGCCTTGTTCAACCCACAACTTGTGCAAATGTTAATGGAACTCAATAAGGAAATTGGATCGGATGTTTTCATCTCTGCCAATGCTTATGAAGCGAACATGGATTTCGTTACTAATCCTCAGGCATATGGTAAGTCATCGAAGTAAGAATCTATAGGTGCAACATGCTATTGGTTAGTACCTTATTTATTAAAAAAAAGATAGAATTTTTTTTCTAAAGAGAAAAACATTTCGAACTCGATTCGAGACTTCTGGGAAAAAAAAAACGAAGGAGAAGTTTAAATGCATAAAGAATTGCATATGCCACCAAACATATAGCCATAAGTTTAGAAGACTAAAATGCATTGACATTAATGGAAGGATATGCATGCATGGACTATTAAGAGTCAATGCCATAGTGATATTAGGTATACAAGTGCTGTGCCCTGGTCGAGTTAATTTGCTTCCTTGCACACATTTTATTTTTATTTTTAACAAATTAATGATGTATCAATTGACTTTCCATGCAATTTTTATTATTTTCATGAAATAATTTGTTAAAAAATAATATAAATCATATTTTGAGAACTCACCTAACAGTTTAAGTAATATTTTGGGTTGATTTGGTTTTTTAATATGGTATCAAAGTCTTGATAACTAAGTGGTCAAGAATTTGAATCTTATCATCTCTATTTATTTGATAAAAATTAAGCACAAGGTAATGCGAGTATGTACAAGTTACAAGCTCAAATGACTTTCATTTAAGAGATGTGTTAGAGAATAATATAAATCATATTTTAAGACATCACTTAACAGTTTAAGTTTTTAATTGAATTGATTTTTTAATACAATTAGTATGCAAATTATTTAAATAATTCATAGGTAGTTGGATTAATCTCAAAGAAGTTTGGATTGCAAGAGCACTATACTAATGAACAATGATCTACTATTCTAAATGGTTTGTATGCAGGATTTGTGACGTCGCAAGTTGCATGCTGTGGACAGGGACGTTTCAATGGGATAGGACTGTGCACTATAGCTTCCAACTTGTGCCCTAACAGAGAAATCTTTGCATTTTGGGATCCATTCCATCCAACTGAGAGAGCTAACAGAATCATTGTTAGCACTATCGCGACTGGCAGCACCAAGTATATGAACCCGATGAATCTCAGCACCATCATGGCCTTGGATTCTATGGTTTAATTATTTAGATAATCACAACTGGTCTAATTCTTATAAATGATCATTATGAACAATTATATTCTTCTTGATATTGTTTGTATCTTGATTAATTAGGTGAGGTTGGTGAGTTTGTGCAAAGTATTAATTAAGGTTTGGTGTATGTAATTGGCTGGTGATCAGGTCTCTGCAATATTGGTGCCAGAAACATTTAATGGGACAGTAAAACAAGTATTCATGTGCCTTAATTTCCCTGTGTTAATTGCATTAGAGACATAGATAACTACTACAATTGATAACTAGTTTAATTGGCATTAATATCTCCTTTCTCTCATAGCAGATTTTCATAGCAGATTTCGAGTTCAAACCTCTTCAGAAAAAAAAAAGTTGGCGAGGATATCCATTAATTTATGTCAATTCCTGCTTTTGGACACTGATATTAAAGAATTTTTCTGTAAGAAAAAAAAAACCCAAATGGCTGGAAATTTTCAAGCCAAAATTCCAGTCCAGACCCGGTTTGTTCAATCCTGTCATGACATGCTCTTTTATGTATTTTTTTTGGGTTTATAAGAGTGGTGTACATAAACTTTCATGAACACAATTTTATTCTATGCATATATGAGTTTTTTTATACATAGCATGCATTATTTTCTGCGTTAAAAACATTATTTATTACCAATATTTCCATCAATAACACGCAAAATATGATGTTTTTGTGTCATAACACTGTCATCACCAACGTCTTCACTAATAATATGAATACGAAAACCATGACATAATATATCAATCAACAAGTAACTATGACCAGCTAATAATACTTTTTTTATATACAAAAAGCATGCATAACACTAACAAAGCATCATTTTCTCCTCCTATGAATGACTAGATCTACAACCATGGTTGAGCATCAATTTCTCCACCATTGATATGACCTCTTTCTCCATTTAGACATGGGTGTATAAATGCATGCAGTCACCGGCAAGCAGCCAAGCCTACAAGCCAAAGTCACTCTAGCCATGCAAGGCATTCACAACCATAAAAGCCAACCAAACCTACACCATTGAAAGCTAGGCCAACACATGTAGATTCGCATTTTTTATTTTTATTTTTCTATGTACTTTTTTCATCTTCATATTTCTACTAACTTAAATATCAAAGGATTATTTATTTTTACAAAGAAATGTTTTTTCAAAAACAGCCCAGATTATTTATTTGGTAAAAATTATGGTTGAGATTTATATTTAGTAAAAAACATTACAGTGTTTGTAAGTATGGTTGTGGTTGCTTTTTAAAGTGTTTTTTTACTTGGAAATGCATCAAAATATATATTTTTTATTTTTTTAAAAATTATTTTTGATATCAGTGCATCAAAATGATCTGAAAACACAAAAAAAAAATTAATTTGAAGTAAAGAAAAAAATAAAAACAATTTAAATTTTTTCAAAAGCGCTTTTGAAACGCAAAAATAAACAGGGTTTTACAAAACTCAATTAAAAAACATGTAAAAACTGTTTCATAAAAACTACATTTCAAACTCAATTTTTTAGTAGATCTCACATTACAAAACGCAATTTGGTTTGCTACCAAACATTTTGGTGTGTTTGTTGCACCGTAAACACAAAAGCAGTTGCAAAACAAATATGCGGCCCTGTTTATTTTTGGATTTTAAAAGTACTTTTAAAAAAAATTAAACTTTTTTTATTTTTTTACTTCAAATTAAAATTTTTTTATATTTTAAAATTATTTTGATATACTGATTTCAAAAATAATTTTTTAAAAAATAAAAAAACATTATTTTAATACATTTCTAAATAAAAAAATATTTTTTTAAAAAATTACAACTATTCTTCCTATCCTATCAGTCACTGTGTCGCGTGGGAGAGTAAAAAAAACAATAAATGGGATGCTAGTCGCTGTCCTTATTGACTATTGACTGTGACATGTGGGAGAGTCAAAAACAGTAAATAAACATGTCAAGTGTAATAGAATTATTTGGTTGGAGTCTCTACCTCATAATTTGGAGTCTCTGATTGTTAAGAGGATTGTTTTCCGTGTATTTGCTATTAAGTGTTCTTAACAAAAACAATAAATTAACATGTAAATGTATTTATATTAAAAATATTATAATTTATATTCTAAATATTATTATTTTTATTATAATTCAACATCTTTATATAAAAAATATAATTATTTTTATTATAATTTCAATTATTAATATCAAAAATATTATTATTTGTGCTATAAATATTATTATTTTTATTATAATTCTTTTAGGAGCTCCGGTGTAGTATTCATTGGCAATGGGTTCAGCGTTTAGACCCAATTTTATTGGGTGCGCCATCGGATCCCGTGCTCTTGAGTCCTGCATCAAGACTCATTTCACTTGGGTCCTGGATCTGAAGCCAAGTTTCTTGGTTCTGCGTAAGACCCAATCCTCTGGGGTTCTATGTCAAAACTCAAGAACCTTGGATCTTTTTTAATATAATTATTTATGTTATAAATAATATTATTTTTCTTATAATTTAAGGTATTCATATAAAAAATATTATAATTTATGTTCTGAATATTATTATTTTTATTATAATTCAAACTATTTATATAAAAAAATATGATAATTTGTGTTCTAAATATTATGATTTTTATTATTATTAATATTAAAAATACCGTTATTTTTATTATAAAAAACATGCACCTGAGTTCAGCAGACCTCCTATGGATTGGAGACCTATGCGGCTGGGTCTGCAGATCCTGCAGAGAAGAAAAATGAAAAAAAATAATTATTATTATTGTTGTTGTTGTTGTTATTGAAATCATTAATAATTAATAATGTTTTTTTTAAATTATTATTATAAAAACTTTGGCTGGATAGGTTTAGTATTATTATTAATATGATAAATATTATTATTTGTATTCTAAATATTATTATCTTTATTATAATTAAAAGTATTTATATTAAGAATATTACTATTGTGATATAAATATTATGATTTTTATTATAATTAATATTATGAATATTAAAAATAGTTTTATTTTTATTATAAATATTATAATCTTGATTATAATTAATAGTATTAATTTAATAATTAATAAATTTATAGAAAATATTATAAATATTGAAAAGCAAAAACATATTTGATTTGTAGTGTAAAATTAAGAATTAATATTAAGATTATTGTTGTTGTTATCAGAAGTAGTAATTTTTTTAAAAAATTATTATTGCCATCAAAGAAAAACCATAATTGTTTTTGAAAAAAATATAAGAACCTGAACAGATAAGTTAAATATTATTATTATATTATAAATATTATTAAATTCATTAATATTATTAAATTTACAATAAATATTATTACTATAAAAAAATATTGATTTGATTTTAAGGGTAAAATCAATTGTTATTATTATTATTATTATTATTAACTGGAGTCTAACATCCCTTTCCAGACCTAAAAAACTCGGGACTCGAAAGATGCACCTGACCCAAGTTGCTTGAGAGGGACAGGAGCGCAGACCCAAGTCCCTTGCGTCTTGCAACACCACCTGACCCAAGACACTTGGGTCAGGCTTTTGGACCCAAGGCAAGTGGGACTGACGTCCTAACTCAAGTCTAATAGGTCCGGCGTTGCAGCCAGACCCACTATTACTGGGTCTGTCATTTAAAATAGGCTCAAAGCTCTTGAGTCAGGTGTTGCAGACAGATCCACTTAAACATGGGTAAGTCTAATATTATTATTAATATTAAAAATATTATCATTTGTATTATAAATATTGGAGTGTCCGGGGAGCGTTGTCTTTACTATTTGTAAGTAAAAAATTGTGGTTGGCCGTTGGGTCCTACTGCCACTATGACCCAATGACGTTAGGTCCTGTTGCCAGGAGGACCCCATGGTGTTGGGTCCTACTAGACCCATCAACGTTGGATCCTACACCTAGCAGCACCCATCAAACAGGATTGTGTCCTGCCCCTAGCAATAACAGTAACAATAATAACAATAACAATAATAAAATATTTATCCAAAGAATTGATATTATATTATACAACAAATATTAAATTAAAAGGGATCAAGATTTTACAATATAATAACATTTTTTTCATTCTCAATTAAAAAATATATTGGCTGGCTATTGAGAAGTAATGCAATTTTTTCATAAGATTTACTAGTTATTATCAGATTAATCAAGAATAATTTTATCTTTTTGCCTTTTAAATAACAATAAAATGATTAAACTACCTTTAAAAGCCAAAATTCTTTAATTTGCATCTACGAGTTTTTTTATCTTTTCATCTTAGTTTTTTAGTTATAATCAAGTTGAATGAGAAACAACTTAGTATTTTAATAAATATAAAATATTATTTAAAAAACAATTGGCATGTAGGTTGCTTTTTTGCTATTCAGACGGCATGTGACGGGGCTTTTAGGGACCAAACAGTAGCTTTCAGGGTGATATTCGAATCGTCTCGACAACCTCTCCATCCTAGGTGACATGTGTGGCTTGCTGATCTTTGATTTAGTGTCAGTGGTATTTTTGTTTTTTTTTTCATTACCTTTTTTCTTTTATCTTCAATTAATGCTCCTAACCCTCCAAGTTTTCAAAACAATTCTTCAATTTTTTTTCCTAATTTGGTTCATGTTTTTTTAATTAATATTTTTTATTTGAAATAATTTATAAAATTGGATTTTCTTTAATTTTATCATTCTTTAATTTTTTTATTTGTCAGATTTTGTTCATATTCTTTTTTTTGTTATTTGTTTTATTGGAGATCATTTTTAAAATTAAATATTTTTTTACGATTTCATCCTCCTTCAGTTTTTTCTCCTATAAGATTTGATCCTCATTATTTTTATTATTATTTTTTTTAATTTTGTAAATTTTTTAAATTGATATTTTCTTTCATCCTTCAATATTAAATTGATTGGGAATTGATTTTATTGATTGAGTTTGAGTCTAGATTTTTTTTTTTTTAGTATGTTATTGACAACTCATTTTTTATATTTGATTATTGCCATTTTTTATTCACTTTTATAGATGACTTTTTTAATCATATTATTAAATTAACTAAAATTATTAAAACCAATCAATTCAATGATCCAGGTCTCAAATTTTTTTTAATTTTTTAAAAACACTAGCATCGCTTGACCATTTTTTTTTACATTAGAAATTTTTTTAACCTAACCATGACATAACACAGGCCACCTTTCTAGTAGTAAATTAAAAGAATATATTGTTTTACTTTTTTTTTTATTGTTGCCCAGCATACGTATGCAAATGAGTGGCCTTTTGTTTTGGTCCATGGTTTGTTATTTGTTTTGGCTCTTATATTGTTTTTTTTAATTCAATTCTTTCCCATTATATTTGGATGAATTAAAGCTTGATAATTCCTTTGGGATCATATGATTCATCACTCTATTTGTGTCCAAATACAACTCACTTTTGAATTGATGCTTGGTTTTGTAAAATCAAATTTGATTTTATTGATTGAAAATTTTAAAATAATAGGGATTAAATTTAACACAAAAACAAGGACCCAACCCTATTTTTTTTATTGTTCATAGGGCGCAGAAAAGTACACTTTAATCCCTATATTTCTTACCCTCTTCATTTTCTCCTTTTTTTTGTTTGGTTTCTCAATCCTAAATTTTATTTTTTTCACATTTCAATCCGTTAAATTTAAAAAGAGAGAGAAAGTTAAAAAAAAATATTAGATGAGAGAGAATGTTGTTGGTTGGACCAAAATGGTTGGTTTTTTTCTATGGAATTCTCTTGATAAAATGAGTGTTATTGAGGTATTTTTTAATTTAATTTCATTAGAAAAGTAGATTGGGGTTGAGGATATTTTATTTAATGTTTTGATTTTAAATCAATTTACAGGTACTCCTGTCCCCATTTGATGGCCTTAATTTCTCCGGCTTCTTTCTCCGATTTTGGGCAGCCTTATTTTTTCAGCCCATTCGAGCTTGGAGGGCAGGCCGTTCGAACCCTATTTTTCTTGAACCGCCATCAGAATTGTTTGAGAATTATTAACGTGTTAAAGGGACATTCGGCATTAAAAGTGGGCCTTATCCCGTGAAGCACCTCATGAGAGTTAATTGAGAAATTGGTACAGGCTAAATTTGTTTCCTATTTTAAAAATATTAAAAAAATAATATTTTTTTATTTTAATATTTTTAAATCGTTTCGATGTATCAATGTTAAAAATAATATTTTAATATATTTTAAAAAAATTATTTTAAAAAATAACCATAACTATGATAAGAAACAAGTTTTTAATTTTATTGCCTGGACTCATTTATATTTTCTATCATAGGATATTTTTGTTTTCTCATTTATACCCCATTCTTTTACAGAATTCTCTCCTTATTAATGACAAAGCATTGATTTATAAATACCTTAATTTTTTATTAGACTGGTTATGAATATATAAATAGGTTAAAAAAAACTAAAATTATAAAATATAATAATATAAACCAAAATTAATATAATTAAGGTAAAACATACTTTATTTCTGTAAAAAAAAAAAAAAGAACTTGAACCAAATTGATCATATTCCTTACAGTCACCATACAACATGATATGATTATATCGACTCCCTACAACCACAAACTCTCGCCGATCAAATGGACAGCAGCAGTAAATCATGATTTTGAGTATTTTTGAAAATATGATATACATTTTATTTTCAATTAAGTTTAGTATAATTTTTTATTCCATATAGTCCAG
Source organism: Populus deltoides (assembly GCA_015852605.2). Lineage (NCBI taxonomy): Eukaryota > Viridiplantae > Streptophyta > Magnoliopsida > Malpighiales > Salicaceae > Populus > Populus deltoides. The sequence goes on along the minus strand of CM027588.2, from coordinate 12,468,763 downwards.
GGCTATTTTCAATTGACCAATTAAGAATTCTCAGTTATATTAATACTAACATGTGTGTAAAGATGTAATCATCAATTCTCTCACGAGGCCACAATTACTACGAGCAAATATATAAATTTAATGATGAAAAATATATTTTTGTTATGCTACCTTTCCATATTTTGTATCTAACGTATGTACTTTAATTAATTTTCTCTTTAATATTATTAATTCATTACACAACAAACTACAATAATAATTTACAATGTTTTTTTTTATTAGTTTGGTCCTGTTGTCATTTTGATCTTTTAATTTTTTTTCTAACAATCTATTCCTTTAAAGTTGTGTTTATTTAAAATTAAGCTTGGCGGTTTGTTTTGCTTGTGTGGAATATAGGATCTTAGGGTGTCAAAAAAAGAAACCATCACTTCGTCGATGTTTGGTTTGACAAATTTAAATGAAACTTTTTTTATTTGAAGCAACTAGAGTTATGGGGACCAAATTTGAGCAATTGATAAATATTCAATCTCTTTTTCTTTAAAGAATTAGAGACTGAACTGCAAGGTCATGGAAAAGACCAACCCTATATTTTTTGGTAATTAAGTTTGTTTTCAATTTAATTTTTTTAAATTGAGTTTATTTGAGATTGAAGTTAATAATTTTTTTTGGTCGGCTAGAAATTAAGATCTTGATATGTTCAGGAAATATTCGAACGTATATTAAATGCTTAATTTTATAAAATAAAATTCAATTTTATTAACTTAAAAGAATGCAGAGTTAACATTTGAAATGGAAGATGAAGTGAAAGAGGCCCAGGAATTTCTCTGTGGGCGAAAGTGTCCCAAATCATAAAGATAATCCAACCACTCACCAAAAGACCCAGCCCACGAAATTAAAATAAAACTAAAAAGGTGCCCTGCTGAAAGAAAAGGGTAATTGAATTTAAATAATAATAATAATAAAAAAAAAAAAAGAGAGAGAGAGAGGCTACGCAGTATTAAGGCAGCTTCTGTATTTTTTTTTTTTTTGTGGGTTTGATAGAGATTTATGGAGACATGCACAAGGAAGGAGTCATTAATAAAAAAGCTTCTTTTGATCATTTTCCATGCAAGGCGCAGCGCACGGTGACAGACACATTCGCGGTCTCAAAAATGTCTTTGTGCTTCAATCTCCTTTGATAAAGTGGTCTCCTTGAGTTATCAATCATAATCGCAATCATTAAGAAAAGGTTGACAGACACATTCGCGGTCTCAAAAATGAAAGATGAAAGCCAGTCCACAGATTTATTTTTTTTTATGAATTTCGACCTTTCAATTTGAGATATTTGTCGTCATTCACTCTTGGGTTATTATTTTAATTAATTGAATGTGTGTCTATATATATATATATATAAATTTTTTTTAATACTAAAAAAAAATATATAGAATATAGAAAATATTTTAAATGTTTTGGATCTGATAGTCATGCTTTGACCCAACACGCTGCAACAACTTTTAAAATAAAAATTGAAAAAAACAATGCCCTATACTCCTCTAAGGCTCTAACCATATACAATGTAGTTCATAGTACAAACACTCTATATGTTTATAGTGTGGTTTTTTTTTTTTTTATAAAAAAACATTAAAACTATCATTGAAGTATCCTAAATAAAAATGCTTCTTTAACCATCTACAATGTGGTTTACAGTACAAACACTCTATATTTATAGTGTGGTCTTTTTTTTTTTTTTTATAAAACAATTAAAACTATAATTGAAGTATCCTAAATAATGTTTTATAAAAAACAATTTAAACTACCCTTTAAGGATCCTAAACATAAATGCTAAATAATTTTTTTTATAAATTTTTTCTATTTTTTATATAAAAAATTAAAATACTCTTGGACTATCCTAAACAGAAATCTTAATTATTATTTTTTTATTTTTTTTCTTTTCTATAAAAAAATATTTAAATTACTTTTGAAGTATCACAAACAAAAATGCTAATTATTTTTTTTTATAATTTGTTTTATTTTTTTATAAAAAAATATTAAAACTATCCTTGAAGTATCATAAATAATTTTTTTATAAATATTTTCTATTTTTTATTAAAAAACATTTAAACTACCATTAAAGTATCCTAAACAAAAATCATAATTATTTTATTATTTTTTATAAGAAAATATTTAAACTACACTTGAAGTATCATAAATAGAAATGCTAATTGATTTTTGTTTTATAAGTTTTTATATTTTTTCTATAAAAAATTATTAAAACTACCCTTAAAGTATTATAAATAATTGTTTTATAATTGTTTTCTATTTTTTATATTAAAAAACATTTAAATTACTCTTAGAGTATCCTAAATAAATTTTTTTTATAAATTTTTTCTATTTTTTGTTAAAAAACATTTAAACTACCCTTGAGGTATCATAAACAAAAATGCTAATTAATATTTTTTTATATTTTTTAAATTTTTTCTATAAAAAACATTAAAACTACCATTGAAGTATCCTAAATAATGTTTTATATAAATGTTTTCTATTTTTTTTATAAAAAAACATTTAAACTACTTTTGAAGTATTCTAAATAGAAATGTTAATTAATTGTTTTTATAGTTTTTTTTTTAATATTTAAACTACACTTGAAATATTTCCTCGAGACATCATAAGTCAAAGTTCCGGATGACCATAACTTATTCAAATCATTAATCAACAATTGAAGAAAAACATCTATATCCCAACCCAGACTATTAGGATCAGGTATGACCCCGATCGAGAGTTACAAAATTTTTTTTGTATTACATGAAACTAGTCAATTTATAATTTTTCGCCCAGAGGTTTTACAACCATAGATAAAAATATAAACTTCAACCTCATACACATCTCTGGTGGCAAGTTGTAAACTGTGTGTATCACCGATCAACAAGAATAAGAAGCAACAGATGACCCTAATGAATTGAATCCGTCTATACATAACTCAAAGCGTACGTCCTTTAATTCTATTGAAAACTGATGCATCATATTAAAATGTTTTCAGGCTTCATGTAATAGCCTACAAAATTCAATAGATTTATGATATACTGCTTATTCGTAATAAGCAAGAGATAGGGTGATTTTTTTTATTACATTCAATTGATGCATTACATGATACCATCTATCATTTCAATAATCAAACATCATTAAGTAATTCGGTATGTCATATATATATACACACACATACATGATAGTACTACAAAAAAAAGGACACATGTCTATCGTGTTTATAACATGAAGTGTTCATACACACCATAATTTACAACCACAACTTTGAATGTCAACATCATAAAGTTTTTACACAATACAAGTCATCTATTTGTACTATTACATAGTTTATTACAAAATACTTATTAAAAAATTACTAAATGCGATGGTTATAAGATGTCCCTGTTACAAACCAAACTCAATGTAAGTGTATAAGCACTTCTTATAATATATTTGGACAATATATATATTATTGTAATTGTGTTAACATTTAAATAGATAGATTCTCATTAATAACTTCTTATTAAATCTATCCTTAATATTTTACTTCACATTTTTGTACGATCTTATGCCACATCATTTTATTTAAACTATATTCAACATCAATTGATAATATGTATTATGGTTTAGGAATCCTTGTGGGTCTAACGTCCTTCCAAGTAAAACTATTCTCTCCTCACTATAATCACTTTGTACATGGTTCTTTAAATATTAATTCCAATTGTAATTGACACACTAGTATTCTTTACTTCAGTGTATAAATAAGTACTTTCAAATGTGAATATTATTAGCCAATGTTAATCTTATCTTCTATTCTTGGTTATCCAACATGTATACCATTAGTTGAAGTTAATCTTATTATTCATTCTCGGTTATTCCACATGGATAACATTAGCCAAAGTTAATCTCATTATTCATTTCCAGTTCTCCAACGTGAATACTATTAGCCAAAAATAATCTCATCATTCATTGCAATTCATGAATAATTTAAACAATTGAATTCGGGTAGCAACATTATGCAAGAATACTTCAAAAATTTAATAAAATTAGATGAACCTACCTGCTCCTCCTTTAGTATGTCCTCGCCCAGTCGAAGATTCAATGTTGGTTGCACTTCCTGACACACAATGACCATTACTCGGTATATTTTTATCTAGGCATCATCAAAGATCATTTTCACAAACATATATATGCACACACATATATTCATACAAACATCTCATGTGTTTGTGCATTTGTATAGCAATAATGTTATAATAAGACATTCATTCCCAAATTTAATGAAGGTCATCTACAGAAATTAAGTCATTATAACACTGAAAATCATTAACAAAAACTAAGTCACTTTGACACTAAAAATCGTCAATAAAAACTGAGTTGTTTTAACATTGAAAATCACCAACGAAAACTAAGTCATTCTGACACTGAAAATCATCAATGAAAACTGAGTCACTCTGACACTGAAAATCATAAACAAAAACTGAGTCATTACGATATTTATTTTCCCAAGTTCATACATAAAGTCAAAAGCAAGTTTTCTTCCTAAAGATTATACCTCAATCTAGTTATGGACATAGACCACAACACAATTCACCTCCAAGAGTTTATGAAGCAAGGATAACATGTAATGTCTTCATTCCATTATAATTACACTCAATCATCAAACATTGTAAGGAGGATCTATTAATTACTATTATCTTCATGAAGATTTTTCTTTTCTATTTTCTTCTAAGATAAACGAAGTCCAAGTCACTTCCATACCGAGCATACTTTGTGTTCTTCATATGATATCATCAAATTCTCATCTATTATAGCATGACATAAGGTGTTATATGCATTTCAATTTACAAAGTTTTACCAAACATGTTCAAGACTCATATTCATTTCCACAATCTCATCAAGTTCATTACAATGTTGTCAAGTAATATACAATTAAGTTCAAACATGCACATTTTCAAGGATTTTCCTTCCTAAGCTTTCATGGGGCCAAAACATGAGGCATTGATATCAAGTGTTTATTTTTTCATTCTCAATCATATTATTCCAAATAATAAAACACAATCTAATAATTATTTTCACATTATATATGAGTTCAATTTCTACCCATTTAGTTTGTTTCTCTAAGGATGTTCATCATACAAAGATTTCCTCTTGACCAAAACACAATATTTTCCTTCCTTCTAGTTTATTCACGTAAATTATTACTTTTATTATAAACATTTATATGTTATCATGCATTAATCATATTTCAATTCTCCAAGTTCATAATCAAACATTCTACAGCTCATGATGCAAAATAAGGGTATTACATTTGTTAAAATTCTATTTCAGCCAAAGCATTTGATCCTAAGTGCTTATCAAGGTCACAATTAACACATTGTATCATACCAATCTATCATCCTTTCATCTATTCAATAAGCCAGTCTTAGCTAGGGTTTCTTCTTTAATATGCATCAATTTTTTTTGTTACAGAATCTGAAATTATACTCTTCTCATCCTAATTTTCCAATTTCTTCGTTTAATTTTTTGCAATCAAGGGTGCAAGAACTTTAGGTCACCTCATTTGGGGTTTCCTTCTCATTTTGCCTTGTAATCTCAAAACAACAAATATAAAAGTAGGGTTAGCCTTACCACATGATCTTAGATAGAATTTGAGCCATGTTTTGGTGGTTTTTTTTTCTTTCCTCTCGGTTTTCTTCCCTTCCTCTTTTCAATGTTTTCGGTGTCTCTTTAAAGCCAGGAGTGGACATACATGTCATAGAAGGGACAATGCCCTCTTAATTGTTTTTCAAAAATTAATATTAGTTTATGAGTTTACTTTATTTCTACCTTTTTTAGACATGTTTTATGCTTCATGTTTTTTTAAACTTGTCCACCAATATCCGACATATTCGCTATAATATAACATCTTCTTCTTGTTTTTATTTTTTTGGTATTCTGCATGCAAAATTATTATTTAAATGTACCATTTTCTGACATGATTTTCAATATGAAAATATCAAAGGTAATCGTATTTTCTGTAATTAATTAATTTGTACCTACCACCTCTTTATCTCTGGATCCGGTCTGTAGCTTATCGTAAAGCAACAAATCATTTGAGATGTTAGTATCCGTCTAAGGGAATCAATGGATAGCAAGTCATAGCCTGTTTTTGCGCATTAACCTATATTTTTTAATCAAAAATAATTTCAGATAATCTTAATATGTTAATATAAAAATANAATTATTTGAAAAAATTATTTTAAAATATTTTTAATTGCAAAATATTTTAAAAAACACATTACACCATAATTAAAACCCAATCAATCTTTCTCACACACACACACACACATATATATCTTGAAACCCATTTAAAATAAATAAATAAAGAATCTAGAAAGTAGAAAGATATATATACATGGAGACAAATTATTGTACGTGCATGTAGGGACATGAACTTTATGTATCTTAATTTGGCCATACAGGGGAATTAAAGCGCCTAAAAAACAGGTCGAAAAACAACTGAATTAAATTTGAAACCATAATGTGCAGTAGTTGTTGAACTACCAAGCGTATTTAACGTAAGCAATAAGCACAATGTCTGAGCATCTCATCAACCTTGATTGAAGCTCATATATATGAACAATATTGGGCAATAGAATTTTCAAACCCTAAAAGCACATTTAACCTTAAACTTCTAAACTACATATGTTTTTTTTTCCTGGCCCTTCCTTCCTTTAAAAGGATGGGGAACTAAAAAAATAAAAATAAAAATAAAAATAAAAATAAAAAATTAATGTCGTCCATAGGGTTTTGGGTCCACTGTTTCCATATTTATGCCTCCATTTATGCAATCAATTAATTCCACCGCCACTTCTTGTTATTAATTCTGTATCGTAGCTGGAATTTACTCAATCTTTTTTCTTTTCTGAAAACAATTTGAGAAAAAATATGTTGAAAAATGCCATATCTCAAAAAGCCGATGCTAAATTCAATAAGATGTTGTTTGTTTTAGCATTTTAAAAATATTTTTTAAAATTAAATTATTTTATATTTTTTTTCTTTACTTCAATTTATTTTTTTATATTTTTAAATTATTTTAAATTATTGAGTAAAAAAATGTTTATTCACTCTATTTTACTAAAGAAAAATGTCGCCTCTCATAAAGCTGGTGTTAATTCAATAAGATATTGCTTGTTTTAGCATTTTAAAAGCGTTTTTTTAAATTAAATTATTTTATATTTTTTATATTTTTAAATTATTTTAATATATTGATATTAAAAATAAATTTTAAAAAATAAAAAAATATTTCAACATATTTTTAAACAATAATACTTCAAAAATCAGCTGAAACAACTTTAAATTACAGACAGAATTTATAAGCCGTTAAGGTAGATAGTGAGGGTAGACTCATAGCCCTTACTGGTCAAAACGAAGATTTATTATTGAACAGAGTACAAAATGGAAGAACAAGAGGAGAAGGATTCGAGGACTGTACAAAATTCATCAGCACCAGAAAAATGGAGGCTGCAATTATTGCCGTAAAACCTGGTCGTCGCCGTCCGTAGTCAAGGAATGAAAACACTCGCAATTTCTAACCCAAAAATAATAAGAAAATATTATCCATAATGTTGAGACAGCTGCTCATGACTGCAAGCTAATTTAGGTTGGTAAAGTAAAGAAAGACTTTATTCTATTTTATGCATAGGTCGGAATTTTTAATAACTTTTATTTTGCCGAAAATTCTGTAAAAAATAACTACTGAAATATTTTCTATTAAATATTATCAATAAAATATTTTTATTAATAATTTCATTGTTATTTATGAATTTTCTAGCAGTGATTACTACTGTTTTAAATGTCGTTGATTAAATTTTGTTATTTATATAATATAGTTATGATATAAGTAGTTCGTTGCTAATAAATTAATTATAGTTTAATTGATAGTAATGTTTTTTTTTTAAAAAAAATCTTTAATTTGAATATATTTTGTAAAAAAATTTCCATATTAAAGACAGTAACACATGTCTAAGATATTTTGGATAAAGTGAACACAAAAAAAATCTTTAATAAATTATTTTTTATATTAAGGCATCAAAATAATTTAAAAATATTAAAAAATATTAATTTAAAAAAATTTAATTTTTTTCATAAATACTTTTAAAATGTAAAATCAAACATACTCTATGATCTTAAGTTGAGTCCGAAGTCTTCATTTATAGTTTGAAGCTGTAGATTTTGAACAATTAGTTTAACTATTATATACAAAAGGCCACTAATTACATCTTAATATTAAATTCATATGTGAAGCTATCATTAAATATATATTTTTATTTAAGTGCATACCAGCATGGAGTAATTAGTGTATATTACTAGAAAATTGACCGATATAACTAAACATATCAACAAATTTTTTCATTAGAATATTACGGCGAACTTTTCCAATTATAAATCTATCAGTGATTTTATTATTGATAAACTCATTGATAGAACATGTATTACTGACAATAATTTTTTTGATGAACGGTAACCGTTTGTAAGCCCGCTAGTAAAATGTTGTGCTGTCAGATATAATATCTAACTATAAATAAAATATTTTTCATTAAATTAAAAAAAATTATAGTAGTGTTAGCTTTTGTTTATCTTTCTTTTAATTTGTTGATTTTCTATATATTCTCTAGGTGACCAGCTTAATAAACTTCATCAACTTTCATTAAAAAAATCCATATAAGATCAAATCATTTATACTATTGTTTCCATCAAAAAATATTTCTTGCAATTTTGGAAATTTTTTTTTAATATATACACTTTATGCTCACCATGTCCTTTAATTATGATCACCGTTATAATTAGCCTATCGATCGAGAAATTTACAAGTGTTCACATATTGGTCTTAAAGATTTGTCCTCTTTCTTGATTTTGTCATGACTTCAATCTTCAAAATAATCATTTATACAAATTACTTTTTTTGAACGTATCTTGTAGATATAAAAGATGCAATTTTAAGATCTTATAAAGAAAGAATTTAATTTTGATTTATGTACATTAAAGCCCTGAATTTAATTATTTTTCCATCAAAAAAAAAAAAGTTAATGGCATAGATTGAACAAAAAACTACAGAATTTCTTGAACCATCTAATTTTTATTTTTTTCTTGATCGTATAATGATAAAGTGATCAACTTTGTTATTGAATTTTTTTAATTAGTATAAATGTCTGAGTGAATTTACGTGTATCTCAATTAATTTTACAGGTCTTGAATTAAAATTAACGATCATATAAATCTCTAGTAACTCTAATATTTATGGAACTTAAATTGATGATGTTTAGAAAACAAATTTAAAATATAATTATTTATCAATAATTAAATATTATCCTTGAACATGTTATTGTCTTTATTCAGTATCTCAATTAAAGGCTTCAAGCAAATAAGATTGGCCTAGTATTAGATATTCCGGCCAGTCATTTCATTGAGATATATTGAGAAATGTGAGAAAGCAGACGAAAGTCATCGGCATTAAGCTGTTTCCACCTAACAAAAAACCAGATGGTAGAAATTAGAATGGAAGTTCTATTTCTAATTATTTGTAGGTGATTAATTAATAAATTTTCATGTTTCTAAAAATATTAATTTATAGAAATTTAATTGTAGTTTCATTTTCATTGGGGCAAGTGAAAAACAAAAACAAGAAATATAAATATTGTTTTTAAAATAGTATATTATATTTCTTTTCATTGAATATTAACTACTTAATTCTTCCAGCATAATTGTATTAATTATAATTGCCATCTCTATACCTCTTTGGTTGAGAAAAATATATATCATTATTATTGTTATTGTATCACCGTTCTTCCAATATCTTCATAACTTTTCTTCTTATATTATCATTAATTAATTACTATTATTTTTAATATTATTATTGTTATTACTATAATATCACCATATATTTCTCTTCTATTTTTATCAATGTGGTCACAATAATAACTTTTATTATTTTCAATTTAACCACTATTTAATTAATCTCCATGCATTTTCATCTTAAAATTAATTAATGAATTAAGTACTAAATTAAATTATTAAATTCTCAGAATTCCGACTAGTTGATTCCTCCCGGCTAGCTAGTACTTGTTGGTGGTCAACTAATTTGGTTTGCATATTCCTTCGAGTGCAGAATCAACTCTTTAATTTATTACAAGGAAGAGTTTACATAATTGGAAAGTTTGTATTCAATTCTCAGTTATACAAGTAATTCTGATCACCGCTGCCTTAATGCCTCTGGTACGAGCTATAGTAATTTTGCACGGTCTCGTCAAGGAGATCATCTGTGTTATTTCTCATTTGTATTTATTTTTTTTATTTTATTTTATTACGGGACACTGAAAATCTCTGCTAAAAAATGGAATTCCGCGTTAGAGGTTGTAAAAGAATCATTTTAATTTTATAATTTAAATTTGTAGGTACGATCTTATGATATAACTTATATTATTTTTTAATATATTTTTTTAAATGAAAGCTTTTTGGTTTGAAACTTGTATATATTTATATTATTTTGTATTTAATTTTTATTAAATAAATAGAAGATGGTAAGATTTGAATTCATGACTATTTAGTTATTAAGTTTTTAATATTATATTAAAAAATTATTTTAATTTTAAAATTTAAATTATTAGATAAAATTTTTAGATGTAATTAGTGTGATATCGGGCAAAGCAATACACAACTACCAGTACTGGATTGCTTTACTTACAGTGGGCCTATTTTTAATCCACTGACAGTAACCCTTAGCTATATAAGTGATTCAATATTCTTCGATCCATGCATCAAGAAATTGTTCTCCCACATTAGCTATCTACCTAGCTACTTGTAAGATTTTCTTCCAAACGATCGCAATGGCTGGCTCAGCAACTACGACCATTTCCACACTGATAGGTCTAGTGGTGGCAATGGCAACTACTTTTGTTCCACAAGCAGAAGCCAGGGCTTTCTTTGTGTTTGGAGATTCACTGGTTGATAATGGCAATAACAATTACCTAGCCACCACGGCACGAGCAGACTCACCACCTTATGGCATCGATTATCCAACCCGTCGACCGACCGGCCGATTCTCTAATGGCTTAAACATTCCTGATTTTATCAGTAAGGTTTCTTTGTCCTATTTTTGCAGACAAGTACCTTTCAATGTTGTGCACATAGTTATGTGACATGTTCTTGGTTAAGCCTAACATCTTACATGTGCTATATAGGTCAACAACTTGGCTCGGAACCCACACTGCCTTACCTGAGTCCCGAGCTAACTGGACAGAGGCTACTTGTTGGTGCCAATTTTGCTTCAGCTGGAATTGGGATCCTCAATGACACTGGGATTCAGTTTGTAAGTGTGATTCTTTTACCATTTCACCTATCCTATCACAATTTAAAATGCCGAATTATTATATCGAATAGTTACTTCATCTTATAAATAATAAATAAAATATGAATATTATCAAATCTAATACAAAACCCAATACAAAAAAAATATATATTAATCCTCATTTGTATCATATACCAACTTTAACGGGCATGCAGTAATGAATCCTAATAGAAAAAGAACCTACAAATTCCAATATAAGCTGAAAATGGTATGACTTGAAGTGATGCATTTTTCAGCTGAACATAATTAGAATGTACAAACAATTGGAGTACTTCGAGCAATACCAGAGGCGTGTTACAGCTCTCTTCGGAGCTCAGCAAACTCAGCAACTCGTAAATGGAGCACTGATCCTCATTACAGTCGGCGGGAATGATTTCGTTAACAACTACTACTTGGTGCCTTTCTCAGCAAGGTCACGCCAATTCCGGCTCCCTGATTACGTGAGATATCTCATCTCCGAGTACAGGAAGATTCTAACGGTAACTTTCTTCTACATTAATTACTTCACATGTTTCCGTGTCCAGCATGCAAATTTGTCCATCACCTCCGAGTACAAGAGACCTAGCCACCAAAACACTGTCATACAGGGCCATTGGCATTAATTTAAGTATTAAAATATTAGAACACTTTTACAAGATTTCTCATCAATTAATTTTATTTTATTGCATTTTTTAATTTGACATTATTTTATCTCAAAATGTTGTTTAGCGACTGTATGATCTCGGAGCACGTCGGGTTCTCGTAACCGGGACAGGTCCAATGGGTTGTGTGCCGGCAGAACTGGCGCTGAGGAGCCCGAATGGGCAGTGCTCGGTCGAGCTACAGCGAGCAGCTTCCTTGTACAACCCTCAACTCACTCAAATGCTTGGACAACTCAACGGTCAATATGGCGCGGATATCTTTATTGCTGCTAACACAAGGCAAATGGCAGCTAACTTTGTTTACAATCCTCGAGCATATGGTAAGCTAGTTCAAGTTAATTATTATATTTTTTAAAAACCCAATTTATTGGATGCTTGTCCTCATTAACATAATTTGTTAATTAGGAGTGATTATTTTTAGTTTGGTTTAGTTTTTATTAAAAAAATAATTAAATCAAAATTATTTTTTAAAAAAAATCAAAATTGGTTTAAATTGATCGGTTTCAGTTTGATTTTTTAGAATAAAAATTAATTTAACTTAATTTTTTTAATTTAACTTGATTTTTTTATTTAATTGAATTTTGACTTGATTTTTAGCAATTTAGTTGAATTTTTTTAAATTTAAATATGTTTTGGTTTGAAAGATTTTGATTTAAGGTTGACACTACTTGTCTAATCATGTCTCTAAGTTACATCACACATGAGAAATGACTTAGGGGATCGACAGCCTACACATAGAGAGATGACCAAATTGCATTCATTAAGAAAGCTACCCTCTGTGACATTATATATATATATATATATATATATATATACACAACACACTTTATTTGTCAATTTCACTACAGTTGTGTCTGTATGTGCTGGCCTGTAGCAAGAATGCTTTGCTACTAAAAAACAATATATCGGTAGGCGAGGTAAATTTAACACCAACTCAGTGAATATCGACCTGTATTAAAATATGTTTAAAAATATGGTGTAAATTATGTTTTTAAAAAATTTAAATTTTTTATTTTATTAAAATTTAATATATTTTATATGTTTTGGATCGTTTTGATGTGCTGCTGTTAAAAACGATTTTTTAAAAATAAAAAAAATATCATTAGTATGTATTTCAGCACGAAAAGTTATTGGAAAAGCAACCATAACCACACTGTTAAATACACTTTTAATTTCAATTGATAGAATTTTTAATTTTTTTAATACAATAATATATATACACACACTTCTCAGATGCACACAAGAAGCCCAAAATAAAATCAAAAAGTTTTTTTCCAACGCAAATATTATTGCTGCTGCTATGCAGGATTCGTGACATCAAAGATAGCATGTTGTGGTCAAGGACCATACAATGGTCTAGGGCTATGCACACCAGCTTCAAACTTGTGCCCCAACCGTGACCTCTATGCATTTTGGGACCCATTCCACCCATCGGAAAGGGCAAACGGTATTATTGTTCAGCAGATTCTCACCGGAGACGCTACCTATATGCACCCCATGAATCTGAGCACCATCCTGGCCTTGGACTCGAGGACCTAGAGAAGAGAATCAAGAAGCACCTCCTTTTCAAAACTTCGTTTCCGTCCTACCATATTATGTCATAATTTATGTTCTTAATTTGCAGTGGTTTCCAATTAGGGAAATGTATGGTGTTATGTTGTTTTAAGTGTCTTGAAATTGGGATTTTATCATAATGATTGAATTAACGTTGCCATGTATTTTTTAGACATTTTTTTTTCTTATGATAATGTATTTTGATTATAAGTAAGCATTTCGGCTTGATAATGATAATGTTTTTTTTCGCAAAAATTATGTTTCTAAAAATTTTAAATAATTTTTTACTTGAAATTAATTTTCTATTTTTAGATCGTTTTAATATATATGCTGATATTAAAAATAAATTTTAAAAAAATATTATTTTGATGCATTTCCAAGCAAAAAATACTTTAAAAAATAATTGCTACCATAGTATCAAACAAGCATTAAGTACTAAGAATTCTTAGTTTTATAAATGCATAATACAAATACAACTAATCTATCTAAAATTCAAAAGGAAAAAATATTAATGATAAATTACAAGAATCTCTTTAAGCTATTATGAAATTATAAAAAACCCATAAAAATACTATTACTATGTAAATAATAGTTAAAGTAAACAATTTAAAACTGAGAGAGAATTTATTAATTAAATATTAAAATAAACAAAAAATAATAATAAATAAATCAAAGCTACCCAATTTCTTTTGTTGTATTTAATAAATTGGATGGCATGTCATTCACCTAGATAGGTGACGTTTCATCCACTATTATAGTTTTCATCCACTTCTATTAAGAAGAAAAGTGGGTTCAAATTAATTTATGGATTCTAAAAATTAAATTTTCATTTGGTTTAATCTTAAAACACCTCCAAGAACATCTTGGGAATTTCAATTTCATTTCAAAATCCAAAACACCTTCTACTCACTCTAAAAAGCAAAAATCAAATTAAAAAAAAATAATTTTGTAAATCTTAATCTATTTTTTTCAACATAATTAAAGGATAACACTACTATTTTAAACTCCCCACACAAAGAATAACCTATTAACTCCAATATTGATTCTTTTGTGGCTAAACAAATAATTTCTCTTTCCTCCCTCAACATTAGACTGAAACATAACAAAAAATAAATTAAGGGTTGAAATGTAAAAATTTAATAGAATAGGGACCAAATAACATAAAATTAATAACTTGGGGGTCAAATTAAAGTTTTCTACATCATCAAACAATTAAGATGGAAAAATTAATGTCCTTTTCTTGTGTTAATTCTAGTCCTTGTTCTTTTAGTTTTTTTTTTTATTTTCCCTATAATCCAAAATTCTATATTAATTGTAATAGTGATACATAATGTATACATTGTTGGAAAAACCTTTACACATCGCATATGCAAGAGAATATAATCGGCACATATATCTCCTCACAAGGCAGCTCATGAGGCTATGCGATGAAGAGATTTGTTGCGGTCACCATGGTTTTGACAAGCTCAACAAACCGAGGTGTCTTTAACCAAGTAGTGCATCAACAACTATTCTGAACACATTTGTACAAAAAAGGTTTTTGGATATGATGTTTTTTTTTAATTAAAATTAAATAGAAAGATATTGTTGTTACTCTTAATAAAATAAATTTAAAAAATATATAAACCGATAAATAAAAAATCTTCCTAGTAAAAACATAAGATAGATGTACATGTAAATATTTAATTCTAGTTTTTCTTTTTTATTTTATACATTTTTATTTCTTTTATCATAGAGATTAATTAATTCTAGCTGCTAAGAACAAAAAATCTTTATTTTTATAAATACATTATGTAAATTAAACTTATTCATATAAAGTATAAAAGAAAAAAAAATTAAAGATACAATAATCTATTTGAAGTATTATGAAATTAAAAAAAACAATTAAAAAGATTAAGGGCCTTTTGGGATTGTGGTAGCGGTTGCGGTTTAAAGTGTTTTTCGCTTAGAAATATATCAAAATGATATTTTTTTTAAAAAAAATCATTTTGAAGATCAGCACATTAAAACGATCTGAAAATATAAAAAAAAATAAAAAATTTAAAAGAATACGGTTTCAATCACATTTCCAATTAAAACAGACTTTAAGAGTTTGTGAAATTTATGTATATTTAGTGGGGAAGAAATCATCGAAATAAAAAATCACATTCTTAGAGCATATTTGGTCTATGATATGCCTATTGTATTGTGTTATGAGATTACACACATTAAATTATTTAATAAGAATATGTTGTGCTGTTAGTAAAATTATTTAAATTAAGATTATCATTAAAGAATAGTTTATATATAACATATTCTTTATAAAACTAAATAAATCTATTAAGAAATGAATAATTTATTTGAAAAACGTATAAATATCATAAAAAAAATGATATATAGTAAGAAAAAGTTGGTTTTTTTTAAAAATTTTTTTTTGTCTTTTTATTCACACAAAAGAACGAACTACCTTTCACCTTCACTTTTTATAGCTAATTAACTCTACCAACCAATAAAATGGATTAGGTTTTTATTTTCAATTTATATATAATAACTTTTTATTACAATTTTACCCCTCGTGCAAAAATTAGTGTCAATTTTTTTCAATTTTTTTTTTAAGTATCTATATAAAAATTTCGTTTAAGTTTATAATAAAGCAAATGTAACATTGTGTGAGGTATTTTAGATATTGACGTGCTGTTTAATATCATCATAACAAAACTTGAATCATGTATCCAAAATCATATCCTCAAATGAAATAATTAGTATAGGATAAAAAAGGATAAATATATAAATAAAACAAAAACATATTTGATTAAAAAAATAAAAAGATAACAATATAAAATAAATATATTTTCGAGACACTTTCTTAAATAAATTTTTATATTTTTAAAGTAATTCTATCTTTTTTATCTCACGACAATAACTGCAAAATACCTAAAATAATCACGTGTGACGATGAACACTAGTCTAGCATTATTAAAAAAAAAATGAAAATAATAATAATTAGGTGGTTATATATATTCATAATCCTACAAATCCTGACTCCTTCAGAATACTGAAAGTCACAAAATATCAGTTAATGGGGACTAATTTCCAGTTTCTGATGATGAAATGATGTCTGGAGACCATGTTCCTCAGAAAAAATACATGGCATAATGAAAGACCAGAAAAGATGAAACTAAATATGCCAGCAATAACTCTCAGCATGGGATTCAATTTGAAAGTGTTAAAGAGTAGTTGCAACACACAACTACCTATTCAAGCTTGCATGAATCTTTTAATTGCAAGGAAGCATAGGCACAAGCTATAAAAAACCATGTTCACTATTGTTTCAAACACATAGCAGAGCTCTTTGGCACTAGGAGAGACCTAAAACTCTAGCTTCGTTGTCCTAGAATGGCATCTCCATCCATTGTTGGGGTGATTTTCAGTCTTGTATTGGCACTGAAATATGTTGCTCTACAAGCTGAGGCTCGAGCCTTCTTCGTGTTCGGTGATTCACTTGTCGATAGTGGCAACAACAACTATCTTGTAACAACTGCCCGAGCAGACTCGCCTCCTTATGGAATAGATTATCCAACTCATCGTCCGACTGGCCGTTTCTCGAATGGCCTCAACATCCCAGACCTTATCAGTTAGGTTATTGTAGTGTGACTTAACCTGCAATGCAATTTTCTTTCCAATCTCACAGTTGTATGCATTGTCCTCAGGTAAGCGAATTGGATCCGAATCTGTGTTGCCATACCTGAATCCTGAACTAAGAGGCCAGAGGTTACTTAATGGTGCCAATTTTGCCTCAGCAGGAATTGGAATCCTCAACGATACCGGAGTTCAATTTGTGAGTTAATCCGATGATCATAATGCCTAGTTATTGATATTTATTCTGGTATAATGTGGAACTTGCTTTCCCATAATACATATACATACATGTGTGTGTGTGTGTGTGTGTGGGGTAAGCAAAAGCGAGCCACTAATTAAGAAATAACCTGAAATGCAAACTTGGGAGCTAAAGATGATACTGGGAAGCAATGATTGTTTTGCCAGAAGTAGATGCTTCTGACTTTATACTTGTTGTCAACTTATTAAAGCACTGAGATTTTGCAGATAAACATAATCAGAATGTATAGACAACTTGAATACTTCCAAGAATACCAGCGACGAGCCCGAGCACTTGTAGGAGTTGATCAGACTGAGAGACTTGTAAAAGGAGCCCTCGTCCTGATTACTGTTGGTGGCAATGATTTCGTGAACAACTACTACTTGGTACCCTATTCTGCAAGGTCTCGCCAATTTTCTGTACCGAATTATGTCAAATATCTCATTTCAGAGTACGAAAAAATACTAATGGTAAGTCCCTACATTAGAAATTTCGAAAAAAGCTTCAAGCAATCCTAAAATGGAAAACGAAACATGATATATCAATCTTGTCTCCATCGTCACTGCAGAAGCTATATAAACTGGGAGCACGTAGAGTTCTCGTGACTGGGACCGGGCCAATGGGTTGTGTTCCAGCAGAGTTAGCTATGAGGGGCACAAATGGGGGTTGTTCAGCCGAACTTCAACGAGCCGCGTCCTTGTTCAATCCACAACTTGTTCAGATGCTAAAAGGACTAAACAAAAAGATTGGAAATACTGTTTTTGTTGCTGCAAACACACAACAATCACACTTGGATTTCATTAGTAATCCTCAAGCATATGGTATGCCAACTTCTATTGTCAAAAAAGATGGTTTCTTCGCTATGCGATCTAATCCGCCGCAATATAAGCATATAGATGGTACCTGATAGGGACCAGAGATTTTCTTTTTAACATTTGAGATTTTGACTTGCAGGATTTACCACAGCAAAGACAGCGTGTTGTGGACAAGGACCATACAATGGTCTAGGACTATGCACAGCAGCATCCAACTTGTGCCCGAAACGAGACCTCTATGCATTCTGGGATGCATTCCATCCATCTGAAAAGGCAAACCGATTGATCGTGGAACAGATATACTCTGGCACTACCAAGTACATGGACCCCATGAATCTCAGCACAATCATGACCTTGGATGCTGGGGCATGATCTCATCCTCTGCATGGCTTTCTTTTTTAAATAATGTTACTATTTATGGGTTTCATTTCTTGCTCTTCTGCAAATGATGTCAAAAGGAATTTCATTACCCTGCGAAACATTATGTGTAATCTCTTAATAATATCTATATTCTCATTTATAAAGAGGTAAAGCAGTTGCAGAAGAGAGTCCCATAAGACTAAATGTTAACTGTGTCATAAACTAGGACTGGCTTGATTTGTTGGGAAGCTTGCTTTTGAGGCCCATGAAAAACATAGAGCGACTCAAACATCAAGTCCTCCAAAGCCATGGACAAATAGAGCAAGAATGAGTATGCTGTCTAGCTAGTTGAGATGATTTGAAATCAATCTCTGAAACATGTAGGTGTTCTTGTCGTTGACCAGCAATGAATCTAGTCTTGTCTGCACCTCTATATCTAACTTTGTTGGATCTGTCATCTGCATCACAGAGGAGTCTTGTGATCATAAACAGATTGACAGCTTGTCAGGAAAAAAGCTACATCAACTAAACAAGACCACAAGTAAGCAAATTGGCAAGTTGTTCTGTAGAACAACATCAACTAAAGCAACCAGTATTATTGCAAGTCATGGCCTTGTCCCAACAGGGAGCTTTTCTACAGGAATAGGTGGTTGCGTGGCTATGGTGCCAAATTTTCTACATGAATCATAATTTCATTAGTTTGCAAAGAACCATTATTCGTAATTTGGATCTTAATAACATTAAAAATAGTTATCTCTGTCCAGGAATGAAATTGCCTCACCCCATCTCTCGATTACTCATCCATCACCTACTGCAAGCCTTTTCTGATCTCAGTTTATGCAGCAAACGATACTGGGCAAAGAGGATTTTCATCACATGATAATTTGATTGAGAGTACTTGTGTTGTCAGCTTGTCCAATCTCATATATTTCTTGTGAGTATTAAACTTGACAACTACAAAGAAAAAAGGGAATTTTTTTCTGTGAAGTGGAAGTTGAAGACAGGGTGTAACTTCCATTCTAAAGCACTGTTGAGAAATTAAGAGCATGAAAAAATTAGCTCGCAAGCTATTGAATTTAGGCTCTAATCATGTGGGCTCAATGGTTTTCTGAACTGTTTTTTACTGCTAAACCACTTAGGTGCTGCCAAAGGTGCCAGAGACCAACCAAAACATTAACAATCCATAATTATATTGGTGATTTGCAGTTAGATATTTGGAGATAGATATAGAAGAGTGCATTATGAGCCACGTTTTAATTTTCTGAGGGCCATGACTCACACTCTAGGTCACTGAAAAGGTGGAATTCCTCTCATATACTCAATGTTCATAAGCAATTTTAAAGAATTGACTTGAAAGTATAAAGTTAAGTAGAGGTATATTGTACTGGAGGGCTGATAAAATAAATCTGGATTACTTAGGTCACCGAGTAAATTCAACCAACCAGCCCTGTTTAACAACTATGATTCAGACGACTTTTATTTGGGGAAATTCTACTGGTTTCAAAGAAGTAAGAAAAGGAAGTTCATTTTACAGGAATATCCATCAATCTTGATGTTGATTTGGTTTGACAGTATTTGAAGTTTCAGTCGGCCATGCCACAGAAATAGGTTCAACTTCCCAGTTACTGAAGCATTTAACTACTGAAAAGTGTCTGAAATCTTGGGTAACATAACTCTAAGAGATAGATCATGTAACTTCTAGGTTACTGTACTTTTTTCTTCTTTTCTTTTTGGCACAATGAGGCCTGGATTGGGCGGTGGAAGTTAAGAGCAGATCAGGTGCTACTTACTTTAACTGCTACCAATTTATGCATGTCATATGGTATCATAACTATGGTTTCTCCGTTTACGAAGATGCCTCTAATGAAGGGAAACCTAAAAGATGCCTCTTGGGTTGATTCCAGCTTTGAGTTCTGCAGCTTTATTTGTATTGGTCCTCATGCTTTTACAAGTCGAAACCTCAAAATTCAAAGCCAAGTCATTGTCTCACCAAAACAAGAAAACTAGGTTTTGAAGACAAAGAAAACCTGGAATTTGTAACTTCACTTTGTTTTGGATTAATGGATGAGGTTTAAAGAGAATTGTTGTAAGATCAATAACCATGGCAATGTATGCCATGAAAAGAATCATGATCTTAGTGATATGTAATTGAAAGACACTAAAGTCATAAGGTTTGCTTGAACATGCTAAAAAAAAGAAGAAAAACTTTTGTTAGCTTCAAGAGTTTAGATAAATATTAAAAATCATCTTAACATTAAATTTTTTTTAAGCAAGATTCATATTATTTTATACTATTAATTAATTTTAATTAAAAGAAATAAAAATATTAAAATTCAAACTCGTTATTATTTAATTATCAAGATCTAATATCAAGTTTTTTCAATTTAAAAATTTAAACTTTGACTAGATGTGAAAATTTATATTTTCTTTACACTACGTTTTATCCGGAAGAAATTCCAATGCCTGTAATCATTTCTATGATAGTGTGGTCGGTTGAGTGAAAACAACTTGTATCAGAAAGCTAACCACTCTATATACAGCACATGCATTATTAAATATTAGGGCGTAAACCAGTGGATTTGAATCCAGCTACATATATAAAGGCCTAACAGTTTTTGTGGCAAGGTTTTAATTCATAGCTAGTACAACCTGTTAGCATCCACAACTACCACTACTAATTTGAGTTTAGATTTGCTGGTTGTTTACATCCAGGGCGGTAGAGCCAGAAGTTGTATATATAGATACACGTCCATCCTCTATCTTTCATCCACAGGTCTTAATTTTTTCAGTAAAAGTATTCTCTTCTGGGATTCATTGACCATTTCAATGGCCACGAGCTCATCTGCTTGCAGTTCTTATTGGGTGGTCTTAGGACTGGCAGTGGTGCTGGCAGCCATTGTTCACCGAGCTGACGCAAGGGCTTTCTTCGTGTTTGGTGATTCACTAGTCGACAGTGGCAACAACAACTACCTGGCAACAACTGCTCGAGCCGATTCACCCCCTTATGGAATCGATTATCCAACGCGTCAAGCAACAGGCCGATTCTCGAATGGCCTCAACATTCCTGATATTATCAGTTAAGTTTCCTGTACATGTTGTATGTTTCTTTGTTACCTAGCTAGCTCATGCATCTATACAAACGTCCAAGATCACAACTGCTCGCACGCACTCTAACATGTTCTCAGGATATAATATCTTTGTCTCATCAAGAGTTATAATATGCATTTGTCAGGTGAGCAAATGGGCTCAGAATCCCCATTGCCTTTCCTGAATCCGGAGCTTAGAGGACAAAGACTACTTGTTGGTGCCAACTTTGCTTCGGCCGGAATCGGAATCCTTAATGACACTGGAGTTCAGTTTGTAAGTAACCTGTCTGTCTAGTTTCTCAGTGACTAACTCATTCT
Source organism: Populus deltoides (assembly GCA_015852605.2). Classification (NCBI taxonomy): domain Eukaryota; kingdom Viridiplantae; phylum Streptophyta; class Magnoliopsida; order Malpighiales; family Salicaceae; genus Populus; species Populus deltoides. The sequence continues at coordinate 12,446,765 of CM027588.2, read as the reverse complement.
AAGCAATTTCTTGCTTTCAGTAACAAGGAGCTGTATATTGATATCCGAACAGCTGATCTTATGTGGCCTAAAATGCAAAAATTTCAGATAAACATAATAAGAATGTATAGACAATTGGAGTATTTCCAACAATACCAGCAACGAGTCGGTGCACTCATCGGAGCAGAGCAGGCCAAGCGACTAGTCAATCAAGCACTTGTCCTGATTACCGTTGGTGGGAATGATTTTGTCAACAACTATTACCTGGTTCCATCTTCTGCAAGGTCTCGCCAATACGATTTACCAGATTATGTTAAGTATCTCATTTCTGAGTTCCGAGAACTATTGATGGTAAGCCCTCTTGTATGTTCAACTCAAGCACAAACCTGCTTAAGATTTTATATATAACAGATTGTTATAACATGAGTTATCCCTGATACCTCTGTGAGAAATGATAAAAGTTGCAGAAGGAAGAAAATTAAAAAACGAGATAGTTTGATTGTTCTACTGAAAAGCACTGCTCATTCAAAGATATATTTATTCTCTTGTTATATTATTTTACAAGATGAACGCAGCCATATATATATACACCTCAGGCTCACGAGAAATAAATGACCTACTGTCCACATTGCACCAGCTATACGTAAGGTTAGAAAGGACTAACAGTAAAAAAAGAAATTAAATAACAAAAAGGAAAAGAATAACAGATTAATAGCTGAAATTAAGAGAAAACGATCATCTTTTTTCTTTCAGTAACTTCTTATCATTGTCATTCTTCAACAACCTTCCCATTTTTCATCACTGCAGAAGCTGTATAATCTTGGGGCACGCCGAGTTCTGGTGACCGGAACTGGACCTCTGGGCTGTGTTCCAGCAGAGTTAGCCACGAGGAGCACAAATGGTGGTTGCTCAGCAGAGCTACAGCGAGCGGCTGCCCTGTATAATCCACAACTTGAGAGCATGATAAAGGACGTCAACAGAAAAATCGGCAGCAATGTCTTTATCGCTGCAAATACTCACCAAATGCACACTGATTTTGTCAGCAATCCTCAAGCATTCGGTACGCAATAGCTTCAGATTAGACTCTCCACTTCATTATTAAGGATCATAAATGCTTGTTGTGATTTATCATGAAAAGCCCTTGTTTTGGTTAATTTGGCAGGATTTACTACATCAAAGATAGCATGCTGTGGACAAGGACCATACAATGGCCTAGGACTGTGTACAATATTGTCAAACTTGTGCCCTAACCGCGACGTCTATGCATTTTGGGACCCATTCCATCCATCAGAGAAGGCAAACAGAATTATAGTACAGCAGATCATGACAGGCTCCACCCAATACATGAAACCTATGAACCTCAGCACTATCATGGCCTTGGATTCTAGGTCCTGACGATAATTTTGTCAAGAATCTACCTTCTTAATCGCCATAATTTAATTCAACCCAGTTCCATTTATGTCCTTCCAGTTTTTTTTTTTGTTGCATTTGTGTTTGCTATCATGGGATTTTATACCTTCGAGGCTTGAATTAAATTATGTCCGTAATGTAAGTTGAAATTACAGCTAAACAGCTTCATGAATAATTGAAATTTTCTAGACATTTTCGCACATCCGTTGTGCTGGTGTTCATCTCTCCGTGCATATTCTTTTTTAAAGTTTCCTCACGCCGACTTTAGTACGCATCGAGAGAATTTCCTTCCTAGCAGTCTTAGGGTGGCTGTACATACCACTAACAAAAGATTATTTTATTACTGCTTTCCTTAAGATTGTAACTCTTGAATGATAAGAGACACTGACACTCACCAAAACAAACAAGCTTAATGTTCTCGCGTCCAATCCTATCTGTCCAGCTGATCCTATTCCACCTACTCGATCAGCAAACACAAGAATATAGGAGTTTGGACTGCTGAATCAAGTTCATTAAGTGCAGATGCAGGAAATTCAAAGATTTATTGGAAGGGCAATTCAAGATTAAAGTATTTTTCTCACTATGCTTAGCTTAGAGAGACAAATTCCAGTTTTTTGTCTAAAAAACAAAGCATATCAAGACTGAATTGAACATGTTCAAAGACCACTGTTGTAATTCAAGTACCATGATAAATGTGTCTTATGGTTTCAACTTTTTATTCATCATAATCTTTGCCAGAAACACAAAGTTTAACTTGAAGTTGTAGAATCAGAAAGAATAACCCTTTAGGCCGGTTTGCTAGCTCATGTCCTTAGTCTTAAATTAAGTAATATTCTAAGTTTTCAGTAGGAAGAAATCCCAAGACCCAGAGCCAGAATCATTTTTTTTTCTTTTTTTATCATGGATAATCAATTCTATTTAGTAGTTTGGTAACAGCATTGTTTCTGAAAAAGGCTCAGGCAGTAAAGGGCTACATTTTCTTCTAAGAACTACTACAAGTAACACCTAAATTGTTAAGGCATAATAAACCAGTAGTTTTGAACCAAACTTTGAATAGAGCCATGCAACTGCTATCGACTAGCAGCTGATTCGCAACTAGAGTTGATTCACCTCCTTGTGGAATCGATTTTCCAACACATTGGACCACTGGCCGATTCTCTAATGGCCTCAACATAGATTGGATTGGCCTAAGTCTAATTTCAGGTAGATTGTGGATTCTTAAGTCATAATCAAACTTGGGAAAAGACGTAAACGATCATTGATATCTGTCTATTTTCATTGTTGCAGAGCCTGTATGACCTCTGAGCAAGCCGGGTTCTTGTGACAGGTACTGGGCCACAGGATTGTATTCCAGCAGAATTAGCCATGAGGAACACAAACGGTGGTTGCTCATCTGAATTGGAACGAGCTGCATCCCTGTAGAGTCCAAAACTTGAAAGAACGTAATTGTACGAAAACCAAAAAATCTTATCCTTGAAAATTTCTTTACCTTTCTTTTATTTAAAGTCAACACTTAACGCTGTTTTGAGGATAAATTTTAACCTCCTTTAATTCTTTTTTTTTTCTTTTCAAGAAATTATCACAAACATGAGGTAACATTTAATCTAAAAGGGTTAAATTTTCAAGAAGAGTAACATTTTAAGAGGAAGGGGAGAGGCAAATGAATTTTAAAAGGATAAATTTTGTGTTTTGTGTTTTCCCTCAATTGTTTTTAAATCTAACGTCGATTTATTCTTTATTTTCTTACATTTCTCATTTTTTGGACTACAATTATGATATTATATAAGTTCTTTAATTTTATTTAATTAAAATGTAAATTTAATTTATATTTGAAACCATTTTTATTTTAAATTTTAAATTTCTAACAAATACCTTTAACATTTCACCACTCTTTCATTATCCCCGCTACAACCGTCACAACTTCTCTTTTAATATCTTTATCATTTTTTTTTACCACTACTCTACATTTAATTTTTTTAAAAATATATTATTATTATTATTACTACTACTGCTACCATCACCCCTATTCCTTTCCATCTTTAAAATGAGGCATTAGAAATTTAAATTTTATTTAAATTCCTTATATAGTATTGAAATTAAAATGTCATTTTAATTTCTCAATTATCAATTTGATTTTGGACATTACATTCTCAATAACCAAAAGAACACCTTAACACCTTCCCCACCAAACACTTTATTCAACCTTGAACAAAAAAACAACCCAAAAATAAGGTTAAATGTTAACCTTATGGGTGGAGGGGTGAAGAAACTTGAGTTCCGAGGTCATTCTCTCTCTCTCTCTCTCTCTCTCTCTTTTAATTTATTATTATTATTATTTTCATCCACTTATATTTTAAACCATAAATATATATTGTTCATATTTTTAGAATTATATTAATCTAAACTTTATTTAACAATTATTAGGAGCCATTATTATCCATAATATTTCCAACATGTGCCAAACCTTTTAACACTTCACCTTTAAATCTTACTTAATATTTTTTTTCTTCAGAATTTTTGCTTCATACCAAATGTCGCTACATGCAACGCGAGAGAGACTCTAAAATGGCCATTGAAGATATTTTGAAAAAAAATCAGATTCACCTCTTTAAGAAGACTACAAATTCTAAAGTATTAATCGGTTCTAGAGATTCAAGTAAAATATTGATTAAGAAAAGATAAAAAATCATCCTTATCACATCCTTTCAAAGAAAAGGTTACATTAGCTATGAGTTTTTCTAAATTCATTTCATGTATTTCATTAAATATCTTATTATTTTATGAACTTATTCGCAAGTTATTTATTATTGATGGATGATCATTGCATCATGCCATGGATCAAGAGTCTCACAACTCAACAAATTCTTGTAAATAAGATGAAACTAGTATTGTATTAAACCTACGTTGGTCCCTAGTTTTAGGAAAACTTGTCATCTCATTATTGAATTTGTCTTAAGATTGAAAATATTGTGCTAGACCTAATTTAGTCCATGAAAACTAAAAGACATGTTAACTTAACTAGTAAAACTCAAGTTTTATCAAAACATGACATTAAGTCAATAAAAACTCATCAACTCATTATTGCACTTATTTTAAGGTTAAGAACATTTGCACAAGGCCTATGTTAGTCTCTAAAAACTATGAGACATGTTGACCTAACTGTTAAAATCCATGCTTAATGAAAATATGGCACTAACTTAACGAAAACTCGTCAACATTATTTTTATATTTTTTTAAAATAAGTATTTACACATTATCATAAATAAAATATGAAAACACAATTTAAAAAAATGAAATTAACGTGAATACAAAGCTGATAAAAAGAAAAAAAATGTATGAATTAATAGTGACCATGTATGGATAGTGAAATGTATATTATTTTGCATTTTGAGTAATAACCTTCTTTTGAAAATGAATTTTTACACACATATGCATACGTGAAAAGGAAAAGGCACTGTTTTACAAAACAAAGCTCACGCGGATGTGAAGTTGATAAAAATAAAATAAAATGCATGAATAAGTAGTGACAATGCATTAATAGTAACATGTGCATTGTTTTTATTTTTGAACGATAAACTTGTGCAACCTATAGGAAGAAGAAGAAAAGAAGGAAAATAGATTGGATTTGCCTCAAGGGTGGTTACAGGCAAGGAATGGTTACTACAATTGTTAGTGGTGGTTGAGAGGGTGGTGATGTTAGTGCTACATGGTTTTCAAAAAAGCTTGATTGGGTGGCCTACTTAAGTCTCATCTTACATTAGTTTCATGGGTCTTTTTGATATAGGGTGAAGGGTGGTGAGAGAGAAGATGTCAGGGAAGGGTGTATGGTGTTTTTATTGTGTTAGGAAACATGGACAAGAGGATAAAGTGCAATGCTTTAAAGGTGGTAGAGGGTGGTTTCTATAAAAAAAGATTGAAGAGTATGGTTGGTGGTGCATGCACCAAAACGACATCATTTTGGTGTATTTTATTTATTTTCCAAAACAATATTGTTTCTTTTACTTGTCAAATAGAGTCTTTCTACTTAAAATGATGAGTTTTAGTTATTTTAAATTAATCATTCAATTTCATTGCCTTTTCTAATTTAGTCTTTGAATTTTTTATTTTCTTGACCAATTGCTCCTATTTCTCAAGTATTGTTTCAATTTAGTTCCTAATTACATATTTTCACATCTCTCTCATTCCTCTATTTTTTTCAGTTTAGTCTTTGGATGTTTATTTTGTTCTTTTTGGCCAATCACTCCTTTTTTCTTATTATATCTTTCAATTTCACCCCTATTTGTACATTTCTTATTATTTATTTATTATGCTTGCTTTCCTAATAAAATATTCAAAAACTATGAAAAATAATTAAAATTTGAGAAAATTATCGAAATTAGAGTTAAAAGAGGATTTTTTAAAACAATTTCAAGAAAAAAATTATTAGGGGGCATTGGATTGAGAAACCAAACACAATCAAAGAATAATCAAACAAAATTCATGACAAAAACACCTTTCCTTTTGATGAGTCTTATGATTATAACACAAATCTAAATAGATAAACAAACTTTGAAGGAGCACATTAATGTAAACCATAAAGAAAAAGAAATGGTGACAAACTATAATTTTATACCTAAAAAAAACAATCAATTATAATATAAATTCTCTTATTCAATTACCTAATAATATTTAAAACAATAAATGCTCGAACTTAAAGGTACATTTGATATCATAACTCTTTTTCATATTTTTTTTAATAATTGTTTCTTGTTTCTTTTATTTTAAATGGATAGTAAAAAAATAAAATAATTAATTTGTTGACTAGAAATATATACATACACGCACATATACATACATACATACATGCATGCATGCATATTAAAACAATCAATACATAAAACAAAATACTTCTCTTTTTGGTTTCAAGGAAGTTAAACATTTTCATCAACGTGTGAGCACCTCAACCGCAAAACCTAATTTTGTATCTAAGAGCCAATTTGGTAAAGAACAAAAACAACTTTAGTATCCTATATCTCATCATATCTAATACAACTGTAAAAGGTATGCTAGAATCCACAAACTAGATTATGCATATTCATAAATAGCTAGAAAACTTCATTAATATGCATCTTTTGAGATAATGACATTAATAACACCTTTTGTAGTTGTAGAAAAAGCTAGATTTTTTTTAGATTTTTGAATCTCAAAATATTTATAACAAAAGAAAAATTTTAAGTTTATGAATTCCACTTTACACGTTGCAGTAACCTTTTCATTTCTTTTTACCTTGTATTGCCAACTGGTAACTAAGTGAGAAACTGTGAATCTGACTAGTAATTAGTCTTTATTCAATCTCAAAAACTCCTTTTTGAATTTCAAAATGAGAGGGCTATCACCTTTATAAACCTATATAATCCCAGTTATGAAAGCAAGAAGTGGCACAGAAGAAATCAATCCTCTTTGGACTCTTTTTTAGGTAATTTTGTTACTTGAGTGTCATCAAATGTTTAGTCTTTGATTTTTTTTAATCCTTTTCAAAATATTAGATATTAACTTATAATTTATGTTATCAGTGATCATTCAATGAAATGTGTTAAAATTGTTGTATTTAATATTGTTTGTTTTAGAAATGCTTTTACTTATATATTTAATTAGCTATTATCGGGTGTGGATGCGAGTGATATTAGTTAGGAGTTTAGATATATTTTATGTAGGTGACTTGAATGTTTTTCATGTTAAAAGATTAAATATTGCATTTGAGCAATCTTATTATTGTTGTATGTTAATTTTTTTTATTATTGTTGTTGTTGTATTCTTTTTTAATGTTTTTTTATATAATATACAAAAAAACAATAAAAGAAAAGGTATGATGTGTGAGCTTTATTTTCTAGATTTATGGTCTTATTTTGAATATTAATCATATGGTGAATAATATATATGTTTTCATTACGGACCAACTTTGGCTTTATTAAAATATGGAATATTATATATATTTTTGTTTATTTTGCAGAGAAAATTTTATTTTATAGGTTAAAATTAACTTGTAAATTTATAATTAATATATGTTTTAGAATATTAAATCTTATAAATAATTTTTCTATGAATCTTTTTTTCTTATGTCATAAACGTAGATATTATGACCAAAATCCTAATAAATAACCTTTTAGAATACATAGAGAAATCTATGTTTTATTCATTATGGCACGTCATCAAAATTGATATATATATATATATATATATATATATATATATATATATATATATTTATATAGATATAACTAGTTTTGCTTAAAAAGGAATAAAATATAATCTTATACTTTTATATGTTTTGTTTTTTGGTTTTTTCAATAATAGCTCCATTATGAATAGATTTTTATTTTTTCAACAAATGAAGAGTCTAAGATATAAAAGGTACGGTAGAAGACATTATATATTTCAATGATGAAATTGAGATAGCAAGTAAGAAAAATTAGGTTACTTATTTGAAGCAAAGACACCATTTTTTTTTTTTGAAGCATGGTTATAAAACCTTGCTCAGATCATGGGTTGAGCGGATTAAATAGTGAGTCAGTCCAAGTTGATCCCAATCAATCCAAAACGATGTCATTTAAAAACATCTTGGAACGACGTCATTTTGAAAGTGTTATAAAAGTCAATCTAGATTACGTGTTGATCTTATTTGACTGAGTCAACTCCAATACAATTCAATATGAAACCCAATCTAGACCAGGTCATGGACTAGCGGATCATTAATTTGATTCGTCAAGTTGGGTGGGTTTTATAATACTAATTTGATGTTTACTGCTATGTATTGCTTGTGGCTAGCTTTCATATTTATTTTGCTTATGGTTACTCACAATAAATTTCTGATACATCAATAAATTTTATATCAATAAAAGAAGAAAAACATGAAAATGGTTTTTGAAACAGGTATGTGTAGCTTGCAAAGTTCAATAATAAGAAACAAAGTAATGGCTGGTGGAGCAGAGAACGATAATGGTGGTAAAAACAGTTTTTCTGTGCTTGTTGTCGATGATGATACTGTCATTCGAATGGTCCATAGGATGCTTGTGACAGGTCTTGGGCTGAAAGTTCAAGAAGCCAAAAATGGAAAAGAAGCTGTTGATCTTCATATCAATGGAGCTTCCTTTGATCTTATTTTAATGGATATGGAAATGCCCATCATGAATGGTCCCACGGTATGTTCTTGTGAAATTGAACTTAACTCGCTTTATAAATTAAAAATTGTTTATATACTATAAAAATATATGTTTCCATCAAAAGAATAACAATTATTGCAATTGTATAATAATGTAATTTATTAAGTCTCAATCCATTATTTGCATTCTATTTTCATCAATCAAACCTTATTGATATTATTTTGGTCAATTTATTATAGAAAATACTACCATGAACATTCTATAGTTTACTCATTTTTACACTTTTCTTCTGTGTTTTATAAAATTACAGTTTATATCCTTGGTGAGTGTAGAATAAACTAAACTATAGAATAGTCTAGGATATAAATTGTTATGTGTATAACAACATTTAAGATACAAACTATAATTTTTAAAAACTCAAATGGTAAGTATGAAAGCAACCAAATTATAGGATGATAAGGGTAATTTCTCATTTATTATATTTATAAATACATATTCAATTTCAGCAAATTAAATACAATTGAATTATTAAAAAAAAAGATTTTTCAGTGAGAAAAATAGGGTTGGTGAAATAATTCAAGTAGTGAAGATATAAGTTTTTAATTTTAATAATTGGTGATCACATGACCAAATTGAAAATATAAAGCTATTTTTTATGAATTAAGAAAGGTGAAAATGAGGAGTTTTTAAATCAATTTATTTTGATTATTCATATAAGTAAACTCAATTACGATTATATTATATATGCTTTTTGTTTATTTATTTAGTACTTAGTTTAATGATTTACAAACCACCATATATAATAGGCGACAAGGGAGCTTCGAGCAATGGGTGTGAAGAGCATTATTGTTGGCGTCACATCTCATACTTCTGAATCTATCCACAAAGATTTCATGGAAGCAGGCCTGGACTACTGTGTTGCGAAGCCAATGACTATAGCCCAGATTGCCTCCTTCCTTCCAAAATCCAACAACAACTAATCCATCTCCTTATGTAGACAAGACCCAGTTGAGTAATGAGAGGTTACCTAGGTAGCATGATTAGTTGTGAGGTCTTGGTCTAGTGAGACTTTGTTTCAAACTTTCATGTCATTAGGTACGTAGAGATGTATAAACTCTACATAAAAATAAATTTCTGTAACAGCCATCTATCTATGAAAGAAAATAGTGATATATGAAATTTTCCTTATTTGCAAACCATATAAATTAAAAGTATGAAAAACATGTTAGAGAATAATATAAAATTATTATCGGAGTCCACCTAACAGTTTAAATTTTCGAGTTAAGATTGTTTTGTAACATGATATTAGAATCTTAATGACTAAACAGTCTCGGGTTTGAATCTTAATAATGATAATGATATGTTTGTACAAGTTTCAAACCCCAAAAACTTTCACTTCCCTCACTTAACATACCTTAATTATTCAACAAGCAAGCATTTCTATTTGCAAAGCCATCTGTGCAATGTAATATACTTATGAGAAGGCTTGTAAATGACGAAAAAAAAAGGTTAAGCAAGATAAAAGAGTGATCATTTGGCTAGTGGTGCCTGACCAAACATGCCTTAACATTTAACGTCAAAAAACTTTTTCCCCTACTCAAAAAACTTCTTAAACAAGGTTAAAGAAATTAAATATTGACCCTTAACATTTAACATTTTTTAATCCAAAATCAGATACACCTTTAACTAAATCTTTTATCTTTGATATTTTTTCTAATTTGTTTTTATCTTATACCAAAACCAACTCTAATCTCAAGGTTGTGTCTAATTTAGGTTAAAGAGGATAAAATATTAACAACATTTAACCCCTTTTTAACAATATTTTTTTTTTATGGGAGGAGGTAGAAAATTAAAGGATTAAAGAGTTAAGTATGAATATAATAGAGGATGGGGCAAGAAATTGTTAGGGAGGGAGGAGTTTGGGGATTTGTGATTTTGTTTTTGGCTCTAGGAGTTATTGTTTTGAGATTTGGGATTTGTGATCTTTTGTCAAGTAAAAATAAGGAATGAGGTGAATTTTTTTAAATGATATATTATTTTTATTAATTTTCTTAGCATTAAGGGATTAAGAAGTTAAGTATTAACATGGTGGAGGATGGGGTAAGAAATTTTTAGGGAGGGAAGAGTTTTGGGATTTTTTGAATTTTGTTTTTGGCTCGGGGAGTTTTTATTTTTAAATTTGGGATTTGTGATCTTTTTGTCAAGTAAAAATAAAGACCAGGGATGAATTTTTTAAAATGACATTATTTTTATTCATTTTATATTAACTATTTTTACCATTATTACCACCTCAACCACCACCACATTATTGCAAAAATATATTAACAAAAATGTAAAAGAGTTCATGAATTTACTATTGATGAGATCATTGTGGATTCACATGGTGATATTCTTTTTTTTCCCTCTTTTTTTGTTAATTCTTTTTATTTTGTCATTTAACATTGTATTTATTAGGAGTTGATATTTATAATTTGCTCCTTCTCGTTTTTTGTAGGGCTATCGTAATCCTATAAAAAGTTCTACAGATGAGTTTTTTCTCAATTTTGTGAAAATCTATTTATTTTTATTGTTTACACAAGATTAAAATGTAGGGGACCAAAATTCAAGAAGAAGAAAAATGGCAGCCTATTATAAAAATAAAAATAAAATCGATCCACTTTTTTGCTAAATTTAGCCTTAGAAATTTTTAAAGTTCCTTTTTAGTCCTTTTAGTTTAGAGATCAAATGTTATAGCCAAGACTTTATTATGTTCACATCTTTGCCTTGATTTGAGAGAGAAAAGAGAGAGTCACTAGAAAATAGTGAAGAAGAGAGAAAGTTGTTAGTTAGTCCTTTTTAGCTATAAAAAAATCGTTTGTAGTATCAACGAGTTCCTTTCAAGAAGAAAAGTTACATTTAGATGTTCTTTGACCTCCATCTTGCTTAAAAAAATAGATTGGAGCTCAAGAAGTTTTTGAATTTAGGTTGATTTTACATTATGGGATCAATATTTTTCAAATTTAAGACCACGAATAGGTTTTTAAAAGGCCTCTTGAGTATTTATTAAGTATTTTCAGGTGAAAAAATTGTTGGAAAATAGGTTTTTTTATTCAAGAAGTTGATAGCTTGACTTTCTTGCCAGCTGAAGTACCTAGAAATGAACCAGAGACAATGTATCGTCTATCACAATAGATCATGTATCATCTTATTCTTTTAAAAAAATTAGGTGAACGATGTGTCATTCGTCTAATATGGAAAAGAAAAGGGAAAACCCAAACCCGTTGGTCTGAGCTACTATGCTCATATGCTTTGGCTTATTTTTAAAGGTCCAAATGTTGGGACACCCAAGTCAATGCGCCTAGCCTGGATTTTTTCTAATTTTCTAAAGACTTCATATGTTATCGTTTAAAAAATTATTAATTGAAAATATATTTGATATATTATTTTATTATATTTCTAAACTAATTAATTATATATATAGATATTATTTCATTTAATACTATTCAATTTGTACTTTTGTTTGGAATGAGATTATAAAAATATTTTTTTAGATTAGAAAGCATTTTTTTTTGTGCAACTCATCATTATTATTATTATTATTTTATTCAGTTTTTTATTGTAAACATAAAATTTTTCTATCAAAATAAAAAATAAATTTCAAGAAAAAGGTTATTAAAGTTAATTGAGTCCATAATCCAGGTTGTGGGTTTGACAAGTTAACCTAAATTGGCCTCCTTGCCCAAAAACAATATTTAAAAACTATGAAAAATAATTAAAATTTGAGAAAAATATTTAAAATCAGAGTAAAAGCGTGATTTTATTAATTTATCTGTTTTACAATTTTTTTCAAGTAAAAAAGATTTTTATTAGGGGGGAATTGGATTATGAAACTCAAACACAATCAAAGAAAAATCGAACCAAAATCATGACAAAAACACCATCTTTTTTTATGAGTTTTATGATCATAACACAAATCTAAATAGATAAACAAGCTTTTAAAAAGCACATTATTGTAAACCAAAAAAAAATGGTGAGAAACTATAATTTTGTACGTATAAAAAAGAAAAGAAAAGAAAAATACTCTAATCAATTGGAATATAAATTTTCTTCTTTAATTACCCGTTAATATCTAAAACAATAAATGCTCAATACCTAAAATAAAATAATTCTCTTTTTAGTATCAAGGGAGTTAAACATTTTCATCAACATGTGAGCATCCCAACTCCAAAACCAAGTTTTGTATCTAAGAGCCAATTTAATAAAGAACAAAGACAACTTTAGTATTATGTATCCGATCGTATCTAATACAAGTGCAAAGGTATCTTAGAATCCACAAACTAAATTATACATATGCATAAATATCTAGAATACTTTATTATTATGCATTTTTTGAGATAATGACATTAATAACACTTTTTGTAGTTATCGAAAAAGCTAGATTTTTTTAGATTTTTGAATCTCAAAATATTTATAACAAAAAAAAAAGATTAAAGTTAATGAATTCCACTTTACACGTTGTACTAACCTTTTCTTATGTTTTTACTTTATATTGACAGTTGGTAACTAAATGACAAACTACAAATCTAACTACTAGTTAGTCCTCATTCAATAACAGAAACTCCTTGTTGAATTTCAAAATGAGGGGGCTTTCATCTTTTTAAGCCTATATAATTCCAGTTATGAAAGCAAGAAGTGCAATAGAAGAAATTAAGCCTCCTTGGACTCTTTTTTCTAAGGTAATTTTGTTACCTGTGTATTACCAAATGTTTATTCTTTGATTTTATTTTTTTTAATCCTTTTAAAAATACTAGATATTTACCAATAATTTGTGCTATTAGTGATCCTTCATGTGAAATGTGTTAAAATTGTTATATTTAATATTGTTTGTTTTAGAAGTGCTTTTACTTGTATATGTAATTAGTTATCATCGGGTGTAGATGCAAGTGAGATCAGTCAAGAGGTTGAATAGATTTCATGTAGATGACTTAAATGTCCTTAATGTGTGTGTGTGTCTATATATATATATATATATATATATATATATATATATATATATTTCATCCGAGGGATCTTATTATTGATGTTTGTTAATGCTTTTATTATTGTTGTTGAATTTTTTGTTATTTTTTTATATAATTTACAAAAAATAAAAGAAAATGTATGAGGTGCGAGCTTTATTTTCTAGATTTATGATCTCATTTTGAATATTAGTCCTATGGTGAATAATATATTTGTTTTAATTAAGGACCAACTTAGGCTTTATTAAAATATTGAATATTATATATTTTTTTTATTTAATTTATAGAGAAAAATATATTTTATAGGTTAAAATTAACTCTTAAATTCATCATTATTATATGTTTTAGAATATTAAATCTTATAAATAATTTTTCTATGAATCTTTTTTCCTGATGTCACAAACTTAGATATTATGACCAAAATCCTTATAAATAAACTTTTAAAATACATAGAAAACTATATGTTTTATTCATTCGGCTGTTATTATATATATATATATATATATATATATATATATATATATATATATATAGTTTTGCTTAAAAAGGAATAAAATATAATCTTATACTTTTCTTGTATTCTTTTTTGGATTTTTCAAGAATAGCTCCATTATGAGTAGATTTTTATTTTTTTCAACAAATGAAGAGTTTAAGATAGAAATGGTATAATAGAAGACATAGGATATTTCAATTATGAAATTGAGATTGTGGGTAAAAAAAATTGGGTTACTTATTTGTAGCAAAGATGCCACTTTTTTTATAGTTTTGTATTTGAAGCATGGTTATAAAACCTTGCTAGGATCATGAGTTGAGCAAGTCAATTAGCGATTCAATCCAAGTTGATCTCAATCAATTCAAAATGATATCATTTAGACAACTCTTGAAACGACGTCGTTTTAAAAGTATTATAAAAGTCAATATAAGTTGCAAGTTGACCTTGTTTGACAAAGTTAACTCCCATCTAGTTCGACATGAAATCCAGTCTAGCCTAGGTCACGAATCAGGGAATCACTAGGTTGATTAGTCAAATTTATTTACTGCTAGGTATTGCTTTTAGCCAGCTTTCATATTTATTTTGCTTATTGTTGTTCACTATGAATTTCCGATATATCCATAATTTTTTTTATTTATCTATAAAAGGAGAAAAACATGAAAATGATTTTTGAAACAGGAATGTGTAGCTTGCAAAGTTCAATAATGAGGAACAAAGTAATGGCTGGTGGAGAAGAGAACAATAATGAAGGTAAAAACAGTTTCACTGTGCTTGTTGTCGATGATGATACCGTCGTTCGAATGGTCCATAGGATGCTTGTGACAAGTCTTGGGCTAAAAGTTCAAGAAGCCAAAAATGGAAAAGAAGCCGTTGATCTTCATATCAACGGAGCTTCCTTTGATCTTATTTTAATGGATATGGAAATGCCCATCATGAATGGTCCCATGGTATGTTCTTGTGAAATTGAACTTGACTCGCTTTATAAATTAAAAATTGTTTATATACTATAAAAATATATGTTTCCATCAAAAGAATAACAATTATAACAATTGTATAATAATGTAATTTATTAAGTCTCTATTCATTATTTGCATTGTGTTTTCATCAATCAAACCCTATTGTTATTACTTTGGTTAATTTATTATAGAAAATATTACCATGAAAATTTTATAGTTTACTAATTTTTACATTTATCTTCTGTGTTTTATAAATTACAGTTTATATCATTGGTGAGTGTAAAATAAACTAAACTATAGAATAGTCTAGGATATAAATTGTTATGTGCATAACAATATTTAAGATGTAAACTATAATTTTTAAAAACTCGAATGGTAAGTATAAAAACAACTAAACTATAGGATGATAAGGACAATTTCTCATTTATTATATTTATAAATACATAATCAATTTCAACAAATTAAATACAATTTAATTATTAAAATCAAAAAGGATTTTTCGATGAGAAAAGTGGGGTTGGTGACAATAATTCAAGTAGTGAAATATAAGTTTTTAATTTTAATAATTTGTGATTACTTGACCAAATTGAAAATAGAAAATCAGTTTTTATTAAATAAAAAATGTGCAAATGAGGAGTTTTTAAATCAATTTATTTTGATTATTCATATAAGTAAACTCAATTAGGATTATATTATATATGCTTTTTGTTTATTTATTTAGTTATTAGTTTAATGATTTACAAACCACCATGTATAATAGGCGACAAGGGAGCTTCGAGCAATGGGTGTGAAAAGCACCATTATTGGTGTTACATCTTGTACTTTTGAGTCTGTGCACAAAGATTTCACAGAAGCAGGCCTGGATCATTGTGTTGCGAAGCCATTGACTATAGCCCAGATTGTCTCCTTCCTTCCGAAATCCAACAACAACTAATCCACCTACCTTGTGCAGACAAAACCCAGTTGAGCAATGAGAAGTTACATAGGTAGCATGATCAGTTCTGAGGTTTTGGTCTAGTGAGACTTTGTTTCAAACTTTCCTGTCATTAAGTATGTAGATTTGTGATAGACATCTATCTATGAAAGAAAATAATGATATATGAAAGTTTTCTTATTTGCAAATCACATAAATTAAAATATATGAAAATATGTTAGAGAATAATATAAAATTTTTATCGGATCCAACCTAACAACTTAAATTTTTTGGTTAAAATGATTCTTTAACATGATATTAGAATCTTAATGACTAAATGGTCTGAGTTTGGATCTTACCACTTCGATTCTAATTAATAAAAAAAATTAAGCATAATATAATGATAGGCTTGTACAAGTTTTAAATCTATAAGATTTTTACTTCCCGCACCTCACATACCTTGATTATTCAACAAGCAAGCATTTTCTATTTGCAAAGTCATGTATGCAATGCTTGTAAATAATAATAAAAAAATGTTAAGCAATTTAATATTCAATTTTTTTCCTTAATTTTTTTTATCTCTTTTTAATTGTTATAAGTTAAAATTACACATTAACAATTTATTTAAATATTTAGAAGCTTGGCTGGAAACAAAAACATGTATAATGTGATTAATAGGCATATATAAATTAGTTTTAAAAAAATAAGAAGAGATTTTGTATAATATCTTTTATTATAAGTTAATATTTTTTTTATTTGACATGCTACGATAAATAATATTTTAGTAGCGTTAATAAATTAGATGAAGGTGATGAAAATGAGAGATTCAAATGAATGATAATTTAATTTGGATTTAATGGATAGATATTAAATCTGAACGAATGGTATTTTTTTAAAAAAAATAATTACATTACTTGATGCATAATAGATAAGATATAGATGTTATCAAAACTCAACTCAAATCTAACCTGATATATATAAACACACACATACATACTAGAAAAAACATAGTTATTTTTTTGTCCAATCTCTTTTCTTTTGGGAATTACCGTTTATATTTGGATCAAAATAATTTTTAAAATTATAATCAACAAAGTTTGGATTATTTACAAGATTTATACCATCTAATACCCAATCTTTTTGCTTTATAAATGTTTTTTTGTCAAAATTTGAAAAAATATTGCTTCAAATTATTGTTTTAGTATTTTTAAATCATTTTGATGTGTTGGTGTCAAAAATAAATTTTAAAAAATAAAAATATATTATTTTGATGTTTTTCCAAGCAAAAAGTACTTTAAAAAGCCATTACTATCACGCTCCGAGACATCTTTTAAATTGAGTAAAAATCACTGCAACTTGTAAAAGTAGTAATCTTAATGCTAAAAAGAAGAAACCTTTCTTCAATTCTCATCATACTAAGCCATAATTCCTTTGAAAGCAAAACCTCTCATGTTCATTTCACATCTGCTTCTTTCAAGCTAAAAAAAAAGATAGAGAAAGGAGTTATAAAAACAACCCAGAACATTTTAAAACAAAATATATGTATTATTGATGTAGTCTTGTTGATTGTATAAGAAACATTCTAGTAGACTTGCCAAAAACAAAGTTAAAGACCAGATCTGACTGAATCCATAGTACCAGGCTCAAGTTCCATAAGAGCAGCACTTGGCATATATCTTTCACCAGTACTTGCGTCATTGTAATACACACGAATCCTCTCCGATTGAAGATTTGAATCTCCATTTTATTTCCATGTAATATTAATCTCATGTTTATCATAGATCACCATCATAACTTGCACTTTTTAGGGTTTATATGATGGGTTTTTAGTGGGATCCAAAGGAGAGAGGGAATTGCGAGGAAGGAATATATGAGGATATATTAATTTTTGTGGATTTCCAAACAAGCAAGAGAGAAGAGTGCCTAGCAAGCTTTAGCGAGCTTGTTTAATTGAGCAAGAGAGCGAAGATCCCTTTGATCTTTATGGTCACCGATCCATGTTTGTGAAATGTAGCAAGTCCTCTCAATTTCTATCATCAACTATGTAAAGTTAGTAATATATCTATCATCAATGCCAATTTTGATTGTGCTTAAAAACAAACAAAAAAAATTAAAGAGAAAATTTGTATTTAACTTGAAGTTATTTGTGAGTGTTTGTGACATATTAGCCAAAGTTTTTCACTTAGTTTACCGTCGATTGCTTTAGTAAAATCAGGTCTTGTTTATTTTTTTTGCACGGTAAAAATATTATTTTATCTTCAGAGTTAATAAAATTTAGAGCTATTAACCAAAGTGTTTTTACTTTTTATAAATTTTTAAACAATAAAAATACTTTTTTACCTCGACATCAAAATAGTTTTAGGTTGTTGGACAATGATTTTTTCCCCATTATTTATGTATAGTAAAAGTATATTTTTTTTGCCTAAGATAAGACAAAAAATCATGATTGCATCAGGGGGTATTTTTATACTTTTACATAAGTTTTTTTTTGGTAATCATTAGGGTTTGGGGAACGTTATGGTATTTTTCATGTTGAAATTTTTAATTTTTTTTAATCAGGAAAGTTGTTGTTGCATGTTCAACACGCGCTAGGGAGTGTGTGGCGTTCGCGCCATTTAGGCAGCGCGTATAACGCCACTCGATGACCAAACTAGACTTTCCATCGTCTATTTGAATACACCACCGTGTCTTCTTCCACATGGTTTGACACATGATGATGTATGGTGGTCGTACTATCACTGACGATCATTTCTTTTTTCCTCCTTCTTTTCTCTGTCTTGCTATGTAAAGTGTTTGTGTTTGATTTTTCAAGATATTATTTCAAATCATCTATATTTTTTATTGTTTTATACAAATGAACTTTATTTTTCAAAATAAAAATATTATTTTTTAAATAATATTTTTAACATGTTCAGCCTTGCGTAAATCTTTTTTAGGTTGTGGATTTATTCAGTTAGTTTTATTTGTGTTTATCTTTGAGGTCACAACTCACAAGTTTTTGCAGATTTATTTTTTAATGATTTAAATAAGTAATTTTAGTTAACGTATCTAAGTGAATGTCTCATTTTTTATGATTGAATATCTTAATCGATATTCATCTCTCAATTCTTTTTTATTTCTCTTTTGGTTATTGTTAACAACTATTTTTTATTTATTTAAATAGATGATTATCGATTTATTTAATTAGATTCTTGCATAGGTTTTTCGATTTACACTTTGAATTTTTTTTTATAAAAAAATACATCGAAGTAGCTTACATACCCGGTATTTCTTGGAAAAAAAATTATAACCTGTAGTGAAGCGCGGGTTAGATAGCTAGTTATATATAAAGGTATTTGTTTGTTTGTTTTTTAATTTAAAAATTAAATTAATCCAGGATATAAATTATAGTTTTCAAAAAAATAAAAACAAATTAAAAAAATAATTAAACTATAGAAGTCTACTGAATATATACAAATACACGAGATGTCATGCTCGCGCGCTGCCGCAGGCTTATAAAACAAATGCACTTGATAGTGTTATAATTGTGAACCAGTGTTAGATAACTAATAGAAATTAAAGGTATGATGGAGCAAATATTTCATGACAGGAAAAAAAGTTGTGTTAGTGATCAAAAACTTAGAGACTGAAAAAAATGATTTGTAGCAATCTACAGTGTTTTGTAAGGAAAGATACAGTGCTTTCGCTACATGATTTAGCTTTTCAGTTAATAAAAAGCAAAAAAAATTATAAAGCTAAATTCTCTACCAACTTAATATTTTAAAAAAAACCAACAAAAATAATTTTGGAAGGAAAAAAAACTCATGAGAAAAAATGTTGCAGCAATTGACAATGTTTTGTGAGGAAAACTATAGCGTTTTTCCCAATAAAATAAACTAAAAAAACCATTTAGAAAAATATTGTAGCAATCCACAGTGTTTTGTGGGAAAAACTACAACGCTTTCTTCATATGATTTAGCTTTATTGTAATTATAATTCTTAACCAACTCAATATTAAAAAAAAATCGACAAAGATAATTTTAGAAAAAATCATAAAAAAATCACATGGGAAAACACTGCAATAATTCACAGTGTTTTAAAGAAAAAAAATAACAAAGCTAAATTCTTAATCATCTCAATATTAAAAAAAAATTGACAGAGACAATTTTAGAAAAAAAATAACAAAACAAACACCAAAAAAAGGAAAAAAAATCATACTCTAGCAATTCACAGTGTTTTATGATGAAAGCTACAGTACTTCCCCACATGATTTAGCCTTATTTGTAATGACTTGTAATTGCAGTTCACAAACAACTCAATATTAAAAAAATTGAAAAAAATAATTTGAAAAAAATTATAACAAAAAAAACTATGCGGAGAGACACTGTAGCAATCCAAAATGTTTTATGAGCAAAACTACAATGCTTTCCCCACATGATTAAGCTTTATTACAAAATTAAATTTTAACCAACTCAATATTAAAAAAAAATCAACGAAGATAATTTTGGGAAAAAATATTACAAAAAAGGAAAACACAAAAGAAATTGGAAAAAAACCATGTGAGGAAAAACTGTATCAATCCATAGTGTTTTGTGAGGAAAAACTTGTATTTACTTGTAATTGCAATTCTTAACCAGCTTAATATTTAAAAAAATAAAATTGACAAAGATAATTTTAGGGAAAAACATAACAAAAACAGAAAAAAACCATGTGGGAAAAAACACTGTAGCAATCAACAGTAATTTTCGAGGAAAGTTACAGTGCTTTCCTCGCATATTATAACTGTAATTTTTAACCAGCTCAATATTAAAAAATAAAATAAAAAAATATAATTTCAGAGAAAATCATAAAAAAAAACCATGCGGAGAAACACTGTAGCAATCAACAATGTTTTAAAGAAAAAAATTACAAAACTAAATTCTCAATCAGCTTCATACTAAAAAAAATCGACAAATATAATTTTGAAAAATAAAGAAATAAAATAGAAAAACTATGTGGAAAAACATCGCAGCAATCCACAGTATTTTTAAAAAAAATTACAAAACAAAAATTTAAACTAGGTCAATATTTAAAAAGTAAAATCAACAAAAATAATTTTGGAAAAAACAAAAGAAAAAATAAATGAAAAAAAAAGAAAAATTAGGAAAGTTGAAAAAAAAAAGTAACTGTAATTTTGAAAAAAAAAGTAACTGTAATTTTTAATCAGCTCAATATTAAAAAATAAAATAAAAAAGATAATTTCAAAGAAAATCATAAAAAAAAATTTTATAGAGAAACATTGTAGCAATCAACAATGTTTTAAAGAAAAAAATTACAAAACTAAATTCTCAATCAGCTCCATATTAAAAAAAATATCGACAAATATAATTTTGAAAAATAAAGAAATAAAATAGAAAAATTATGTGGAAAAACATCGCAGCAATCCATAGTATTTTAAAGAAAAAATTACAAAGCAAAAATTTTAACCAGGTCAATATTTAAAAAGTAAAATAAAAAATAATTTTGGAAAAAAAACAAAAGAAAAAATAAATAAAAAAATTAGGAAAGTTGAAAAAAAAAGTAATTTTGAAAAAAAAACAAAAAAAAGAAAAAAAGGGAAAAGTTAACAAAAAAAAGGGGAGAGAATCACTATGGATTATTGTTGTAATTCACAATGATTTAAGTATGGGGGAACAGTAATTCCCCCACACCATTTAGATATTGTTATAAAATTTATATTTTTTAATTAATTATAATAATTTATAATTTTTGCTGATTTCTATTTTTTTTCTTATGGTAATTTTAGTAAGAAAAAGCTCGAGTTAATAAAATAAGAATTTTAAGGATTCAAGATGCATTAACAGGAAAACAGGATAATTGTAATATCGATATATAAAATTTATATTTTTTTATTTAAATATATTAATTTTTAATTTTTAATTAAATACTATTGTTCACTTTCCATTATAATCATGTCTCAACAAAATTAGTACTTGCCTTTTCCCTGTTACTTTTTTTTCTTCTTTATCAATAACAACTTTGACAGTTTTTTTTTCCCTTGTTATAAGTTGCTCCTCTATGTCATTATACCCCTGTCATATGCATGATTCTGTTTCTGTCATGTTAATACCTATTTATCAGCCACCTGCATCGATGTACATGGTAGGAGATGTGGAAACAATAAGGTATATTTGTTTGGTTCTCTATTAGCTAAACAATTCTTTTAATATGAAACACTTTTGAAGAGGGTTTGGGCTAAGAAACTTATTCAAGGTTGACATCTAACGATTTTTATGTATTTGTAAATAAACAATTGTAAATTGTTGACTAAATGTTATCTGTTGTTGCATTTTTTTCAGTTATGGAAGCAAGCCTTAACGAAAGACACAATGTTGGATTATGCTAATGACTCCATTAGCTCCCTCATTTTTTTCAGTTATGAAAGTTTTTGACTAAATGTTATATATTTGATGACAGTGTAAATACAAATAAATTAATGACTGGAATCAAAAGGGCAAGCCATGAAAAGGACGGATATAAATTGCAACATGAAGTGGCTAAATATATAATGATGAGAATCTAAAGCACAAATTCAACAACCATAAAAAGGGAAGAAAATACAACAGAAACAATTTTGAATACAAACTCCTAGCAAGCAACGCCTTTGCTGGTTGGTTAGAAAGCAAATGGAAAAAAAAGAGAAGCTGGTCTCACAGTCCAACAAAGCAAGAAAAAAACAACCATTAATCTTGCAGACCAATAATACATGCACATACCAGTAGCGTAAAGCAAGTAAGTCTTAACGTGAACAAAGCAGCAACCCAACCAAAAAGAAGGCTAGAAAAGCTCAACAAATCTGTTGAAAACAAAGGGACCACAAAGATTAATTATGGATGCATAAGAAAACAAACAAAAAATAATAATAAGAGAGGCAATGGAAAGAGGGGAAAAACACCTAAACTGATGGTGCAACAACCAGCAAGAGAGGCAATGGAGAAAAATAAAAAGAGAGTCCAACAACTGGTAGGCAAAGAAATACACAGACCGAAAATAGACAAAGCAAAAGAAAAGGCATTTGGTTGTAAACTAAAAAAAAACAGGGCATTTTCAGTTTCTAATCACACGAAATACAGAGGACAATTGCTGCACAAAGTGCAAAATCTTATCTCTAACCAATATGATCATATTTCCCATGCAAACCAGACAACCCTCCTCCCAATATAAAGACAGCAAATATGATGCATTTTGTGACAGTAAATAGGAATTTAATGCACATTGACCCACTAATTTAATTAACAATGCAGAACGAAAGAAAACAAAGATATGGCTGCTAGCAAATAGAACAACATTTAATGCGCATTGGCCCATCAATTTAATTAACAATGCAGAAGCAAAAGAAAAGAAAGGCATACGTCCATAAACGAAAAAAACAGATATACAAGCTAAAGCAATTGTTATAATTCACAGTTGCATGAGTCTGAATGAACAAGAATACCACAACATGATTTAATTTCCTTGTTAATAGTTGCAACCGATGAATAAAATATTAATATCTAAATTTTTATCCAATGAATATAAAGAAACTACGTCAGTATATCCTATTTGACATCCCTAGTGTTCAACTAATTAAACTATAAGCCCTTGAGGATCTCTATAGAATGATTTCGGAGGGAGTATATTGAATAAATTATACAAAAGGAGCTAAATTAACAAACAATGAAAACTTAGATGACTCCTTCGAGTTAAAGTATTGGAAATGCGCCTATAATTTATGTTACCGTTAACACGTGACATATCACGTGTGCATCTTCTCCCTCCTTATCACCTTTGGCTACCAGCAAACTCTCTCTTAAACCCCTCTTATCCAAAAAAAAATGTTTCTCCTCTCTCTCCAAACTCCACTTCCTTTCAAACCCCGCCACTCCCTCCTCTCCAAAAACGGCGTCGTTTACGCCTCTACCTCAGCAACTGCACCGAAAAAATCCAGGCGAAAGAAACCACCAAAACAAAAAAACGACAATGGCTCACCGCTCTCCGTCGTCGTTTCCGCAGAGGAGAAAAACCTCCGGTTCGCATTCATGGAAGAGCTCATGCACCGCGCGAGAAATCGCGACTCGAACGGCGTGTCGGATGTCATTTATGATATGATCGCTGCTGGTCTCTCCCCTGGACCCCGCTCCTTTCACGGTCTCATTGTTGCTCATACTCTCAATGGTGATCATGAAGGCGCGGTACACTCTACCACCTCCCTCTCAAAATTCAATTTTGCCTTCTTTTAACTTGAATTTTGGAATATTTAGGTTTCAATTTTGAAGTGGAAATTTTTTATTAATTAATTAATTTATTTTGTAAATTAGATGCAATCGTTACGAAGAGAATTGAGCGCAGGACATCGGCCGCTGCACGAAACATGTATAGCGTTAATCCGGTTGTTTGGATCAAAAGGATTTGGTACTAGAGGGTTAGAATTACTAGCGGCAATGGAGAAATTAAATTATGATATTCGGCGCGCTTGGATACTTCTTGTTGGTAAAATTTGATAATGCAATTTATAGAATTGGGATGAGTTGTGCTTATAATTTTATTTGTTTGTTTAGTTATTGTTTTTGTATGTGGTTAGAGGAGCTTGTGAAGGGAAGATTTATGGAGGACGCCAATAGAGTGTTTTTGAAGGGAGCAAATGGCGGATTGAGAGCTACGGATGAGCTTTATGATTTGATGATTGAGGAGGATTGTAAAGTTGGGGATCATTCTAATGCTTTGGATATTGCTTATGCGATGGAGGAAGCGGGGAGGATGGCAACGACTTTTCATTTTAATTGTCTTCTTAGTGTGCAGGTGAGTCGTGTTAATTTTGGTATGTGATGGTTCCAGGTTTTTGAATTGGTTTTTGGTTGTTGAATGGAATTAGCTTTTGAAAGTTTAGCTGTTTTGTAACATTTCTGTAGTTGTTTGAAAGGATACTTGGTTATAGTATGTGTTTATGAGATTTAAACAATGTGGTATCAACAGTTGCATGTTGGATGAATGCTTTAAATTGTTTTCTTCTCTCTTTTTTTAGGTTATTGCAGAATACGTGCTATCACGCAGAGTTGGTTTTCTAGAAATTTCGGTCCCAGACTGATATTTGTTGTTTCTTTTTATATAGGCTACTTGTGGAATACCTGAAATATCTTTTGCAACATTTGAGAACATGGAGTACGGAGAAGGTTTACTTTCTTTACTTTGTGGATTGACATTGGATTTTAATTGTTTCTTGTTTAATTTATTGAAGCTGCTCATATTATATAAAGCATTATGTTTCAGTCAGAGATTGATTGCATGTTGCATTGATCTTGTAGCAGTGTAATTTTGTTACATCTGTAGAGAAGAGTGATCTTTTTTGAAGGAATCCCCAGGCATATGAATACTGCAATTGCTTTGCTAACTGATCACCATTTTGGGGCTTGACCATGTTGAGGTTTCAGGATATGAATAATTTGGTTTCAGTTATTTCATTTTTGATCAAGTTTACCTTTCTTTGATCAATAATCAAAATTTTGTGTTTGTTACATTTACTTGAAATCAGTATTCAATTGAGGTACTATTGCTTGTAGTTTACCAAGCCTTGAGACAACTTTTAGTTTTATTTTTGTTCTAGCTGTACTGACTTCTTTAGGTTTGGATTTGATTTTTCAACAATGCTCATAAGTGTCTTTGATCAGACTATATGAAACCCGATACTGAGTCGTATAATTGGGTGATTCAAGCATATACCAGGGCTGAATCCTATGACAGGTAAATTCTATTGCAAATCGAATGCACTAGCCATGCTCCTTTATTAGAAACTGTCCTTTTTCCTAAACTTGCACTGCTGTTCAATAAAGGTGCTTGGTTAGCTTTTGTAAAAATTCTAGGTTGGTGTTCTGTAAGGGCCACATCATTCTTTGCTTTTAGGAATATGCTCTCCTTATTGATGGGCAATCTCCAACTGAATATTTCTTGCCTAATAGAGTTCTAATCAGCTAGCATATAAAGTTCTCCATGCATTATGCTTAGTTTCTTCCAAGAATCGTTTGCTTAGTTTGTGCTAGGAAATTTTGAAGATGTAGTCTGAAATTGAAAATTTATACTATTCCAAACTTGTATGTAATTTGTTATGATTTGTATTAATATACTCACTGATTCTTAACAAGGAAGCATACTAAAGACCCCATGCATTATGTGTAATTTCTTCAAAGAATTTTTTGCTTAGTTTATGCTAGAAAAGCTAGATTATTTCTAAACTTGTTTGTAATTAATTATGTTTTATTTAGTATTCCTATTTTTCATGTTGGGATTTTGACATGAAACACAGGGTGCAAGATGTTGCTGAATTGCTTGGCATGATGGTTGAAGACCACAAGCGTATACAACCTAATGTGAAAACTTATGCGTAAGTTGCAATTTTTCATGACAGAGTGAATACTTCAAGAAAACTTGTCCTAGTTCATCACATTCCTTTTGATTGTTTTATGCTTATCACTGAATTATTTGATACAACTGATGATCAATTCAGTGTAATTTACTGTTCATGATAAGTTTTCATATTACACGTAAGTATTGTTGTCTAAGACATCCAATTGTAAGTGTTCATATTACACGTAAGTATTGTTGTCTAAGACATCCAATTGTAAGTGTTCATATTACACGTAAGTATTGTTGGTTCTTATTGTTAGCGGCATGGTAATATTTGGGTGTTTTGAGTGGTGTCTTGCTGAAATGCAGCAGTTACAAATGGTTTTTGACTTAATGTTAAGGTGTTTACAATTTTCTTTTTCTGGGTTTTTAATGGTGAGATAAGGTGTTTGATTTTGTCAGGTGGCCATTTATTTTTTTCCCACTGAAGAAACTTCAAAGGAAAATTTAAAAAATTCCTTATTTGATGGCAAAGCAATTGATTGTACCTTCTCTATGGTTAAATATCTTGGTTAGAGTTAAACTTAAGCAGAGGTGATCCAAGTATCGAACACTTCAGTTTGTTTGGTAACTTTTTGATCGGGCTCAAGCTTCTACATCAGTTCATGAACATAAAAAATTAAGCACATGGAAATTATTTTGTCTTTTTCCAGCCAATAACATAATTTTTTCATGTAAAGAATGTATGCTAATATCAAGTTATATGTTAATAACAAATTTACTACATTCCTGTCTGTTTATAATTTTTTATAGAAAATAAAACAATTAAGATTTAATTGCACATTATCTCTTCTTGATAGACCATAGAACTTGCACATCATCATTTTTATGTTGACCTTGGAATGCAGACCTAGATTAGTTGTTCAAACAGGAGTTGTGCGTACTTGATAGTAAAAAATTCACATGGTAACTTCCACGCATTGTTCCTCAATTTCTTTATCTGTGATAGATAACATCTTATTTGATGTTCAGGCTGTTAGTGGAGTGCTTTTCCAAGTACTGTGTAGTGCGTGAAGCTATTCGGCATTTTCGTGCACTTAGAAAGTTTGAAGGAGGAACAAAAGCTTTGCATAATGAAGGGAAGTTTGGGGACCCACTTTCTTTGTATCTTCGAGCTTTATGTCGAGAAGGTATGCACACACATATTTTGTATGTTTCCAGTTATTGTTATGCAATAACATTATTGACATACAAATACACGTGTGCACAAACATGTACACGCACATTTCTCAGTGTAACAGTGACATTTTTTTATCTTTTTATTTCACTAGCCCCCTTATTTCTCAGATTTTTTTCAGTAGAAAGCTTGAAAATTTACCTAGTGTTCAGCTTTTGTTATCATTCTTCACTTGAGTTCTGCCCCTTGTTTGTGCTTTATGGAATTTGACAGTAATAAAGGACAGAGAGTAAGAGAAAGAGTTTGTGCAATATGATAGAACTTAATGAGCAACTAGTATGCATACGTTATATATAAAATATGCTTAAGGAATTGCATTGTTATGCCGACTTGGGATCTTGACATTGATACCATAACTGAGGTACCATGTGTCAGTTCCTAAGTGATATGTTTATGAAGAAATGCTAGCTCTCAGTTACAATTTTAAAAAAGGTCAACCAGCTAAACCAATCAATCAAAGTCAGAGGATGGTAATTTTTATGATCTGGCACATGGCCTAGGTTCAATCTTCTCCAACAGACGTGTAATTCCTTTTTTCTCAGTTCTACATCACTCATATACAAATTTTACAATTAACTGTAAAGAGAACATTTATGGGTGGATGATTATAAGAGAAACAAATAAATGCCCATAAATATGAAGCAGTCAGGATATGTGAAGTCCAAGTTCCCAACCTTTTCTTAGATTTCCATTTATTGTAATCTTTTGATGTTTTGATCAAAAGCATTGAAACCTTGGACAACTGGTTTGCCGGTTGCTTTAGGTAGAATGATGTTTTAGTAGATCGTATTATGTGATATACAGCAACATGCTTCATCTGTAATTCTACACGTTATAGGTCCTTGCTTACATGTATTGAATTTCCATCTATTGGTTTCTCTGGCAGATGCATATTATTATTTTTTTTTTCATTAGGATCCTTGAACTATGTTTGGATTGCGTAACCCAAAAATAATTTGTAGATTGTGTTCTTTTTTGAATCAGGTAGGATTGTTGACTTGCTGGAAGCTTTAGAAGCCATGGCCGAAGATAACCAACCTATTCCACCAAGGGCCATGATATTGAGTAGAAAATATCGGACATTAGTTAGCTCATGGATCGAACCTTTGCAAGAAGAAGCTGAACTTGGATACGAGATTGATTACGTTGCTAGGTGTGCTTATTAATAAACCCAAGGCAGTTGCTGCAAGTCTGTTATGTTTGTTTTATTGTTATTGACACACACAAAGTCCCAAGTCTCCTAAGAAATTTTTTTACGTGCTTTCTTATATTCATAACAACATTTTCCTATCAATTTCCTTATACATATTAATGAATTAGAGATTATAATGTGCATGTCCCGGCTGTCAATCCATTAGGGATGCATTGACCATTGTTGAAAATAATTCAGATACGTTGCTGAGGGCGGGCTTACTGGTGAGCGCAAGCGATGGGTGCCTCGAAGAGGTAAAACTCCTCTAGATCCCGACTGTGATGGATTTATATACTCAAACCCTATGGAAACCTCCCTTAAGCAAAGGTGTCTTGAGGATTGGAAGGCTCACCATCGAAAGCTTTTGAAGATGTTACGAAATGAAGGACTTGCAGCTCTGGGGGATGCATCTGAATCTGATTACCTTAGAGTAGAGGAGAGATTGAGGAAAATAATCAGAGGTCCAGACCGTAATGTTCTTAAGCCTAAGGCTGCTAGCAAGATGATAGTGTCTGAGTTAAAGGATGAACTAGAAGCGCAAGGTCTACCAATTGATGGAACTAGAAATGTTCTTTATCAACGTGTGCAAAAGGCAAGGAGAATAAACCGTTCTCGTGGCCGGCCTCTCTGGGTCCCACCTGTGGAGGAGGAGGAGGAAGAGGTTAGTCATTCATTAAAATTATTCTCTCTTTTCCTTTTATTTTCGATAGTATTATCTTGGGCTAGAAAAAACAAAAAGAAAGACTACTCTCTTATTCACACTTCTCCAATGCTCATCCAAATTTTTTTTCTGTTGTGCACCTGATATTCTTGGCAGTGCTTTCACCGTCTTGGTTTCATTTGATCAAATCTGCATGTAATTTGTCTG